>JACVVK020000016.1:792500-902500 GCA_018292915.2 Batillaria attramentaria | reverse complement strand
GTGAAGTGTGGAATGTTCCATGAGCTTCAACCAGCTTCTCATTAGGCAATCCAGACACCCTCTCAAGAGTGTCAATGTTCTGCACAAAAAAAACCAAAGCCTCTATACTAGCTAGTGTACAGAGCTCCATTGAAACTTGTAAGCAAAATGTGGTATTGCCAGCAAGATTAGCGTATCTGTATATTATCTTTACCAGCGTACAAAGATAGGTGCACTGTGCTGGGTAAGCGAAAATATGAGTTCAGTTCAAGATGACATCTCTCTCAGAAAAGCCCATACATACTCCATCCCATCTCTCAGTAATCTCTCCAGTTTCGACCTTAGAGACTGTTCCGGAGTTGGTTTGGTTCACATGGGCCCTGTCATGCTTTATTACTAGGTTCCATCATCAGCCACTGCGTCTTTTCAGGAAAAATGGGCACATCTCCTTACCTGAGTATAATGTCGCAAAAGCAGTCCCTTCTCACACAACATCCGTATGAAGTAGTGGCAGGGGGTTGGCTGAAAAGAAATTTAAAGTAAGCAAAGACATTACAGTACTGGATAGGTCAACCATCAACCATGTACCATCAACACTGGTTACTAACTAAAACGTGAAAAATAAACAAATCAATAAAAGCGTGTGCAATGCAAAGGCAGTGAACATTATTTTTCATTTTATTCACCCTTTCAATCTCCATGAAGAAAGACTCCTACTGTAGTTGGCTTTCAATTATTTTGTCGGTTCTCACCTTAAAAGAGCCAGGGTATAATTCCTTGGCAAGCACAAAGAATGGTTTTGGGTTCTCCTGAAAATAAATAAAAAAGAAAACTGTTGCGTCAGCATTTAGTAAAAAAATAACAAGGATCTAAAACAAATTAAAGCAAGGGAAGTTAAAAACATGAATCGAAGTACAATTCATAAACAATATAAATCATGAGATACAATAACATCTTCAACTTTCCGCTAAGTCTGTAAGAAAAACCTCCATCAAATCCTACACCAAACCACAACACAGCAAACGAGGAAAACAACTATCAAAGAGCTGCAAAGTAACCAACCATAAAATATCTGATTTCAAAGATGGCGGCAGGGTGTGGGAGATCGTAGGCCTGAAGATTGTCATACAGACCCGAGCCTGGACTCCTGAAGTCCGGGATGCCTGCAGCTGTAAAGAACAACAACACCACCAAAATTGAGTCCCCAAATTTCAGGGAAGTCAAATACATACATGCGAAAATACCTGTAAAAGTGAAAGACTGAATGCACACGCTCGCACGCACACAGACACACACACACGTGCACACACACACTCTCTCTCGCTCGCGCACTCTTTCCCCTCCTGATACATACAAGTTGTGCAGTAAACCTGTAACGGGTCAAAAGTCAACCAGTTCAAGGGTTCTGGTTGTTTTATATATAACCTTTTACAAAACAACTCACATGTAGAAATGCCTGCACCGACCATGGTGATGATGCTTTTGCATTTGCCGCTAGAGATGTAGCGAGCCACCCCTTCCAAAGTCGGCTCCTCAAGCACATGAGCCACCTCCTCTTGTGCCGCCCCTCCGATGTGCAGCACTTGTTGGAAGAACTGCTTCAGTTTCTCCACTTATGTAACAAATCAGCACATCAGTCTGATCAATCTACATACAAAGTGATCGTCCCATCAGTGTCACTATCTCAAAGCAGAAATGAGAAAGCAGATCAGTATCTGTTTAACACATTCTGCAGTACTTGTCTTGTTATTAAACCAATCTGCATGCACCATTCATTCATCAGTGAGATAACTTAGGTCTCACACACACGCGCGCGCGCACACACACACACACACACACACACACACACCTAATTTACTTGCAGGGATGCAGACCAGCCCACTACAGAAAACACATCATTTATCATTCTACAGATGTCAACAAAGGTGTGTTGTGCACATTTCTGTGTCTACTACATGTACCATATCTATCACAAGACATATGTAGTGCACTAAATAGTGTAGAGTAGTAAACGCACTGCCTGGTTCATCAGCTTCCAAATTACTGTCGTCTGCTTTGTTGTCTGTACCACCTGTGGCCTGTAGACAGAAAATCATGCAGATATGGTATGGTATGGTATGGTATGGTATGGCAGACTTCTCCTCGGCGCACGTATCCATCTCTAATGAGATGCTCTAGGCGCCGCAAGGCTGGAGGACGAAGCAGGGAAAGCCTGCTGCCGCTAGGCGCTACTTTGTGTGCAAACCTCCACCCTGCTATTCACTCTGGTGCGTGCGACAGTATTTCTGTTTTACCACGCCACCGGCCACAGCCTACTCTTCTTCGAAAGATGAACGTGGGATTTTTAGCGTGCACACTTGATATTTATGCGTGCGTATGTACACGAAGGCGAGACAGGCACCGCAACAGCTCTTTGATTAGCGGCAACATAACACTGAACTACAGTTTTAGAATTTACAGCAAGCAGTAACATCTTACAAGTTTTAATCTATTAGTCTGCCCCCCCCCCCCCCCCAAAAAAAAAAAAAAAAAAACTTGAAAAAAACAACTGGTTGACAATGTGAATCAAAACGATTCAGGTGCTCAGTTAACTAAAGTATCAGTGTGTCCCCCTCCCCCCCCCCCCCCCCCCCGCGAGGTATACATGTTCGAACCGATCGTGGAAAGGTTCTTCCCGTTCGTGACTGGTTTATTTATCGTAAAAGGCAAACATCATTCCAAAAACAAACCTGGTCGTCTCCGGTGTTATCACGTTGGTCTTCAGATGACATTGCACAGATGAATAAATCTGACTCAGCTCATCCGATCACTGGTACGTTGTAATACTTGTGACGAAGGTATGCTGGAAGATCTAGCATGTTACGTACGAGCAATCATGAGCAATCTTCTATATCTAGCATTCTAGGCTACCAACTCTTCAACCCCTCTACGCAGCGGAAGGGGGATAAGCTGACCTGTGTGTATTATTAGCCTCCCTTGGTCTGTCGGGCGATATCTAACGTTTACAGTTCCGTTTCAGCGTTTTATGACCACATCTTGAGTACAGACTCTCAACTCAAGTTAAACAATGTGTCTGGCTGCTTAATATGCACACGCAGCAGCATTCTCCATGGTGAATCCGATTATGAGGAAAACGAAAGTGCAAGAACGGAAGTTTACATAAAGGTGAAGGTCGTTACTTCTTCTTCTGCTTCCGGGAGCGAAAAGTTCGCAAGGTAAATCAAAGTGCACGAGTTTGGTGCATTGTTATTTGGCAGCATTTGTACCAGTCTTTGTCCTGAAGATTCTGTGTATCAGCTGCATCGGTAAAAGACTTACCGAGTTAGTAATCATGTTAATGGTGTTTCTTTTGCTAAATTTGCTGTTTAGTTACAAGCATTTATGCAAATCATTGTGTCCCATTCTTCGTCTATACCAAATCACATAAACATGCTAACAGTTTACGTGTTTTCCTCACCTAACTATTTGCTTTTGTTTCTCATTTGCGTTCAGATTCCGTTCTGGTATTGTTTTGAAAGAAACCGTTTTAGGTTTATTAAACGCTTTGAGATGGATTCAAAGTTACAAACATGAAAGCAAGTGTCGCTAGCGACTAGCGCATGTGCAGGAAAACCATTCCTGCACGTTGTAGTTTCGATATCGGTGGGCGGGGACGTGTGTTTCAAGCGACCTCCCAGTGTTTCCTTGCGTTTGCAGGCGCATCTCCATGTTTCTTTGACATCTGCCATCTTCTTGTTGTTTTGGGCACTTCAGGGTTTGTTTTAGGGATGATAAAAAAATGATGTTTTTGCAAAGTACAGCCGTTTGGCAAGTTTCTAGTAGTAGTGGGGAGGAGATAGTGTCATGAAGTTTTGGCATATTTGGCCAGTGGATAAAGAGGTAGTTATTTTTGTTTTGTATTCTTAGGATGACGATACTACGTGTTGGTACTGTGGTGTCCACCCACTGGCTGCGTGACCAGCTGTTATCCTTGAAGAATGTGGCCAAGCACCGCCCAATGCGGGTATTAGACGTGTCATCAACGATGGATCCTGAGGTGGATGGATACAAGGAATTTTACCAACAGTAAGCTGACATCAGTGGCTGTGCATTCTCAGAGAAAACCATACCATGACAAATCTACGTACATGCGTGCATTGGTCACATCACCGCTGACTGCATGCTAACCGTTTGTTGACCCTTTTGATTGCCAGTATATATCACAGTGCTTCCGTTTTTAATAATAAAATAAATTTTGACAGTAAATGAGTCATTCCTTCACCCACCACCACCCCCTTGAAAAAAAAAATCCTATAACATTCAAATTCAGATTCAAATATCTTTATTATACCTATTGGGCAATTTGTTTTCCGTGGCATGAAAAAAACATAGTTTACAAACCTGAAGCGGATACATGTACGCCTCTCTCTCTCTCTCTCTCTCTCTCTCTCTCTCTCTCTCTCTCTCTCTCTCTCTCTCTCTCTCCACTTCACAGAATCTGTACCTGTGGGCATATATATATACATGTAGCAAGGTCACTTTCTGTTTCTTTTCAGATCACACATACCAGAGTCTTTACACATCAGCATACACAAGCTGTGTCCACCATCTAATGCCTCATTACACAAATTCCCAGTCCCTGATTCCAACCGCTTTCAAGACGTTGTTGAGAGTCTTGGTATCTGCAACAGTACGCATGTTATCACATACGACAGGTCCGACACCAAGTTTGCCCTCAAGATTTGGTGGCTGTTTAGGGTATGTATCCCTTTAAAATGCAACAAAGAAGTGTAAGAGGCATCATAATTTTGTGTTCTAAAAAGACTGTAATTGTGGATGCATAAAACTTTTTCTTTCGGTTTTACTTGAGTTCTAAGCGAACTCGTCTTTGTCTGTGCGATATGGGTTAGGATGGCAGCTCAGCTCATCAGCTCTTAGGAATTTCCCCAGTGTTGTCAATTTGATCTGGACAATCTTCGTTTGATTCACTGGGGCCCTGTTTGGCTCGGTTGAACATTGTGACTTACACCATATGTGTCACATGTAATCTCTCACCTTCCCACAAAATGCTGTTAATCATGGTCAGATATACTTATACATGTATATATATGTTCTTGTCAAAAAGGTGCACAACATGAGGAACATGAATTATTTTCACCTTCAGCTGAAACTCCTCTCCATTGCAGTTGTTTGGCCACAATAGGGTTTCGGTGCTAGATGGTGGATTCAAAAAATGGCTGACGGATGGATTTGAGGTCACTGTGGATGAACCAAAAGTACAAGTAAGAAACTTCCGTGACACTGACAGTCTTTTGTGTCCTTCTCACCCTGCAGTCAGTAGGCATCAAACACGAATGGGTTGTAGGTGATCATGGCAGTATAATTTAAGTTTCTGTACAATCGTTATAAAATAGTGTTTTCATCTGGTTTTCTTCACCATAGAAAAGCTGACTCATTCTAGAGATAAAATACAGTAAAAAAAATAATAAAATAAAGAAATAAATAATGTTGTTGTTTTTTTAAAAAAGACTGTTAATTGAATGCAGTTCTTCACACAAAGGGTTGGGTTTTGTCTCTTTTTATTTTTTTTTTATTTTTTTTAATATTGGTGTTTGTTTTTGTTTGTGTGGTTTTTTGCTTTTGTTGTTGTTCCAATGTTTTTTTTGTGTGTGTGTGTTTTGGTTGTTGTTTTGTTATTTCTTTCTTGTTTTCTTTTTTCTTTCTTTCTTTTCATTTGGGAGGGTGTCAGATTTGATTACCAAGAATGGCCTGTACATGTACAGGTGTACTGCAGCTTCATGGGGTCTGTTGACATGGTTTGGCAGTAACAATGTGGATGTCTTTGTCTGCTTTTTAGTGCTTTACCATGTGCTGTATTGCAGAGATCACTCTTTCGTCCAGCGTTCAATCCAGAATTACTTCAAGACTATGATGACATGGTCAAGCATGTCGCTCTCAAGTCACATCAACTTGTAGATGCTCGACCACCAGACTGGTACAAAGGCTCAGGGGAACGTCCTTTAGGTAAACATGGGTATTTACTCGTAAGTTTACTGCATCTTGAACATGTTTGCCGTTGCAGAGATCAACATTCCAGCCAGCATTTAACCCAAACCTAATCCGCCACTTTGATGACATGGTGAAAAACATCTCCACCAAATCGGAACAGGGTTATTGATTCACGAGGACCAGCGCGATTCTTTGCCACTGAAGAGCTCTCACCAGGTAGATGGTAACTGGTGTTGGCATATTGTTGCTTGCAGTTTCTGTTGCATTTGATTAACTGACCTAGCTGCATTGCGCCAGTCACCGACACCTCTTGCTCCTAATCTCTAATCAGTTTTTTTGTTTTTTTTTAATCCTGTTTGTTTTCTTTTTTGTGTCCGTTCATGATGAGCACTTTCAATGCACATGCTGTGAGTTTGAATCCAAGCTGGGGCCAAAAATTTGTGCTGGCCTATTTCTTTTTGCCCGGTCTTTGTCATTACCCACACATGGTGGAAGATGACGTTAAACTTCCACTCACTCACCCTCACATTCATGATGAGCAGTCAGCAGCAACAACCAAGTCGCAACAGACCAGTTGACTATGAAGTCTTGATATCATAGTCTTTCACTGTCATAATTTGCAGTGGAAAGATAACTTTAGAAATGATCACTGGTTTGCAGTCTTTTGAACACTAGCCAGTGCATACCAGTATATGAGAACATGGGTATTCATATTTGTGAATTTAAGAATAACCAAGTCACAGCAGGCCAGTAGACCATGAAGTTTTGACATCATAATCTGTTACTGTCTTAATTTGCAATGGAAAGATACATTAAAAGTGATCACTGCATGGTTTGCAGTTTTTAGAACACTGGCCAGTAGATACCAGTATACTAGGACATGGGTATTTGCAGTTGTGAATTTAAGAATAACTATTACGTTGTAACTAACTATTAATTAAATGTCAACTTTTAGTTAATGATCTGTATTTGAGTTATGAAATGGTGCTGTTGGGAACTCATCCTGTTGTGCTGGAATGTTTTTTTGTTGTCAGCGTCTTCATAAAATTCTCCAACCTTCCCTTCCTTACTTGCATTCCCTGGTGGTGATTGCTCTTATTAGGTTCCTGGTTTCTGTTTCAGCAGTAGAAATCTGTATCTCTTTTATTCGCTTGAGCCAGATTTTAGTTTAAAATATTCAGACTGATTTTAAGGTACATGAATAGAGGTGGAGAATGTCATTCCTTTCACCCCCCAGATTCGCTTTTGGGTGGAGATATTTGGTTCCTATACTTTTGATCCCACAAATTAATATGGAACCCTTAAATGTGTGACCTATGGCAAGTACATGTACTCCACTCCTGGGGCACTGGCCTCTGGATCAGACAAGCGCGCTCTATTTGATACATGTTGCAGCTGATTCATGTTTGGTGACAGAAAATCCAAAGTTTGATTTTACACTGAGCAAATATGGCATCGAGAGTTCTCAGTGGCAGATCTGTGTGCCTGGAGATGCCACAGACAGCAAGACTTGCTTTTCCTCACAAATTTGCCAGACCTCAGTGAAACAGACCAGTCAGTCCACTTATCAAAGAGGTTTTCAAAGGGATTAGGATACTGATTTGGATGAAATGAAAGACATGCACAATGGCTGTGAGACTGCGCTCAAATCATTTCCCTTGTTTCTGATTGTCTCCCCAGATTATCACTAATAAGGTGAGGGCTCTGGTTGGTAAAATGTTCTTTGTCCAGTAACCTCTCAGAAAACTTCTGCACATGTACTCTGAACAGAAAAGATACTGCATTTCAGACTTTACAAACAATCTGAAAGGATAATATTTTTCATAATAATTCAGAGAGGGAAAGAGATATGAACAGACTGATTAAAGGGGTCATAGGGAGGTTTTTTGTATGTTTTTAGCTAGACTGCTTGCAAAGTTCTTGCCTACTTATCCACAAATGGACAGTGCTGATTGTTTGATTTTATGCCAACAGAAAAACAAGACTGAGCATGGTGCCTTGAGTTTGCTTTATGCTCACTACTGTTGATGCCTTGTTTTTTAACTTTTGTTTGCTTGTTTACTGACATTTTCCCTGTTCATATGGTGTGTGCATTGCACTCTACGTGATGCCTGGATATATTTCCTTTCTTCTGTATTATATGGTGTGTGCATGTAATGAAAAACAAATGCACTCTTCTCCACATGTGATGCCTGGATATATTTCCTTTTCTTCTGTATTGAAGAAGTCACGAGTTTTGAACTGTTTTGTATGTCGTCCAAGTCTTCCATTTTCACATTGGTGCAAGTCAAAATTCATCTCTGACTAGTGTTTTAGACTGATAACAGTGACTCCACTATAAGATAATTTCCCGCTTGTGATTAGAATGGTATTTGATCTGATTGATTGGTCATGTTTATTAAGGACTTCTTTCTAACTGCATTACGTTGATCAGGAAAGCCGAAACACGCTTTCATTGTTTATGACTAAGGATTGTTTTTGTTTCTTGCTATTTTCACAGACGTGGTTGGTGGCCATATTCCTGGTGCAAAGAATATTCCATATGCTGCTCTGTTCAATGAGGACGGCACGTTTAAATCACAGCATGAACTGAAAAAAGGTAGATTTAGTTTACAACTTATGTTTAGGCATCTTCATGAGAAACATTGCTTTCTTTTTTCTTTTTTCTTTTTCAACCTGTTAAAGTATTTTGTGTATAGCAGTAGTTTTTTTCTGCAATCCTAGTTTTCAGTCCTACGCTCACATAATTATATACAACTATAGTTGTCTTGCTACCTTTTAGAGGTAGCATACAACTAGCATACTGGATACTGTCAACTGATAGCACTGTCTTTGTTCAGAATTTTTAGTGAATGCAGTTAGTCTAGATCATGCTTCTCATTTAATGTTGCAGTATTTGATGCTGGAAACGTTGACCTTGGCCGCCCCATTGTGGCGTCATGTCAGACTGCAATGACAGCTTGTGGATTGGCTGCAGCAGCATGTATTCTTGGAAAGGAGACAGTGCCAATATACAATGTAAGTATTGCTTTAGTACATGTATTGTCTTATGACTGTGTATGAAGCCAGCACATTGTACGCAGCACAAACGTGTATGCGCAAATGTCATCATTTCAGTTTGCATGGTCAAGTAAATGGGAATCTCTTCTATCATTTTACATCGGTGTTCCCATTAAGAAAAATATTTCTACAGTAAATTTAGGAAATCAAGACACGAAGCGATAATATCTTGTGCTGTACAAAGTTTCATCAACTCGAGCCAAGACATTAAGCAACCCTGCTTTGAAATCCACAATAACTTTTGTGTTCACTCATAAATCATACTCAGACTCATAAAATCAATTCATTTGTACTTGGTGTCAAAATGTCCCTTTGACGTACTGAATATCACAAGTAGCCAAACTGTCAAATCAAAGCACCGTACTTCGTTTCACTTCTAAAAAGTTTGAGTTTGGAAGTGCACAGAAAACAAAAAAACGCTGCGGCTTTACCATGAAAAAACAGTCTTTTATATTCACACAAAGTCACTTCGGCCATGTTTCCTACTGTCAGTAATGGGTATAACCTTGTCAGAATCACCTCCCAGCACCTCCTTGGCACACTGCAGACCAGCCGTGTGAGCTTTTCCTCGTTCAGATTGTTGCATTTTTCTTGCACCGTGAAAATATACACACAGTAAGCTGAGTGGGTCAGCTAAAACTGCAAAGTCTGAGCGTATGAGCACATGAAAAAAATGCATTGGTTTGTGGAAGGTTGCTTAACTTTTTGGCTCAGTTAGTTACGTTTCTTCATAGATTTCCAAACATTCAGTTGGTATCAGCATATTACGAAGGCATTTTTAGGTTATGTGCTGTTTGTGTATTGTGTGTGTGTATGTGTGCTGTGATTTCATTTTACAGGCTTACAGTTGTTGGGATTATGATTTAGAGCTTTGAAAATATCAGAGGTTTGGTTTTTTTTTATAATTCTTTAGGGTTCCTTCTTGGAGTGGAGTCAGCGGGCTGAACCTCACCAGATTGAGCTGGACTGATGATGTTTCAAGTGTATTATATGGTGCCTGGAATTACCAGCCATCATATATATTTCTGATATGTATTTACCAGAAAAAAAGCTTCTACACCACAGATGGGGATCTGATGAACGTCTTGTGTGTTTATTTGATATACAGGCTGTATAGCAATTATTTGTTTCCATGTTTGCGCCCTCTGTATAATGATACAGTTATTAACCATAATGTTTCCTCTGCCAGGCAGTGCCGTTTATAAGATGCCTTGCATTTGTGCATCCCATATTTTCAGTACCTTACAGGATGAATTGTGTGAAGAATCTTTTGAAATCCCTTGTGAGTTTACATTTTGATACTGATATATAATATTTTTAAGATGCTGGTTTACTTTCATCAGGGATTGTATTTGAATAAAGGCTTCCTCTGACTGTTCATGCTGACTTTTTGGTGATTCCTAGAGCTGAATCTAGTACAATAAATTAACTGCAAGGATATCTTCAGTGGGCTGGATCAGGCTGGTGTCTGTGTAGGTTTATCATGTTCTTCATTCGCTATGCCTTGAAAGCAACAGCGGTGAAAAATTGTTTTGTGCAGTATACATATAGAGAAAAAGTTACCATATGTCATGTATTCATGTGTCATCTGTAATCAGAATATTTTCGTGCTCCACAAGTTGGTGTATATTTGGCTTGTATTTGTAGAAACATGATTGTGTTTGTCAGAAACAGTTACCATGTTTTACTCCTTGGGATGTGGTGTCTCCATCATAATGTACATCAAGTTTTAATAATAAAATAATAAAATTCATTTAAATGTGTCGCCTGTCCCTCATTAGAAGCTCCAGGTGCCATTACAGTAGGAGGTAAAAACAAATTGACATTCAGATAAGCTTTTCGAGGCACACACGCACACACACCCTGACACAAACTCACACACATGTAAAATTCTGCAACTAAAGTAAGACCCAAAAGAGGTAGGTTAGTTAGCCATTTAGTTAATGCTGCGCAAGCAACAAAGACCATTTCACGGCTTACAATGTATACGGTGAGAATGGTTGCCCAGGGCTTCATATCCATTGTAACTGTGATAGGACAAGTGGCCAAGCTGACCATAAAAGTATGTTTGTCCTGATTATTGTCCACTGTCACGCAGAGAATGGTCTGCCTTGCCAAATCATATCTGCCTTGGTTACACATTAATCAGACATTTCGAAAATGGATCAGTCTTTGACCAGTGTCCGGTATGGATGCGAATCCCTGGTTGCCCCATGGTCGGGTTCATCAATCTATTGTGTGTGCGTACGCTGAAGCTGTCCTGTTTCTACATTTGAATCAAGAAAGCTGAGCGTGTGACTTTTTCTTCTTTTTTTTTTCTAAAGCAGTACTACTTGCACTGCATCCAGTCACACCACAGGATGAGTGCTGCAAACATGCACCACGTGTTTTGTTGAAACACGCGGTTTGGATAGATGCAGTGCAGTTACAACACCTCTTAAAGAGAAATTCTTCCAAACGATACCTGTGCCATATACATTGTGTTTGTATACCCTCTTAGTACATGTATAATCACTTGTGATTCAGACTTGATTGACTTTCCATTTATGTGTGCTGTGTTTATCAGCAGTATTCCTCTGCAGAGTCATTGTTTGCATAACTAAGAATCCTAGTTGTGTTTGCATCAAACAGAACATTGATATTTTCTTGTGGTGACCAGTACATAGAGAGATACACACATTGTGTATGAATGGGGTTGTATTCTGTATATTAAAAGCTTACATGTCAGTATGGTATTCTACGGTATATATCAGTATGAAAAAATGTGGCAATACAGAATGTTCATGAATAGTGGTTTCCATTTTTTTATGTTTGTGTTTGTTTTGGTTTTTTTTGTATCTTTTTTTCTTCTTCTTCTTTTTTTTTTTTGGGGGGGGGGGGGAGGGGGGTGTCTTTCTTTTAGTACCGTTTTTGTTTGTCCCTTACTGCTGATTTTTCTCAGTGCACAGTCTCATACTAGAATTTAGATCCATGAAATTTGGTAGTGTCTGTGACGTTTCAATAATTGTGTGTGTGTGTGTGTGATCATCCATTCCTTCAAAACAAACCAGCCTTTACCAATTCTCTTTGCAATCAGCACTGTATTCAATGTCAGCCATCACTAAGTGATACTGACGTAACCTAACGTGAACAGCTGTGGTTAAGAGGCCTCCGCTGCCAAACCACTCCCTTGGTCACATAATCTCATCCCGGTGCGGTCTGGTGACTGCGCCGACTGTTACACGTATGGGGATACCTTCAGAACTTTACAAAGAACATTAAGGACTGTTGTGGGTGACGGGTGTGCCACTGCTATAGTATTACTGCACGAAGCATCCATAATCATGATGCTAAGTGACGCTATTGGGTGACCAGGCAACATCTGCAATATTCCTGCGCTTTCGTTGTTTTTGTTTGTTGCTGTATCTTTATCACCTGACTTGAACTGGAAAAGCAAAGTTGTATACACACAGCTACAGACTTGATCAAAATCAGTGATACAATGTTGCACAAGTCCAACCGAAGATCAAGCTCGGGTGTTGAGAATGAATGTGAGGTTGAACTTACTAAACTGAGAACCGTTCTGATGGGAGATTTATTATGATTTACAGAGAGGGAGGGGTTTGTTTGTTTTTTTTCATCATGACAACTTCCACCTTTGCACTGGGCTATCGTGGGTTACTTGTCACGCGTAACCTGCTTGTGCCTACAACAATCTTGGGCTTTCTCTCTTACACGAGTGGTCATCGCATGTCTACAGACATTCACCATTCTTCCCGCTCTGTCAATTTGACTCAGTTTCGAGACTTACTCGTAACTTACCCCGTCCGAGTACAAGATGTCTGAAAGAATGGCCACATTCAAGTGGAAAGCGCCCGGCACGCTGCCAGATTACGGTAAGCGGCCTGTCGCGTTTAGATGGCTGATAATCCCACGCGACACTTGCCCGACCTCAAGTACTGAACGTTGCACAAGGGTGGTCGGGTGCATGTCTACCCATGCAAACTTGTTTCTTCTTTTTTCTTTTTTTTTTTAATATTAGATATGCGGCGGGGCATGAGAGACTTGATTAAAGAGAGCTTTGCATTCAAACCCAAACACATAAACCATGGTCTTATCATTGTCAGTGTAGTAGGGTGAGTCGGGACAGTCCAGCGGTAGAGCATCGGACTTGCAGTGCTGGGGCCGTGAGTTCGATCCCCGGCTGGCCGGGGCCAAATGTATTTGTGTTTTTTCTCGTTTTCCGTCTTTCAGTTGATATCACCCGTATGCGGTGGAAAAGGACGTTAAACCATCAAACGCCCACCCACCCTTTCAGTCTAACATCAGTGCACATATATATATATATATTACAAAGTAGATAAACACAACTTGTTGGAGACGTTTCTTCTGGAGTTTTTTAGTTCCTTTATGCGTCTTCCCGGCACCCCTACCTGTCATAATGGTCAGGACCGGTTCATGCTGCTGGTTAATTAAGCGAGGTGTGATCGCGAGGGGCGAAATTGCGTTTAACATTTGATGAAAGTAACAACGCGAACGAAGCCCAGAGAGACCCGTGACTGGTCACCGCTGGCACAAGATTAGAAGACCGCGTCGCTAAGCAACAGCTGTTCTAGGAGTCCCGACTGGCAGTTCGCGAACTGAGGTTACCGTCTGCTACCGGTGGGCGCCCCGACCTGTGCTAGGTGTGACAAAGAGGCCGCCAGCAGACGACAACTGTAAAGGGCGGGTGCAGCAGACGACAGACAGAACCGGAGGGAAAGCAGACGACAGACAACAAGAACTGGGGGAAAAAGGCAGACCACAAAAGAACCCGGTGGACTTGTGCTAACAAACGGTAACCTACAAACATGCTGCCAAGGTCCAGAACATCGTACGACTTCTATGCAGAGTGAGTGGTCATGCACTGTCCTTTTCTGCTTTTATCCTTTTATCTTAGCTTTCGGGTTTGTCGCAGCGAGACAGCCAGTTGTTGCTGGCGCGACATTTCTTTCTCTGCACTTGACCACTGCCCACATTAAAAACAAAAACCAAAAAAGTCTCAGTGTACTTAGCTATTCAATTGTGCGTCTCTTGTCTAAGTAATGTGCATGCGATCCTGCTATGTTCTCTGCAGGTTAAATATGGGAAATGCCGGGACAGTAGAAAGAGAGTCGAGAGAGGGATTTCAACACCATGCAGAGAATCCGACACAGTCCGTAATATAATGTTTCTTATTGTGTGGTCAGCAAGGGGTTCCCAAGACATATAATCATTCGAATGATTCATGCTTCTAGAATTAAGAAATGGAAACACTCTTTAATCGATTACATTCATTCGAAAAACCTTCCCTAGTTTCCTGTGTATGAATGTGCAGCTGTGTTTCTTATCTTGCAATTGGTGCCCGAGAAAAGGCCATGTAATTTATAACTGATCCAGCGCTGTGGTGTGTGTGTGTGTGTGTGTGTGTGTGTGTGTGTGTGTGTGTGTGTGTGTGTGTGTGTGTGTGTGTGTGACATAGAGAGAGAGAGAGAGGGAAAAAATTAACTGAACACAGTTTCGGCGTGATTAGATTTCACAGTGTGTACATATGAGGCGAGAGCGTAAAAGCGGAACCCATACAGGTGTATGACTCTATACATTTCCCGTGTATCGGGAAGGTATGAAAACAGGAGCCACCGTGACACGCCACGGGTCAAAGGAGATCATTATAGCGATCGCAGTACGTGAAGTTGGGGAGGTTCTTACATATGTCACTTAGCTGCACGACATTCGTTTTCAGTTAATAGAACTGATGTAGTATTTTTTGCGACTGTGCTTCAGACCAAAGCGCGGTTCTTTATACGTTGTGTAGAACTAGAAACTTTCGGATGCACAAGTCTGTCTCGAACGTCGGTAGTTTTGAAAGCGCGTGTCTTTTGTGTTGGATTGAACTGAGACTCGCCGAGTGGAAAGTCTTCAGTATTGAGTCAGTTTTCAAGGGTTCTCAGTTGTTGTTGTTGTTGTCAGTTAAAACCCTGAAAGTCCTGTGCCAGTGAAATTCATGACGTGGCCGTTTGGACCGCCGTTTGCCCCCCCCCCCCCCCCCCCCGTAAATTAGCCGTATAAACTCAACAGACCAGCAATACCAGCGGTATTACAGGTGAAATCTGTACACATTAATTTTGCGTCTTTCCTAGCTGATGTCTGTAAACAGTCTTACGGCCAGTGAATTCATCTGTTCTGGAAATGCATGATATGACTGTCAATAACGTCAGTCAGTGTCAGTAAATTAATTTAACACGTCAGGCTGCTTAGAACCGGTCCGGCTCCACTCTATACGAGTTGGGAATCGAACTTCAGGAGTGGTAGCGTGTTGTATTATAAACCACCGAACCGTGCCACCCCACTTGGACCACTCTGCCATTTACGGTAACTATACCTCCGTCGGACTGATCTTGTATCGTGATATGTACGCAACACTGGTGTGAAACATTCCACTGACGGTCAAACCTGTCGCCAGACGTAAGCGCGGCGATCGAGTCTAAGAGATTACATTGTTGTCAGACTTGGAGTCGCCTGGCAGTCAGCTTGCGTGTCGTTGCATATAAGGTTCTGACGCCTTGATGTGGTAAACTTTGCGATAAGCAACAAGAGAAGCAGAGCAGAAGCAAAATGTGTTTTAGCAACTGATTTCTTTGTGTTCCACTTGAGAGAGAACACACCCACCTATTAGCAAGCAAGCAAGCAAGCACACACACACACACACACACACACACACACACACACACACACACACACACACACACACAGCGCGTCTGAATTTTATGAAAATGGATTTTGTATGTTATGACTGTCATTCCGTCTACACTGAATTCAGTGTCAGCCCTACGCCTAAAAATTATATTAACAATTTTAAATACAGCAGCGACTACTTCTACTTTCCCAGCTACACATATAACAGAGAATATATATAGCATTCTGGAAAAGCTTCTCCAGTCCCCGAATTTATTCGTACAACTCTGTATGTTCTGTTTGGCCAAGCCACTTTCAGTCACTCTGAATTGAAATGCTTTGAAGTGAAAAGTACACTAGTACCGCCGTACTTTGTTTTGATTTCATTTCTTACACGAAAACCACGGTACACATCTACGGATACACTTAATTATTGTGATAATGATTGTGATACATATGCATATCACTGAATGGAACTCAGCCTGTTTTTAAAGAGGTTTACGAGGTTTATAATGCCCTTGATGTCCCTTTGCGAGAGGCCGTGGGACTTGACCCCCTCTCAAACCGATTGCCTCAATAAGCTGCCAGTCTGTGGGGTTATAAAAGAATTTATATGAGAATTTGAGTGTTGGAGATATGGCGGCTTTTGTTGGCATGGAGTGTTCACACGTATTACTAGCTTCACAGACATATAAATGAAGTCGTCTGGCGTGATAACCTTTGTCAAGTGTGAAGAGAACCACTGAGATAAAGTGTACAGGTTTTTCTTCATGGTTTGTTGGTTTGGCTTTACTGTTAGGTTTTAAGAGAGTTACGGTAAGTAGGAAATTTCCGTTCGGCTAGGTTCAAGAGGCTTTCCGACGCGATTAGCAGCGTGGAAAAGAGAGGGCAGACAGAGTGGGAAATGGAAACTATAGCGAGCTCGATCCTATGTCTGTATAGCCAGCAACGTCACAGCCGGTGAGCAGACCAGTAGAGAGCACTGGACGATGGAATATCAAGTTACGATTTGCATCGTTACATGGCATGGGACTAATGATTTTTACAGTGAAATCGACTGGAGCATCAGTGACAGCATCAGTTCTCAGCATATTCATCTCTCTCTCTCTCTCTCTCTCTCTCTCTCTCTCGTTATCATTTCACACACACTGGTCTTCCTTCAGCTGAGCGGCTGAAATACAAAAGAAAAGGTTTCATTGTAGAAGTCACGTCTACATAGGCTCAAACCACGGATTAGAGACAGCCAGTTTTGGGGGTGGACGCGTGGGGCGGACTGTCAGTCGGGTGTGCTGACGAATAGAACACGCACACCACACCACACCACACCACACCACACACACACACACACACACACACAGATGGTCTGTCACGGTGCATGTTCGATTCAGTGCGCCGTAAAAGCCAGGTGCCGTCCTTTTTCGTGTTATGATCATCGATCAGTCGTGAATACAATCACCTATTTATTCCCACGGCAGAAGCACCTGATTTTGTGCCACACCAGCTCTGGTCAGTAGCTCTCCTGCGTAGTGCCAGACTTTCATGAAGCTCAGGAAATCAGTGTGTTGCATACAGTTTTTATCTGAACACGCTTCTTCCCCCCCCCCCCCCCCTTTTCCATAATCTACGAATCTTCGTTTTATTTCGGCGGCGTTTTCGGTTTTCTTTATTCCGTTTTCGATATATCGTTCCACGCCATGTATTTGACGGAATTCAATGGAATTGTTAGCAATAGAAAGGCGATGAAAGTGTCATGAGCCACACAAAGACTGAACGTAATCCCTCTCATAGAATACTCGGTGCGGACGGTCCAGCGACCATACTCTGGATCAGAACCTTTTTGTGACGCGGCGCTGTAAGAAGTAACAACAACAGCGTCTTGTTGGGGGATAAGTCAAAAGACTGCTTGCAATGTCGCTTGTGTGAACAGGGTTAGGCAGTTTGCAAGTCAAATGTGGCGAAAACTATATTCGCTTAATGTAAAGAACGTGTATGCATTGAGAGGCACACAACCAAGTTACACTGAGGACCTTGTCTAAGCTGGCTCGTTGGTTGGGACAATCGTTCCCCATTCTGACTGCAATGCCGTTGGCATTCTTCTTCTTCTTCCTTTGTTGTTGTTTGTTGTTGTTGTTGTTGTTGTTTTTTAGGTAGAGAAGAGCCCCCTTTATACCCCGTAAGGAAACGTGAGGTTCGAGTTTCACCTAACCCTAACTACACAAACAACAAACCAACCTACGGCAGAATCTGTTCTCAGGGCTTAGCCTTATTTCATCCAAAGTACTTCAATTCCCAAGTGCCAGATAAATCTTGTTCTTTGAATTCGTGTTCGCAGTTTCACGAAGATTTGAACCTGACAGACCGCCCATAGTGACAAAGGGATTCACATAAATAAGCTTCTGTAACTGTCGCTCATTAAATCCACACAAGCACAATACGACCTCCCCCTGGGTGGCCAGCAGTTGTGAATGCCTGACATTTACTAATGCTGTCATGATTTCACTACTTTCACGAACGTGACGGTATGATATCTGAAGTATTTATTTGATGTTTCTTGTAGCAACATGCACACAGACCAGATTATTAGCAGACAATGCCGTCTTTGAAAAACAAGGGCTGATAGTGGCGGCTCACGCAGAGCTTTCAGTGTCAGCCCTACGCGGCCTAGAAATTATATTAACTGGTCCGTTTAATTCGAAATTCTTAATGCGTGCTTGGCCCTTGACGCTTACGGACACCCCGTCAGAAGACAGTAATTTTCGTGAAAGGAGAACCATGAGGTCAGATTTTAAGACATACGTGGTTGCTTTAAAACTGTTCCTCTCTGTTTCAGGTTTGAGTTTGAAAACGTGTCAGTTAGCATCGTAGATGTCATGAACGCTCTCTTCGCTGTTTTAAAAAAATGGATTTGGGGCGTTTTTCTTAAAGTTAAGCAATTTTGAACGGATATTACGGTTGGCGCATGTCATGTATAGAATGCCGCTGAATATGTCGATCAGTGGCTGCCTGAATGGCCATTCCATAATATGGAGAACGTTTTGTTATGTTGTTTCCATAGTAATGGAAACAACATCATAGGACGGGCTAAATTTTCCACGTTCATGGGCAAGCATCTGTGGTACAAACGCACGTCAGTGCCGATCTCCCGCAGAGACGATTTTGCAAGTGTAACTCTGACAATGACGTAACAAAACGTGCGTCATCGATGCTGACATGTACGGTCCACCGAACGCGCTTCTCCTCCTCAGTGAGTGCCGTCTGTGCGTATGTGTGTGCGTGTGTGCGGCTGTGTGTGTGTGAATTGTGTCCAGGCCCGTTTCTTCGAAAATACTCAACCGAATGGCTTCAAATTTGGGTATCCAAATATATCAAAATGTTACATTAGACGATTCAAGCGTGTGATGATTGCTTAAGTGATTTGGGAGTTATCGCCCTTTTGAGACAAGTTGGTTGTCTTTCGTGTACAGGCGTAATATTTATTTAAATCACTCAATTTTTTGGCAGTAGATAGCTTGAATACGGACTCTGAACAGAGTCACTACTAGAAAATGGTCGCTCTTATAGTTTTCATGTAAACCGAGCCTGAGTTGACATTGCATGTGAACCCAGTTCAGATGCCTATTTCTCCGAAAATACTGAACCGATCGATTTCAAATTTGGGGTTTCTAAATGAATCAAGATTGTTGAATAGAAGGCCCGATCCAGGTACGATTGCACACATGATTTGCGAGTTATCGCCCTTTTCAGAAAAAGTGGCTTTTTTGGCGTTTAAAGGCGTAATATTTACCTAAACCACTCCATTTTTTGGACATAGATAGCATGAATACGGACTCTCAACTAAGTGAATTTTGGAGGTTGTCGCTTTTATACTTTTGGCGTAAGCCGTACCTGATGAAAGTGCTGGTGAACACACTTTAGATCTCAAAATCTCTCCTACTATACATAGATAATGAGCCTGGGGTGCCATAAAAAATATACAAAAAAATTAGAAAAATTCACTGCAGCCGTTATCGTCAGTTGACTCGAAAATTTGTACTCACAGCACATTTCCTCTGCAAGCCACACGCCTCACAAACATCGAAGAAGAGACGCACGCGCACTGACGTAAAGTAAGTGCGTCATGTTTGATTGACGTGATGCTGTTTTTTCTTGGGGGTGTCTCGCCACTTTCTTTCCGAATTCCTCTGTTTGGAGACGTGGTGTATTTTACTTCTACTATGTCGCCATCTTCGTGCAATCGCAGAGAAGACACGGGATATAACAGAATACAACTCCAATACTTTATGAACAGAATATGCACGGAGAACAAATTCATGAAAGAAGAAGAACCCAGAACGCTGTGCAGGGCTGCTTACGTACTGAACAGGTCAGATCCATCGCAGAAAAGGCACGCGCGCACTGACGCAAAAGGCAGTATCAGCGTCATTTTTCCGACGTCATGTTTGATTGACGTGATACTGGCATTTCTTGGGGATGTGTCGCCACTTTTTGGACGTTCTCTATGTGTAGACGGGAAAGCGGGAGTTTCATTGATGTAGTGTGCTTTGTTTTTCCCACTGACTCTCACTCAATAGCATAGTAGAGTGAGAGAACACCACATAGGTCACAATGGAGCACAAACGCGGCTCGCGCGAGTCTGTGTGTGTGTGTGCGTGTGCGCGTGCGTGCGTGCGTGTGAGTGTGTGCGCGCGCGCGTGTGTATGTCTGACATAACACATAGTTAGAAAACGTTCGCCGCGCAGACTTGTCTGTTAAACATATTGGGTCGGTATTAATTCGATCTTTACACTGCGCACGCAGCAGCAACACTTCAATTTTCATGGGCCTGCTTTCATTGCAAGAACTGTATCAAAGTTATTACGCCAAATGTATTATGCGTCATCCCAGTGAGCAAAAACGTCATAGATTTCAAAGAATACAACTTGACGTCTCTCTTCCAAAAACAAGATTGGTGTGACAGCCCGGTCAGTTGTTTCCATTCAGAGAGAGAGAGAGGGTGTGTGTGTGTGTGTGTGTGTGTGTGTGTGTGTGTGTGTGTGTGTGTGTGTGTGTGGATACATGGCATTACAAAAGAACGACCGTGACGATAGCAGGTGATCAAATGGAAACAACATATTGGGCTGGTGGCCATCTTGTTTTTAGTTTTCAGTAGCAAAGTGCCAAAAGGATAAAAGTTGTTGTTTTTTTTTTGTTTTTTTTTTTTTTGGGGGGGGGGGTTTCGTATGTGATTGGATGTGTCGCAATCGTATTCATAATTCCCCCAGTCCAGCATATTTTTCACAATCAACATCTCTCACGCAGAATCTTGAGAATTTGTAATGAACCTTGCCAGTAATGTTTTGGTATCAAAATCGCTCATACATCAGAAGGAAAAAAGCTTTCTGCCGCTGAATATGTCGATCAATGACTGCCTATGTTTTGTTTTTAGTTTTCAGTAGCAAAGTGCCAAAAAGATAAAAGTTGTTGTTTTGTTTGCTTTTTTTGTATGTGATTGGATGCGTCGCAATCGTATTCATAATTCCCCAAGTCCAGCATATTTTTCACCATCAATATCTCTCACGCAGCATCTTAAGAATTAAAAATTTGAACCTTGTCAGTAATGTTGTCAGTAATAGTCTCAAAATCGCTCAAATATCAGAAGGGAAAAAGGCTTTCTGCACACTGTTTTCTCCGACCCGTCTCATGACCATGGGAGTGTTAAGCAACTAATCGGCGCAGGAGGTCCCCACGGGCGGGTTTACACGTACCGACTAGTAAAGCGCCGGTAATTCACTTGCACCTGTGAAGTGATTAGGCTAAACACACACCGACAAACTAAGGGTTTGCATTTTTGGTGTGTGTGTGTGTGTGTGTGTGTGTGTGTGTGTGTGTGTGTGTGTGTGTGTGTGTGTGTGTGTGTGTGTGTGTGTGTGTGTTTTGCCTGTTGATCGGCTTTTGGTCTGCAACGTAATGCGAACATTGGTTTTAGCAGAGGGATAGGGTCGCGAACGCGCTGACCATAAAAGATACGTCCAACTGCACAACTTGTTAACTTCACGAGTTTATTTTAGCACAACTTGAAAAAAAAAAATGTTTAGTAGGTGGTGGTTTTTGATTGGGTATTTATAGTCTGTTTGGGTTGTTTCAGCAGATAAGCAGTGTTACTACGGTTTGCGTATTTCTGTAGGCAGTGTGAATTAGTGATTTCTAAACATGTCTGAGCGAAGCACTTAGTGAGCCCTCACTAATTTTCCCGGGGTCTCCGCCTTTGAACGTCTTGTCTATCTGGGTTGTAGCGAAGACGTCCAACCAGCCAGACTTTTTTGCCTGCAAATATGAAATCGGTGCATGACACTCCCCCCCCCCCTCCTCCTCCCGTTCTTGAGTTGGGGGCTAGGATGAGGTTTGTCCGCTGCTTTTCTTTATGTATTGCGGTAGGAGTTGCCTACTTCCACTTCTCCTTACGCACAGTAGTCACGTCTGTCCACTCCTTCATGTTTATTCAAGTCAAATTTGTTTGACATCCATTGTCTCCCGCGAACTTAAAACTTAAGTTTTTCATCCAGTTATCTGGAATCTTCACACGGCACAAGAGACCAGTTGAGCCCCACTACCTTCCCTCCCCCTTCCTCTACAAATTCCCTCCATGGTGATCTGTACACCTGTACGCATTATTTTTTACTGATCTCTTAAACCGTGTCTCCGAACAGGCAAACAACTGCCATAGCCGTAGTTGTATCGAAGCAGCGACGAAGTGCAGTGAAGCGACTCATCGCCTGAAGCTGTTAATCTCAGGATCAATCGATAATCCGCTTGCAAATTCTGCGATCACGGTGGATTACCCCCTCGCTTTCCATAACATTTACAGAGTTGGTCTGTCATGGAGAACCAGTTTTGCTAAATTGTGTATGATCCCTTTTCTAGAGAACAAAACGTGCGTGCACAGTAACCGCGTACCCACACTCGTGCGAGGGATTTACAGAAAGGGTTAATACATGATCCGATGAACGGGCCGAGAGACGGTTTGTGCTAGCTTGACTGAGTCTGCGGATAGATCAATTGACTTTGCGGGATGTAACAGGCTTTCTTAATGGCCGAGCGTCAGTTGGTCTTATTTTGGTCGTAATGACGTCAGTGGGTGGGAAGTAATAAGTAATAATAGGTTTGTGGTCAGTGTAGTGTGGACACTGAATTTTCAGTCTCTGTGCTTTTGAAGGTCACAGTATTACGGATTGCAGCCGGAGGGGCGGACTTGCGAGGAGATTTAGGATCACAAAAGTGTTTCATTGAGTTTCAAGTGAATAAGTGTACTCGAGCTCATCATAAAATGGATATTTATTTGAAAAGTTAACACACCAGACCTGCAGTCTGTCAAATGGAGTGGCACGACGGTAGGCGCGTGCGTCGGATGGAAAAGACGCTAGACAAGACGTATGCGTGTTGTCAGTTTTGACACGTCTCACAGTTTCTGGATTATGTTGAGTAAACAAACGAGTGTGAGATAAGCTCATTAATCTGCTGGCAAATGGATATAATGCAAACACATCAGTGTGGACCTTTTTGTGGTAGTGCTGGTTGCGGACTCGGAGGGAGGTGGGGGGGGGGGGGTCATGTATTGAGGAGCGGTTGTGGACACAGGCTTTTTTACGGAAGAAGCCATGAAAAAAAGATTGTCGGAGCACTGGGAGTAGGCATACCCTCCGTACGCATACATTCATACGCGTATTACAACGAATATGTGTGTTCTAAGATTATCAGTGTCAACCCCCAGTGCCCTGACTCAGTCTTTTTTTTTTTTTCCTCAGTGCGTACGGGATTGAAGTTTGAGGTCTCAGCACTGGTTTTTCTCTGTGTGTGTGTGTGTGTGTGTGTGTGTGTGTGTGTGTGTGTGTGTGTGTGTGTGTGTGTTCTCAGTACTGATTCCCCCGTCGGCACACCCGACTGACACTCCGCGCAACGCGTCCACCCCAAAACTGGCTGGCTGTGGTCCGTATGGTGTTTGGGCCCTAGCATTCGTTGCATGTTCAGTATTAATTAATAGACTGACTCATCACAATCAGCCGTTTTTTCAACAGTTATTGGCCATTTTTCAGTCACAGCATTGTAAGTGCTTCAGCGGGTCTAGTGTAGACATGATTTCTACAATGAAACCTTTTCTTGGGCATTTCAGCCGCTTGAAGGAAGACCAGTATGAAGATCTTCCAGACATCCCGTTGCCAGGGCGACAGACACCCATTGGCATGGTGCGGCCCTCGTCTCCAGGGGGACCCGGCGCGGGGGGTCACGTGTCACGCCCCCGATCACGTGCACGGCCAACCTTGGGGGGACGCTCCTACACAGATATGGGTATCCAGGTAACGTGCATATATTTGCAACGGTTAACGCTATGAAGCAATAGCAATGACTTGAAATCGGTGGCAGAACTAAGTTTTTGTTCGGTTGTGTTTTGTTGTTGTTGTTTTGTTTTGTTTTTTTTCATTAAAAACGGTCGTGAAATGATAGTAAAATCATAAATTATACCCCCCCCCCCCCCCCACCGCATTAATCAACATTTTACGGGTCTACAATACATTAGCACGTGGAACAGGTTCAGTGATAGTTTAACTTTAGCAGATTAGCCCAGCAGCGAATTAACTCTTCCAATGTGCATTGTGCGTTTTAACGTCCGTTGCATGTTTCAGCTTGGATTGAAGTATCTAGTACAGCCTTCCAGCCTAACCCGTATAGTTGTGAGTGTCTTTCACTTGAAGTTCAAACAGCTACGCTCAGCAACCACATCAGTACATTGCTACCATGTATGGTCACTGAGTGGATTCTGTCAATGCGTATTGCTGCTGTTAGACTAGCTTTTCCCATTCAGAGTAATTTCACATGTAATTCAAAGTAATTTTGAATGTAATTGTATTGTGTGTTTGTGTCAGGCTGAACCCAGTCAAAGTTACCCAGGCCCCGTGGATGACAACCCTTACGTCAGCATGGACCCAGTGAACAAGCACTACTACTACAGACTGTGGAGGAAGGACCCACCACGCCCAATTAAACCCATGTGAGCCCTGCTCCATGATGATTTTTTTTTTCATTAGCCGTTACCTGGCAGAAATGTATCACCTGTTTATGGATTTGTTTTAATGGAAAGTACACTTTTAGGTTCAAAGAGGCAGCAAACAACAACAAAAATAAAAACGAAAAAGAAAGAAATTGCTTTTTTAGTGTCCCAAATTTTTGGCTATAGGTCGTCAACTGGGACATTGGAATGTTTTTTACTACAAGTTAGGTAAGGGTGTGTTCAGGTTCCCAGAGAATTTTGACATTTTTCAGCTGACTGAAATGAACTTTAGTATCGACTGATCATGAGTACATATTGACAACAACAACAAATTTCAGCGTTGTATACTTTGTGACTACTTTTCATTATTTATAATTATATCAGAAATAATTCGGAAAAAAAAGGACTGTAGCTGCTACAGAAACTGTAGGTTGCACTACTGAAAGTTGTCCATCACATTTGTAAAGATCCTTATCCACAGAGTCGGTAACTTTTGGCGTAAACTACGTGTATGTTTGTAGTTACCGGGAGGGTCGGCTTGGAAGCCCATGGAGACACATCAAAGCGTGCATCAACAACGCTGGCAGCCATCTTGTTTTTATTGACGGTGAGCCCATGATTATTGTGATGGTCCAAAGACTCTTCTCAGTTCAGTAGTACTACGTGTATCAATAATGCAAGGGGTTAGATACCCATGTTGTCTGAGAGCATCGTTTATTGCTCCCTGGTGTGGCTCAGGGTACCCTTTGTGCCGTGTGTGTCATGAGTAATGCACTGAAGACAATCTAGTCATAATCTTAGCTATACACATGTAGGGCAACACATGCATTGTGCATCACATTTCTCACTCTGACAATAGAACTGAAAAGGTCCAATCTCTCATTACGTTGCCTGTCACTATATCCCCCCCCCCCCTCAAACATGACAATCAACTGGTCATTTTGATGGATATTGATGCATCTAATGCTGGCCGCTAAGTTCAAATCAAATCCCAGATGAAAATTGTTAAATAACTTTTGCATTCTGTTCTTTCTTTGGTGCATGCAGGGACAGTGAAGTCTGAAGAAAACTTCTTCTACCCTCCGGAATCCATGTTTGAGCCTCCGAATTTCTCCTTGTACATCTCACCCCGCCTGGCGCCCACCAAACGACAGTCCACCTCTGTTCCTGCCACACGCCGAAGTGGAAGCAAGGACACCATCTTCAATGAGCGTGCACGGCAAGGCTTCAAGTACTGGCCACATGAGCAGAAGCCAATTGACTGTAAGTATCCTATATAAATTTTTATTTTACTGTTGAACAAAGAGGACAGTTTTGCTATTGGTATTTGTTGAGAGAACTGTGATGGTTTCTTCAAGGATAAAAAGTTTCTGCTGCGAATCCACCTAGGGCTAGGGGGACAATAATGATGACGGACTCGGTGACACCAGTCAGACATGTAGGTCTGTGATTAATGACGTTCATGTATTATCTATCAGTCTATCTAGTCTGCAGTGATAATGCAATGTCAGATGCAAGCCAGTGTTGAACTGTGTGGCATGGGTCATGGGGCCATCACTGATTAGTTCTTCATAATCCTGTTTCCGTCCTAGGTACACAACTGAAATCACCCAGGCCTTTAATTTGTATGTCTTTTGAGAAATCGTGATAAACAAATTAATTGTCCCAGCTGCCCACAAAAGCGGACTGTGTGACTGGTCTCAAAGAGTCAGTCTAATTGTGGGCACTTCTTGTGGAGTTGGTTTTCAGTGTTGATGGCCATACTGACACACACACAATCACTGTTCAAATCTGTCCACACTCTGCTGAACACGATAACGTTCATCTCTAAAGCTCTGTCTGTCATTTGATATCTCGATGAATGTGGAGGTATCGATGACGTGGCTTTATGTTCAGTGTACATAGAGCTCTTCTGACATTTCCTTTGAATACCAGTAGCACACAAGTACTAGTTTGAAGTCAAGTGATCTTGTGCAATTCTCGCAGCACAGACCTACAAACGATTGTTTTCATGTGCAGATTATACGCATTACTGAAGGGTGAAATATGGTAATGTGTTTGTAAATTTTATGTATTTTCTAAGTGTCTATAACCTATCAATAAAATATCATAAACCAAAATTTCACTAATCGTCTTTTTGTATCAGCTTTTGCTTAATATCTTGCTTGTTTCAGTACTTGTCTCTTTAAATATGGTCCATAATTTTCCTCACAGGTATACTCAGTAATCAGATTTGCCTATTGCTTTTTTGTTATATATATATATATATCAGTCAAGAATTGAAGATTGTGTGCTTTGTGTGCATACATGTATTAATCAAAACCTCTTGCTGACAGCGTAGTGATGTGATTCTCTGACTCTTCTCTGTTACTGTGCTACCTGAAACTTCTTGCTGGGATTTCCCATGCAGCTCACTTGTACTTATGCTACGTTGCACGTAATTATTTCATTAACCAAGTCACTAACGGAACCTTTGCTTTCAGCAGTTGTTTCAGCCAGCTGGTAAAACCAGAGACATACATAACAAACACATACATATTCTGCACAGCAAATCAGCTTCAGTTCAGCACCAAAGATCAGGTCCCACTTATGAATTCTTTAACCTTAAAGGAAAGGTGACTTGATTGAAAAAAAATGGGTTATTCCTTTGTGTTCTAGTTCTATTTAAGTTTTGGACAATGGTTGTAGTGTATAATTATGTAGGTGTCAGTTCCCTAAGACTAGTAAGAGTAAAACTGAGAAAAAGAACTAGAACAGCAACAGTAGATGGAAATGGAAGATTCCGGGGGGGGGGGGGGGGGTCATGGGCTTGTCCACTTTCATTTGTCTGTGGTTAATCTTCTGCACCTGCTGACCAGTAAACAGGAAGCTGATTTGAACCGTAAACTGACTGACCATCTTTCAACACTTGTACGTGTCTCCTCTAGTACGTGTGCAAGCTGATTTCTCTAGAAGTTCACCCCAAAATGAAACTTGAATACAAGACCTTACATAGTGATACACTTGGTACTGTACTGTACATCACAAGTTGTGCGTGATTCTACCATAAAATAATGAGATGTGATCAGTAAACTCCGCTCTGCTCAGGTCCTTGAATGTTGCACCCTTCCCGCTGCTCCTTTAGCATTTCTCCCACCTTTGACAAGATCAACTTGATTAAGTAGCACTCATGCTGTCGTACGTACCAACTCTTCATATTGCATATATATGTGCGCATGCTAGATCACCTTCTGGTCTGCTCTAGCATTATGTTGTTCATCCTCTGTCCGCTCACCATCAAGACATATAGACATTCCACGAGACCCCAGCCAAAGGACTTGAAGTTTCAGGTAAATCAGACACCGGTGTCAGTTTTCAATTCACAAGTGTTCTAAATTGACAGCAGCTTGGCTGAGAGAGTACAAGAAGCAGCATTCTATTCGTGACCACGTGCTGCCACAGGAAATTCTCAACATCACAAATATTGTGTAGCGTACATTGAATTTGATGGTGGGCTGAGAGAATCATTCTAATTTCTTTACAACTCTGATCTTTACTCTGGTGTGAACTAACCCTAACCCTAAGCGCACTCTGCCACAGATTCTGCTAAATATAGCTTTGGGGCCAGCAAGCGGTGGCTGGGTATTCCTGGCCCCTCCTTCCCGGCCTTTAGGGGCTATGTCCCCTAAGGGGCCACTACAGGTACCTTTGCCAGTTCTGCATGCCTTAGATAATATCTTACTCTTGGCATACAAGTGTACATTTTCTGGTAGCTGACTTATCTGTTACCGTTTTCGTGTGCCTTTATTCTTTTTCAGTCCATTTTAGGGTATATATCTTAATTGGAGATTCATAGTGTGAATAAGAACTAAATGCTGGGAAATAAACTTTTTCACTGTAGTAAAGCAAAGAAGCATCATGGCTGAGAAAACCCAAAATAAAAAATAAATAAGAATCAAATAAAAACTGTCGTAGAAGACTCCAGTACAAAAAAAATGCAAATTTATCCATTTACCAGTTGTTTTTCAAAGAGATGCGTGCCATTAAGGTGTTTTGATGGTTTGTAGAAGTGCAGACAAGAATGACTAATCTTACATTTACTACTCTGAAATCTTTACGTGTGTGCCATTTCTTTGTAAAATTACACTCTTCAGAGTCTTACTGACTCTTAGTGATAAGTGAAGGTGGAACTTCCTTCCTTTTATGACTACCAAAGCATCCATGTCAGACCGTGATGTTCACATGTAACATACTGATGGAAAAATGACAAACTGTTGAAAATTACATACACACACTGCAGAAGAAGTTTTAGTTGGCTACGTATTATATACCAAATAATATGCACTGTATTATACACACAGTTGACTGTTTTCTGTGTGAATGTGACAGTGGTAAAATTAATGGGGAATAATGCTTGTACACACAAAGTTTCAGATTTCATGTGGTGGTGGCGTTTCCAGCAGACAGGGAAGTATTCTAAACTAGCTGTGTTTTAATTTTCAGAACTGTTTATTTCCAGTGGCCTCGCGGTATCGGCAGAAAGCAAGGTCTCTGACCATGGGCATTTCCTGCTCTAACTGACCCTCCAATGCCAAGGCCACTCGTCTGTGACCTGCCCTTCATCCTGATGCCGTTGCCAAGGAATAGAATCGCCATGGGAATGGCAATTTCACCCTACTGCTGGGACCAAAACAGCATTTCAAACCCTACAGCATGTCACCGCATCAGTATTACATTAATTGAAACTGGAAGACTTTTGAAGTTTATATGAAGTCCTATATTTAAAGAAATTCTTATACACTTGTACAGTATTGTAAATTCCAGTCATAACTGTATATAATGGAGTCTTGAACACTTTATGTGTGCATACCTATTTCTGTGATGCACCTATCTGATTGTACACAACTCTTGAAAACCGTTAATCAATAAATGTTTGACGCTGATGATGATTCCTGTGTTGTACTGTGTGGCGACTCTCCAGTGTATCCTTTTAGTCTAACCGAACACATCACCAGCATGACTCAAACACCCCAATGGAAATTATATACACGCTACCAGCATGTGTACGATGACCATCAACAAAACCTTTTTTTTTTTTTTTTTTAACTACACCCAGTGTCACTGGTGTATTTTTGTCAGTTGCCACATGCAGCAAATGGCAAAAATTTGTAAAACTTTATCCAAACTTGTACAAACAACTTTAATAATAGTAATCCAATGAACAACCATGCACTATTGGCCTGACCAAGGATTCTCAATAATTCTCATGATCACAGTATCCCTCACCATTCTCTCTAGAGCTAGGATTTGTGTGGGAGCTAGGGTATTTGTTGGTTGGACATTAATTTGATTTAGACGCCTGGACTGGAGTTGCTATACACTAATACAGTATTACGAAAAATAATCAGTGACACTCCCAACAGCCATTCCAATTTCCATGAAATAACACACAGGGACCATTATCTCTATAAAACTTTGTACATTTATTATCAACATGAAACGTTCACATACACAAGTTACAAAACTTTGCAGTAGTATCTGGACAACAAAACTAAAAGCAACCGAACACTTAAGTTTTCAAACTGAAGTCCACGAAACAGTTTCCCTCTCTCTTTCTTTAAATTACAGAACCCTTCACAGGAGACAGTTGTAAAACCTGCATCATTCCTGCACACCAGTTGAACTGGAAAGTGCGAAAGTTTTCCCTGAAAGCTGGGCAACAGAAATTTGAAAGGAACTTTCAAAATTGGTGGTAGCTTGTTTTGTTCTACAGTATTAGTTTTGTTTTGTTTACTGTTTGTCGTCATTTTACCACACAAGGGCGATATCAAAGATGGGACAAAGAAAGCCAACCCTTTTTTTTTTTTTAGCTAATGGAAAATGTACACTACCACTCTTTCAGAGGATTTGACTTGCAAACTTTCATCCACAGCATGGACAGCCGAACGCCCCAATCCAGGTTCTTCATTCAAAATGGGCCAAACGGTTTAACTTACAAAGCAAAGTATGGGAAACTGGGGTCTGATGTGTGAAAAAAAAATAGACTCAGACTTGCTACGTCGGGAACCTTATCAGTGGTATAATCCTGAAAAGTGAAAATATTATAAAACTCGCCTTAGTCTCCGTTTATGTGTCTCGTAATCATACTATTCTCTTTGTCTCTGGTCGATCAAGCTAGTCTTTGAGTTTGACTTGCTCGCTCTATACATCAGACCCCAGATCACTTTCAAGTGTCTCTAGTGCATAAGAGTAAAGACAGACTGAAAAATAGTACAAATACTCAACGTTTTCAAAAACATTCTTGAACTTGCACAGTTCAAAACTATTGATCTTCCAGCATACATTACACTTCATCTGTAACCATGCTGAACATCATACATGTGCATTTGTGGAAAGCCAGCAAGTAAGAACTATGGCAAACTCTCAGTTCCTACTCAATACTCAGAAGTCAGGATGTTCAGCGCTCCAAAATCAAGCAGTCCACTCAGTTACTCACCGTTTAAGAGAAAAACAGTGAACACCAAACAAGAAATGTCACCAGGCTAACACTGTGATTGCAATGTCAATGATAATGGTGAGCTGCGGAATGAGTCACGTCCAACTGTCAAAATGATGAAGATGAATTAATTCACAAGACGAAGATTCACTTTGCTGTGGCGAGCGGATTTCTAAGCACAAGAATAACAGAGTCTCCTCGCAAGAACATTTTGGAGATGTATCTGTCCTTGTTGACTGGTTTGGACTTTTTCTTTCCCTTGCCTGTCTTGGGTACCTCTGTCCACATCTCCTTCACATTCTCCAGCACCATGTTGCAATGCCTACAAATACAGCGGAACATGGAGTTACTAGAGTCTAAGTCTCGACCCAATCACATATATCAAAATAACAATGCATGTGCCTAATAATAGCAATATACAAGTTACAACACTTAAAAAACGTACTGAACACGCAAAATCTGTGACAGATGTTCACAGGACTGCGCTCAGGTCAGAGCAGAGAAACTGCCCGCACATGTTGACAAGTTCTATGTGAGTAGCCTAGTGGCATCATAAGGGCAAGGAAAGTTGATAGGGGCTTCTAACAAAAGAAGTTGTAAAGTTTTGCCGTCCCCAATGTATTCAAACACTGAATAACTTTAATCACACACGTTAGACTATGAGTCTATCACTAGTATTGAGTACTAGTATCAGTATGACTCTATGAGCGTCACTGTTAGCTCGCACATCTTTTAATCATCAACTAGTAGTAGTTATTACCTACAAACTATGCATCAGAATATTTTGCATGCAGAGAATCAGTATATCTCTGAAGTATTTCGTAATACCTGTCGAACGCTTTGACTCTTGCGAGGAGCTTTTTGTTGTTGCGGCAGTTGATGAGGACTTGAGTGTTGTTCTTTACTGACTGGGTAAGAACGGACAGCGGCCCTGTATTGAACTCCTCCTGTTCTCGAGCCTGCAGCTCCTCCGGTGACATTTCGCTCTTCGGCTTCTGCATAAGCGCCCTGAAGCAAACAAAAACATCCTTTCGGTTTCTCAAAAGCCCTTTGTTTCCCGCTAACCGGCATAATACTTGCCAATATACCGACAACGAAAGTAAAAACCACCTACAGCACCATCCCCTAAAATACATGGACAGAAAATAAAAGATAAAACAAATGTTACGCATGCAATCTGTAAAATACGTACGACATGTCTGTATGGATAGATGAAAACGATTCTTGTTGACAAAATTCGACGACAGCCCTTCGTTCTTGTCGGAGCCGGAAGTAGGTCTTCTCTGATCTTACCCACAGAAGAGTCAACCTATCAGACTGGAACGCGTGTGTTTCAGAAAATCGGAGTCAGACAGTTCTTCATCCTTACGAAACTGAAACGGTAAGCATGAAAGTAGCATATAAAGAGTTGCTTTACTCAGACTGCTGTATTAAACTTCGGTTTCACTTCATACTCCTGATCGTTTTTCTCAATCCGAACGGCCTCAGATTCCGAGCTAGGCTAGAGGAGGAAAAAATCGTCTGCTGTTGTGCTTTGAAGTACTTTCCGTGGCTTTTAATTTTCGTGTAACTTCCACTGTTTCTCCAAGTGTCAGTAGTTAAAATAAATATTCCTTTATACGCCGTATATTAGATATACATATAATATGCATTTCGTTTCTTGCATGCATTTATAAACCAACTTTTGAGGGTAGACTTACCACTATTTTCTTGCTCTATCATAGATCAGCAACAGAAAGTGCAAGTCTTATCCTGGAAGACATGCATGTAGTACAATGTATCAGGATTCATGTATCAGTTTTATCAGCAGTACATATCAGTTAATCTGTTAGGGCATGATTCCTGTCTGTCTCCAGGGAAACCTCTGTCTGTGGTCAAAATGAATCTTCTTGGTTTGTTGTGCTGTGGACTTCCTCTCCTCATTGTCACGGGTGTGGAAGGAGCTGAGAAGAAGCTGCAGATTGGAATAAAGAAACGAGTGGATCCACAGCAGTGTCCCACAAAGTCACGCAAAGGGGATGTGCTGAGCATGCATTATACTGCAAGTGCAATCCTGCTTTATTGTTTAGTTGCTCACTCTGTGTGTGTGTGTGTGTGTTTCCTTATATCAACTTATACTCCATCACATTGCTTCATTAAAGTTTGTTGGTGTGTGTGTGTTTTCCTGGGGTAGTACAGCACAGTGCTGTAATGCTTAATGAAAGTCTGCAACACAGCTAACTGTAGCTTAGCCAGCATGATCCCCCCCCCCCCCCTGTCGTTTGACAGAATTCTGCTGCCTCAAGGTCAATTTCTGCTGGTTTGTTTCCATCCTTGAGTAACATTGTCCACATGAAATTATTGTGCTGTATTTGCAGGGCAAGCTGGAGGATGGGACAGAGTTTGACAGCAGCTTGACTCGCAATCAGCCCTTCACTTTTACACTCGGTGCTGGGCAGGTCATCAAGGGATGGGACCAAGGGCTTCTAGGGTATACATATACATATCTCTAAATTTGCTCTGCATCAGAACTTTTCTTCAAATAGGATGTTTCACTTTGGCCATTTGACACAAGCGTTTATTCTTGTAGGTGTACCAGCAGTTGATTAGTCATGGAGCCCTCAGGATCTTGTTTTGCCAGCATGTTAAATACAATGTAGTTATTAGTTGTGGTAATGACTCATGTTTTGCTTGTTTTGCATCGCTGGCTGTTGTTTTGTTTTGTTGCTTTTCTTCTGTTATGCTGTGCCAGATTTCCAGTATTTCCTGTCAAACTACTGTGCATTGCTCAAGTTTTGCAGTTCAACGTACAGCTTGCTGTACTAGTACAAGGCAGTTATCACATGTTTTCAATTCAGTTCAACCGTACTTCATTGTTCCATGTATGGAAATTTATATAGGAGCTACCATGGGTGTGTCACTTGGGTGTGCCACACTATGGATACTGTAATTTCAGTAAGGACTTTTTGATCGCAGGATGTGTGAGGGTGAGAAACGAAAGCTGGTGATACCATCTGAGATGGGATATGGTGACAATGGGGCACCACCCAAAATACCTGGTAAGAATGGGTATAATTATGGCACCAGTATGTATACATTACTGCATGTAAAATAAAAAATTTTGCTTGCTGCTAACAACAGAATTAGTGTCATTAATTTAATCTTGAAAATGTTTTGCCCGCGGCTGAGTATGCTAATTACGTGCAGATATATTCTGCATATAGATTATAGTCGCAGTCCCAACACTGGATGGTTAGACACATTTTATAATCACCCAGTAGTAGAAATTTTTACCCAGTGATTGTAAAATGTTGTGATTGATGCCATGGTCTGTGGACATTTAGACATTGTCAGGAAAGTGTATGTGTGTGTGTGTTCTGCTATTACTGTCAATTTACTTTATTGGTTTCTTCTGGTTCTGTTTGCAGGTGGAGCTACTCTGGTATTTGAGGTGGAGCTACTAAAGATAGAGAGAAAAGACGAATTTTAAACATCAACAGTACATACAGATGTACTGTATTTGCATCTCATGAACTCCGTGATTGTGCCTCAGAACAGTGCCACCAAGAGACAGCTTCTTATCTACAGATACAAAGGTGTGGAAACCATTAGTAATTCACAGTAAACTCTGCCAGACTGATTTGTCAAACATTTTTCCAAGAGCTTGAACCAAAACAAGGCACAGGTCATTCTGAAGACACCAGGAGTTTCCTGGAAATTTGCTGATTTTAGAATTTTTGAGAGCTGAAGCTGAAAACTTCAAGTTAACTTTTCTTTTGGGGACTGGGACTAATGTTGATTTGATCTAATTTGGTATTTCAGTTTATCAATAATGTGTCAATTAGTGTCATGGCATGCTGCAGGAATTAATTGAGAAACAGCATCCACTGTGGACTCCTTTATATCTGTAGGTAAGACTAAACTTCAGGTGGGTTCAACCAGTATCATGCAAACGCAAAGAAATCACGTTCGCAATCTTTTTTTTTCCTACGTTTAAATTGTTTCCCATTTTTCTGTGTTCACATATTAACTCATAAAGTTTGCTCATCGTGTCTGCTTTGATAACTACTATCTTAGGAGATACTTGAATGTTACTGTGATGAATGTTGTGCTAGGTACCAAAAGTTTTGATCCCCAAAGACAAATGTTTGGAAACTTGCGGTTATGGTAAATCTACATCAGTTTAGGGTCCTCTCGTTTCTTGTTTTATTTGAGTTTAAAACTTGTGCTTCTTTGTATGTCCTTTATTTTCCTTCACCACCATACCTTTTATTAATGCAAATAAATGCAGTTTTTTCTGTTCTTGGCTTTTGCACTTGACTTGTGGTTTCATTTTAAACAGAAGTCATTTTGATCCATGTCGGTGGTGGTGATTTTTTTGTTTTGTTTTTTCAAGATATTTTAAGTGCAAGACTTGCTGATTTGTGAAGCGTCCAAATTACAAACTTAGAGTGGTTTACCGAAGTACATCGTACACTGCTCTCATTATTCTTCATGTTAACTGAACACTTTCCCTGCTACAAATGGGGAAAAAAAAAAAAAAAATCTGTTAGTGTATGCAGGCTAACACATGTAAATACACATCAACAGTGTGCCTGCCAAACTTTGCAATGATATTCATACAGCCTTCTGGTGAGGACACCACCGATACTTCTGCATACAGGCCAAAATGCACAGATGAATACGCACAAACCTGTACATGTTTAAATGTGATGATGTTCTTTATTGTGCCTTACCATATAAATCATAAATCTGGAGAGAAGAATTATAGGAGACAGAGGACAAAGAGTGTTTGCTTAAAGCACATCTTTACACATACAGGTTAGCAAGACGCACACTGGTAGTTCATGCAAAACAAGTCATGAATGGCCTAAATGTTTCTGATAGGGGAGGTAACTGTACAAGTCCAGCTCTCAAAAGCTTTGTACATTGTGTATTTGCCAAATCCCACCACACATAATTATTTCAACAGAACATGATTAGCCTGTGCTGTTCTGTAAGTTGCATCCCCAAATGCATGCATACATTTCTGTCACATGAAAAACACACAAGACTCAAGTCACACACACACACGCACACACATCTCACATTTCACACACAAACCATAGTACTATAAGCAAAAAAAAAAAAAAAGAAAAAAAAAAGGTGACATGAGATTATGGAAGGATATGTACAAAATCTGAATTTCCCACACCCCCCCCCCCCCCCACCTATTATGGACACAAATGGAACACTTCAATCTTCCTTATAAACTGCCATGCGCAAGACAAAAAAACAAAAAAAAAGGAAATAAAATTTCTCCAACTCCCTGGCAGATCGGGCACACACCAGCAGCAGCGCAACAAATCTTGTCAAAACAACTGCGGTGTGCAAGCAAGCAAGACAAAAACAAAAGGAAGCACTAGAATATATCATTTGAAGTTTGAAAGTACGACAAACTAATTCCCTTTCAGTTTCATCGCATAACTTAAACACAAAAACAGGTAGATGGTCGACAAATCCTGGGGATAAAAGAAACTTCATGCAATGGCCTCTGTAGTAACTGCCAACAGTTGACAGCCTTGAACCATATACTAATAAGGCAGGAAGTGTGCATAAAGTTGATTGGCCTTTATCATCACTGCATTTGGAGGTGGGGGGGGGGGGGGTTCAGAGGCCAACAAAGATGGGATCACTACTATTGTACCAGTAAATGCAGTACAGGCTATTTCACTGCAAGCTTGTTCAAACAGACTTTACACAATGACCAATCTCTGTTTAAACTAAAAAGGGGAGAGGTTTTGCACCTGCACCTGTGCAGATGGGATATAAATCAAAGCTGAGGTAAATGTGGCCATAAAAAAAAAAAATCATAACAAAATCAGAACTTCAGAAGATCACGCTTAGCAATATTACATGTATCTGAAATCTCTAAACTACTTCAACATTTGAGATAATATACTAAAAATATCATTTCACAGCTTTTATTTAACCAAACAAGCAGCCTTACTGAGCAGAACAGTTCCTGGAAAGGTCTTCAATGTCTCAGTTGCAACACTTTCTGTACTGGGAGTTGCTCACGATTTGCCTCTATAACTCTCACTAAATAATAATAATAAATTATAGCACAATGGGATAGACAGGACATAAACTTTTACTGAAATGTTCCTATACTCACTCACATAACCAACCCAACATTCAACTACTGCTTCCATCCCTTCCACCCTGATAAAACACACAAAACTACAATACAGTGGCCAGGAGCCAATAAGGAAAAGCTACGCACATACTATCAGGTCAAGTTCACCTGTAGATTTAGACAGAACCCTCCTGAGGGAGGCTTTGCTGGGTGGAAATGCGTTGGAGCATGACCAGCCAAAGGACAGTCACACAGTGTTTCAGATTATCTATTATAGTGCATGAAATGACAGAAAATTTAAATCCCTGCGTTTTTCTGGTACTGCCCTGACCATTCAATCTTTGCTCAGTAAAGATGACAGAATACTTGTAGCCAGAGTTGCATCCTTCCCCTATAGTTCAGCTGCTAATGCTGAGGACCTTATCATCAAGAATGGGTAGGCACCACAGACTAGTGATGATTCAACTCGAAGTTCAAGGACTGGCCAGAAGAGGAGACGAGCAAGTCAGACTGTGACAAAAGACACGAACCCACTGCCTTGTGACTAACACCAATTATGGATGAAAAATAGGAATGTCTGTGTGTGCTGTGGTGTGCCGGTGGAGGTGGTAGTGGTGGTGTGTGTGTGCTTACACAATAGTATACCCACTTGTGTCTCTTTATCCAAATAAGTTTTTCATTGCTCATTAAGGGACTCACAGAACCTGCAAAAGGGCCCCATGAAATTCTGGAAGAGGGTCTCTGGGACCCTCTAGTCTGAAAGCTATGGGAAACACTGGTCACAGACCCACCAGTCACTCCGCACAGCATGGTGGCGACTGACCATGCCGCAACAACAGATGGGTCTAATGACCGGACCCAGTCTTGACTGATAAGCCCCAACGCTCAGCAATTCTCCAGCTGCAAAACACGGGAGAGCTCATCACTCAGGTGAACACTGGCCTACAGCAGCTTGTGACTACCGTAGCTCTTCCGTATCGGTTCTTGTTGAAGTTCAGCATACACGAGAGAACCTGACTCACGTGTATGTGCATTTCATGCCCACTTTGGAGACTTCCCTCAACACCCTTATTAGTACATAGAGCGTAGGAGGTCGGCCAGAATTTCACTGTGAGGTATGCTTTTAAATGCAAGTTATAGCTGCTTCAATACCGTCCATTAGTCCAATACGTGTCCAGAATTATACGTATTGCTGTAAATGTAAAACCTGGCTACTACATCTGCAAATTACTAATCAGAGGCAGGCAGCCATTCCCTGAAATTCCTGCAAAGCACAGATTTCAGAAGAAACGTCCTCTTGCAAGCTTTGCTAGACAGAATTTCACAATTACGTGCGTACAGCCAAACAGTATTTTCCAAACCGGTGGTGGTGGTGCAGAGTTGGAGATGGTGTAAAATTCTCAACTAAATACCAGTAGCAGCAATAGCAAGACATGATCAACAACATTATATGCATAAATATATAACATTTGACATGTTATCAAGGCGGACATACAAGTAGCTGAAAGAAAATGTATTTTGAGAAGACAATGTGAACAGCCCTTCAACGTATAATTATCTGACTGGTGTTCAGTGACAATTGAACAGCTGATCTGAACTGCCTTCAAAACCTATAACAAAAAACAAAACAAAAAAAAAGCGCCATAAAAATATTGTGAGCAGAAAATCTGCTCTTTTTTTTTTTCCCCTGTCCTGAAAGCCAGTCAGCAACAGATGCTAATGATATCTACTGTGAACTTGTATTTCTTCAACTGAAAATAAATTATCATGCTCAGAAATTATTATGACTGGGCATTTCACAGGAAACACTGCATACATTCAAGACAATAAAATGCCAAAGAAAAAACATGAGAACAATATATGCCCTCAAAAACTGAGGTATACAGCTTGTTTTCTATTGTACGGAAGGAAGCAACAGATGACAAAAAGAGGTGTCCGTCAGGAGAAACACAATCAACGTTGCATTAACTCCAAAGTATTAAAACAGGGACAGCTACCTGCTGTCTTGTTCATCAAAAAAGAAAAAAAAGACCAAAAAAAAAAAAAAAAACCCAAAAGCGAGACAAAAGGCAGTACCATTTCAGGTAATACAAAATAGGTGTACAAATTTTTCCACCTTTTAATTGATTTAGACTCCTATACACGTTAAACTGCTCATTAAAATGTCCACACAATTCAGAATGCATTATGTCCTTGTTCATTAGCTACATCTGTTCCCCACTGCATACTTGAGCTGGCCCCAGACCATGGATCAAGTGGCAAAGGAGGGGAGGACAACAGGGGGGATCTGGGAGGGCAGTTTTTCAATCTTTCGAAGAGAATGCAGAGAAATGGGACAGGTGGGTAGAAGGCAGGTAGTTCCACTCAATCAAGAGTTCTCCAGACGGCGGAAGGACGTCCCCAGATGGCGGGTTGGCTTGACCATTTTATCCCGGGCCTGCTGCCGACCATCCTCTTTGTGGTCAAAGTCACACCCATGCAACTCTGGCAGTCGGTGCAGAGGGCAGAACACATGGTCTAAACACAGCACAATGAAGCAGAGATCAACACACTGGGATACCTTATATCATTCGACTGGATACAACATCACAAGTCTATCAGTATTCGTCTTTATCCTTTTAGTTCTACAGGGGACGGTGAGCAGATAGCGTGAACACAGGCAACGAACTCCTGCCCCAGTAAGTTTGTACATGACAAATACAAAAGAGTTGTAACTAGTCTAAGATTATTATCGGCGAGCTCACTGACACAACAGTGAAAAAAAACTGTCAACTGTCTTTGAAAGCCATTCATCTTAAACTCAAGCTGGCCGCTTCAATGCTACCTGAACAAAGTGGGCTGAAGACTTAAAGATGACACCTACATTAACTTGGGTAGTGCTGAGTAACCACCGACACTTCACCACAGTGGTGCACACCGATGTACTGCAGCTCATACAAGGGTACTCTTCTGTTCGATGTGCAGTACAGACTAAAGATACTCACCACAACGACAACGTCCAATCTCCCTTTGAGCTAACTCCAGTTTCACACTGCATTTGTGACAACGCTTCTTGTTTTTCTGTTTCACTGCTCCAGGTGAGGCTGCATCCTCTTTCTCTATATCATCATGTGACCTGTACAGAGAGGTCACGTCAGCAACATGTGTGTAACAATGTCTGAAAAAATGTTGTTTCGTGTGTGTGTGCGCGTGTGTGAGGAGGAAGGAGGGGTGGGATTGGCACCCGCACTCCCGGGGTGGGATTGGCACACACTCTCTTGGCCAAACCAAGAACACAGTCACACCAAAAACAGCATTAGTTTAGGAAAAAGAAAACACACACACACACACACACACACACACACACACACACAATCAGGCCCCATGTCTCCTGGGTTTGGTTTTTTTACCAAAACAAAAACTGCATTGCTTTTTTCCCCTATAGTTACTAAACACACAGTGCATGTATTTTACAAATTTTCGAATTGCATTACTGTGACTTTACCTCAACACTGAAACTGAAAGAAGTATCCGATCAATACACATGAGCATCATGGTCAGGTTTAGAGCTTGTCTAAGGATAAACTTGTACTCATTATTAATTAATGTTAACTTAATATGAACATACACGTAACATCTATCGAGTGTGGAGGCTGGTGTAATTGTGGGAGGATTAGAGGCCGTAGTTCAAAGTAGACAAAATACTGCCTGTCTGTAGTATTCAAGTCCTTCATGCACATTTCAAGTTGCCTCTTCCCCTTGGGGAAACAATATGTGACAATGTCATGTCATCCACTATTTCTTCGTTAAATGCTTGCATACTGTATGTATTGCAATACTTCCAGTTCCACAATCCTGTCTTACCATGTTGACTTAATGGATGTGTGCAAACAGTCTACAAAAGAAGACAGCAAAAACACTGAAGTATGCCAGTGAGTTTGCGACAAATCCAAACCCTGCTCGTCAGGGGATCAAAATATGTGTTGATGATGTGACAAACATGCTTACAGCTGCTTACTTTCCCTTTCTTTAATAAACTGCAGCAGGATTTCCTATCCATGGAAACTATAATAGGACACATGGAAACTATAATTGCACAAATGCCCTGACATGGTTAAAAGTATAAAACATTTGTCCAGAATGGTGTTCACTGTGGCACAGAAACGACAGCACACATGTCCACCATGGTAAGAAAGTAATCAGACATTTTGAATCAGTCTATACATAGAGATGTGCATATGACTGAAGCCCTGCTGTAGTACTGGTAATTTGTGCTCAGGATCAAATTTTCTCTACCTTTTTGTCCCCTGAGGTTCTGCTTCATTTTGACTCTGTGAAGACTGGGATGACACTGAAGAAACCGCAGCATTCTCGCCCTGAGCCGCCTCTTTGCTGCTGCTGTTGGAAGCAGCCAACTGTGGTGCTGGGACATCAGCAGCTGACAAACGTTCATTAGCACACATCTCCACCACTACTGAGGTAGGAGATAGACGGGAGGAGGCTGACGTACTAGTGGTTGGGGACAACCCCCCAGCCTGCCTGTCCACCAAGTGTGAGCCAGAAACACCGTCCTCAGAGATGGTGATCCCCACAACCTGCCCATCTGTTACAGTCTGGCTTTTTTCCTCCACAACTGAAGCCGTAGGCGGACGGTTACAGCCCGAGTCCCCATTTGGTGCACCCATGAGTTCATCACTGGTCGCACGCGTAGCACTTGATGTTGTTACCTCAGGCTTCTCCTCCCCACCAGGGAGACTGCGATCAGCCTGCTGGGAAGCACAAGAGTTCTGAGCAGGCAGATTGTCCGCAGAGGAGCGAGAGGGGCAGTGCTTAGAGTCCATCTTGCCCGAACGCCCGGCCTTGGCCTGCGACACGTCTGTACTACCTAAATGATCTGAAAGACATTAAAAAAAAAGGCCAACCTGAGTTAAGAATCATCATCAAAGTGGCCAGAGAACTCTTTGCGTCAAATTCACTGAAACTCAACCTCAAAGTGAAACTGTGACTAGAAGTAGCACAAGACAGGTTAAACTTCACAATCACGTCAAAAGAGAAACAGGAGTAAAATTTAAAAGCGTCCTTATTTAAGTACGTTTATATTTTACTCTGCACATTTGTTTCAGGAAAATGTTATGGCACTTATCATGAAACCACCAGTAACAAGAAAAGAAATATGTCATGGTGACAGTAAATGCTTCGGTATAGATATCTATAAAACTGTAAGTCGCATCTCAACTATCACCAAACCTGGATGTTTGCTTTAGAAAAACAACAACAACAATAATAACAACAATGCAAGCTTTCCCCATACAGGCTCCTAGCAACCATATTACAGGTCTGAATTAGAACATATCTGCTATAGGACTGCCCCCCCCCCCCCCCATGACTTTTCTCACACGTATGCAGTTTCAAAATCTTTTCAATGGCATGCTTTCATCAACTGTTGTAGCAAACCCAGTACACTTTTTTCATAATACGGTATGTGAATTTTGCAATGGGTTCAACTGAAATTGTACATCCTTAGCATCATGTTCTAAGGAAGTTCTTACCAGGGGCATCGAGAGGCTCTTTTGACTGTTCAACATACTCTGAAAGAAACACAGGACCAGTTACAGCTCCATCAATCCTTGTATTATTTTAACTTACATGAGGTAGTTGAACAGAAGTTTTTATGGGTAGGGAGGGAGGGTGAAAAAATGGGACACTAGATATATATAAAATCAGCAAAACAATTACTTCTCTTAAGTGATTAAACTAAAGTCACTGCTGTGTACACATCAGAAGTCTTTGCAGTTCATGTGTCATGTACTCAGCGCTGAGCTTTAACGCTCGCCAACTCGCCAATGGCCCCTAAAAATGGTGTCTGGCAAACTCGATTTACAGTACTATTCGTCCGGCTGGCGACCTGAAAATTACCGCCAGTGGTAGAGATTCCGTGCCTGTACACGGACTCTTGACACACGCTGTAATCGGCACAAATTTGTTTAAACTTGATTCGATCAAAAACCATGAGCAGCCGGTCAGTTGGACACAGAGATTGTTGCCAGAAGGAGAGTGCACAAAAATGAAACAGTGTTGTTGTTGAAAGTTTTCTTGTTTATTAGCTGCAATAGTTATAATACAATTTAAAATAGGACCGCATTTTCAATCAAAGGGTCTGGCAACCTGAAAATTTTTCTGGCAACTTCAACTTCCCAGGTTAGGAGCCCAGCTGGCTCCTTAGCCTGGCTTGCTAAATCTCAGCCCTGTGTACTGTAAAATAATCATCTGAGGCGAGCTCTGCAGTGCCTTCTTTGTGATTTTAAGCTACAAGCAACAAATTCAAGGAACAAACCTTTATAACATTTAGAACACAGCCCCAAAGTTTTGACAGACCTGAAAATAAAATTTAAAAATGTGAAAATTAACCAGTACCAACGATCAACTTTTATCAAGCAAACAAACAGAAACCTGCTTGTTGTCATGGCTACTGTCAGATAATATTATTGAGTTCTTTTCTTCTTTTTTTTCCATTTTAAATTGTACACAGTCACAATTTCAACTCATGAGTTCTCCCATAACAGCCTTGACTATTATGTCCTTGGTCTGGTACAAGTAAACTGACTGAAACTTCATGCAGGCACATAACTTACAAGGGCTAAATTAAGTTGTTAAATATGTTAAATATAGCAAAAAAAACTTGCACTTTGAGTCTGATTAACATAAAAATTTCTATATTGTTCTGTGCAAAATTTACAAAGATTTTTAAGGTTTGTTCTTAAGAAAAAAAATTCTTAAAGCATTTTTTTCTAAAATTAAAAATAGTTTTAAATTTAATTTTGAAATAGTCACCCCTGAATTTAGTTTTTACTTCTACAATTGCCATGAAAAAGTGTCTTTAAAAAAGTGCCTATCTACAGACAACTGGTGTTTTTCCCAGTTGGTCTTACTGGGAAAAACAGCTGTCTCCGAAGACTGCAGGTCTCTCGTGGTAATGGGAGTCATTTGTTTTCCCATGAACAACGTATGAAACATTGCATACTAGCCTTAACAACTGCTTTGGTTGAGTAGCAGTTCTCACGCTTGCCTCACACGTGAAGGGTCCAAAGTTGAATCCCTCACCAACTCTTTTTGCCTTCTCTGAATTCTAAGTGTACAAATGCAGCGTGCAGTCACTCGTTTTTTCAGAAACTCCTAATCCTCCTTCTGCATCTTTTGTTGTCGGCTTTACTTAGTCACTATTGTTTACAAGAGTCCAAGACCCATTATGCAGAAATACACTTTTCCCCAGACCAGGACTGAATACGAAATGCAGTGTCTCCAGTTACCTGACCGTAGATCCGTACTCCAGACTAGCTTTATGTCATAGCTGCTGCCTATCATTCACAAGGGGCCTCTCAGGGCAAAGATTTCACCCACCCATGTTTGTGACTGTCGTCTAGCATCCCCACAACCCCCTTCAACGGAGGTAACATGGACTTGGCTACTACAACGCCACCTTTTCTGCCAGCGCTTACGATCACAGCATCAGGAACAAAGCCAAGGGATAAAGGATGTCATTCCCTCTCTGACCACCCCCACCCTTCAACTGGACAACGGTATGTCGGTCTCATTCAGGCTTGGAGTGCCAAAACTGCACTTGAACCAGCTGACACTGATGTACGTTATGAGACATATAAAGCTAGTCTGGTGTACGGATGTTCGGTCACGTAACCGGAGACACTACGAATACGAATAGGAAAAAATAACGTCCCAACCCAGAGTGGTCAGAGCCCAATGTACACCCATCTTTGCAAAACCTGAAGACGTGGGAGTCGAGGGCTAAGTTTCCATTTTCACATTACTGGTGGGCAGAAAGTGAATTTCTGGATCAGAGATCAGTGCAACGCAGATCTACTACCTTGGGTTTGGACTGTCACCTGGGGATGAGTTTTGCTTCACCACTTCATTACCCCAAAAGTTGTGAAAACACCAAATGAGACTTAAAATGTTCACTGGTCACCAAAAGGCATACTCATAAGTCATATATCTTTTTGCATGAAACAGACACAGCGTAAATAACTCAGTTTTTCGTGTATTCCGGGGTACTCACGCGTACTCCGGTGTTTAGTACGACCATCAACAATCAACCTCGTGCACGACTGACGTTAACGGCAGACCAAGAATGCGGCACCAATGGTCTTCGTTGTGAAAAATAACATGCTCACAACTATGAACAGCAAAGCAACAGTGTTTTCCACGAGTAAGCCGAAAAAGAACACACACAAAAAAGTTTCTTCTATTACATGTACTGGAGAAATTCTCGTTCACGCATCGCCGAGTCACAACGAATTTATCTTCTTCGTGACGTGACCGAACAAGCAACGATAGGCAAAGGCGTTACAATTCACCAAAAAAACCGGAATTAACGCTTCTAGTGGATCCATAATGCTGTTGGCTACCAACCTTTACCATAAAAACCACAACAAAGGTGTCTTAAACAGCGGCAGTGGCCTGTTCAGCTACTTCTGACAGCACAAAAGCAAAATCCGATGCCATCTTGAATGGGCTGGTCCGTCCGATAGGACCCAGCCTACCTTGCCGACAACTGTCCGTTATTCGCGTCTTCATGCTCTCGTCGCTTCAATACTCACCCCCAAAAACCACACGGGCACAAGGGAGGTTGGCTACTACTAGATTCTTCCATATACCGGCGAAATTATTGTTGAAACAGCAAATGAGATGGAAATAAAAGAAGCCTTGTTTGTGAAGGAATGACAGAAAACACCACAGCTGGTTATTTTTTTCTCTCCAGAACGAGGCTGAGAGAGATATCCGGGTCAGAGGTGAGATGTAACTAGGGCGGTTCACGTGGATGACGCATCACCATTGGCTTGCTTCGGGAACTGTGTCAAGATGTCCTGCTCAGGGCACAGGGACCAGTCCTCTGTTTTGGGAGTTTTACAGAGTTGTGTTTCCATGTGTTCGTCTGTCGCATGCATGACAAAAAAAGGTTATTGCTGTATTTCATTATTACGCGCTTTCAATGTACTCAAAGGATGCAAGACCTGTGTGTGTGTGTGTGTGTGTGTGTGTGTGTGTGTGTGTGTGTGTGTGTGTGTGTGTGCGGTGTGCCGGGATAGGGGGGGGGGGGGGGGGGGGGGGGGCGAGGCAGTCCGGTGGGGACACATGTACGGGTGGATGTTAGAAAAAAGTTCTCTTCTTACGGTGAGTTTGAAATTTTGGGTTGTGTTGTGCAAATTGAGTTAAAGAACAATCTGTGACAAAATATTTCAGGTAAGGATGAGCATAATTACACCGCTGTTTGCACGGTGTTGCCAAATCAATGAGGAGTGCCGCCATAATATTACTGACTTATGCCGAGTATCACCATGAAAACGTTTTCAGCTGCAGGGCACCACAAATGATAACGGTCAAAAAGTGATAATTTCATCTCAGCCGGGCTCAAGGCTCCATTTTACTCCCCCCCCCCCCCCAAGCTTACACACACACACACTTCTGCGCCTAGCTGTCAGGCTTCCTCGCCCCTTGCTTAATCCCGCTGCGCATCTCCAGTGTGGTGGACGAGAGGTTCTTGGCTGGGACAAAGACCAAAGATACGGATCTACAGTTTTTGGTCCGGGTGCCGCGTGGATGCAAACTGACTTTCTCCACTGGCAGCCGGTACTGAACTGAAGTGACATATATGAGGAAAAGCGTTTTCCCGACTGAGAACATGTGCTTGGTGCATTATGTTAGAATAACTTTGCGAATACAATCTTCTTTATATTTTCAAGTGTTTCGGGCCTCGTACTAGTAGTGCACCTTTCTACACTGAGCGTGTGAATACTGTCAAAAGCACGGTTTCGCGAGCAGACGACGCCAGCGAAAGTAGCATTGACCGGAAATCCGTGCCACTTGACAACCACCCTAACAACAGCACTAAGTCAAAGCTTCAAAATGGCGGCAGCTAGCATGGGAGCGTTTGGAGCTTATAAACTCCAGTACCACCGCTACTTACAAAAGCTGGCAGAACGCGAACAAGAAGAAGAGGACCCGGAGAACGAAACTGTATGGGTGACGAAACGATATGACCCTCTGGACCTTCGTGTCGTCGCGCCAGTCCCACGCCATAAACTGCTTGCTCCCAAAGCTAACGCAGGAGCAGCAGAGGAGCACTGGGTGCCAGTGGGAGATCCCCCTCTTCGCAGCTTCGAGCGCGGCCGAGCTCGTGTAGTTTTTGCTTCATACCCCAGTACACGCAGCGAGGACTGGTCGACGCTGAGACAGATGCTGCCGTCACGAGGAGCCCCTCACAGAGTCCGGCCCCCAAACTGGGGAACTGGGCTGGCACCCCCACCTTTCATCAAAGAGCGAGCACCACCTCGCCTACCGCACGTCAATAGCCCCATGACCAGGTAAGTCGGCCACTCGTCATCCAGGAAATAATAAGCACACTTCTTTAAAAGCAAAATATTTAGCACCCCCCCCCCCCCCAATGCAAGAAAAAGGAGAAAAGACAAACACAAACAACTTTTTTGGATGAGTGGGTGTATGGGGGTTTAACGTCCTTTTCCACCACATATGGGTGATATCAAAGATAGGGCAACGATGAAAAAGCCAGCACAAATATTTGGCCCCAGCCAGGATAGGAACTCGTGAACTTTTTTGAGGGAGTCTTCATGACATTTGGTTACAATGGAATGCACCAGTGCACTGGAATACAGTGACCTAATGCATCGTTCCAGAAACTTGTGTTCTGAGTACTGTTGGTATGTCCAAGGTCCATGCAGAATCCTGGATTGATGAAAGCAGCACTGGTCTCATACTTATTTTCAAAAGAGCATTTATAAATTCATAGACGGCCATAGGATTAGCTTCCTTTTTCTCCAGATTTTGAGGGTATTTTTTGTGTGTTTTTGCAAATACAGGTACGTTGACGATATGCATACAACCAACAAGCTCTTCCGAATCTACTGATGAGCCGTCTCGCCATGACCAGTATTATCGACAGGCTGTTAACACTTCACAGACATTTTGTGTTTCTGTCATTTTGGTGTAGCCACTTGTGATGAATTTGGTGCCTTGTATTTGTGCTGTCAAGTTCTGGATACAGAAGTGAAGTACTACATTCCTTGATTCCTTGATAAATAATATGAATATCATGAATGAAGTTTAGCTGCAAAGTGCAGCTATGATTTGTGATACCTGATATCAGTATTATATATATAATATGCATTAGAAAAGGAGTCCTGGCAGTCACTTTTGTTCATTTACCAACAATTTTCAAAGGGTTTGCTTCCCTGAAGATCTGTAAAATGAGACACAACTTTGTAAGTATTGTACATGTGTTTGCCTTTTGTGACTATATATATATAAACAACTTTTGTTGTGTTTTGTGTAATGACTGATGTACACAGTAAATGTTTACAATAAATTATGTACAGTTTATCTGCTTTTACATTACCAGTCAGTATTTTCATTCATTGGTCATTTTGTGATGCTCTTTTGCCTCTCAGATGTGCAAGATGACACTGAAAGGAAAACATGAGTGGATTGAGACTGTGGTGTGTGTGTGTGTGTGTGTGTGTGTGTGTGTGTGTGTGTGTGTGTGTGTGTGTGTGTGTGTGTGTGTGTGTGCCGTGTGTGTGTGTGTGTGTGTGTGTGTGTGTGTGTGTGTGTGTGTGTGTGTGTGTGTGTGCCGTGTGTGTGTGTGTGTGTGTGTGTGTGTGTGTGTGTGTGTGCCGTGTGTGTGTGTGTGTGTGTGTGTGTGTGTGTGTGTGTGTGTGTGTGTGTGTGTGTGTGTGTGTGTGTGTGTGTGTGTGTGTGTGTGCCGTGTGTGTGTGTGTGTGTGCCGTGTGTGTGTGTGTGTGTGTGTGTGTGTGTGTGTGTGTGTGTGTGCCGTGTGTGTGTGTGTGTGTGTGTGTGTGTGTGTGTGTGTGTGTGCCGTGTGTGTGTGTGTGTGTGTGTGTGTGTGTGTGTGTGTGTGTGTGTGTGTGTGTGTGTGTGAGAGAGAGAGAGAGAGAGGATAAAAATGTAATGGAACAATGTACATCAAGAGTTTAGAAACGCTTCCTTTGTCGATTTTGCATTTCCTGCTGTCACGCAGTTCACTATCAGTATTAATGCTTTGGGCAAATTAAATCCTTCCATTATTGTGATAACCCAAGCAAATCATTGGCATACCAATTTTATGGAGTATACATTGGCTCTGCTTAGCATGTACATGTGTACATATTCGGTGTATAACTATGCCCAGCATCTGTCTCACTCCAACAGTGTGTTCACAGAGCATGATTGTGTATTCTGTTTTGAAGAAGGGTACGCAGATAAAACTGCATATGAGTGGTGTGTTGTTATGTTCATTCACCAAAGAAGTAAAGCTATGCCTTACTGCTCTGTGTGTGTGTGTGTGTGTGTGTGTGTGCACAGACCTGAATACTCTCTCTCTCTCTCTCTCTCTCTCTCTCTGATCTTCTCCTACCTCTACCTCACACTTACACTTGCTTTCTACATGCATATATATTCCGTGTTTATAGTCTCAGTCACAATATTGGAGAGTTTGACATTTTTCATAATCACCCAGTGGTTCAAATTTTTACTCAGTGATTGCACAATTATTGTGATTAATGCCATGGTTTGTGAACATTTAGACATTGTCAGGAAAGAGTGTGTGTGTGTGTGTGTGTGCGTGTGTGCGTGTGTGTGTGTGGAGTGTGCGTGTGAGAGAGAGAGAGAGATTGAGCAGAAGTGCTCTCTCTCTCTCTCTCTCTCTCTCTCTCTCTCTGTGCTGGCTGCAGAGAATGCCAGCAGGAAAGAAGTGAGAAAGCTGTGTGAAGCGAACCAGGTCCCAGTAATAGAAGGAAGGGTAAGATATCTGTGCGCTACAGCGTAGTGCGTTCGACGTGACTCCAGTGCGACTAATCGGCTAACAGCAACAGCTGCGGAGACTGTGTGAGAAGTGGGGGGCTATTGATTTTTATTGCCGTTATTCGCGTCCTACGCTCGGCTCTCTCTCTCTCACACACACACACACACACACACACACACACACACACACACGTGTTCTGCCTCTATGAATTATGACCATTAAAACTAAAACATTTGCCACAAAACCAGTAAAAGCATTTCAAGTTGCCAGAAAACTCCACAAATTCTTTATAGTTCCAGTTTAGCCATATATGGTGCTTGTCAGTCTAACTACACGTGGTCAATTTTGATGTTAATACAGGTCGACTACCATCAACCACGGTTGGCTATGATCAGTTTCAGACAGGTTTTGGACAACTCTGCTTAGTTAAAGTTAGATTATCAGTTCATAAAAGCGTGGCCACCAGGGCCCGAATGTAAAAGTCGAGGTTAATTTACCCGGCCACGGCTACGGGAAAGAAAAAGAAAAGAAAGAAACAAAAGAAACCAAAATACAAAATTAGATAAAAATAAGGAGGCGAAGAAAGGAAGAAATAAATCCTTCTATAAAGGCTTAGGCATCTTGCTGGAATGGACCCGCTTCCTGATTTAAAAAAAAAATCTAACCCTAGAACTAGTCACAGTTTAGTTCGAGGTTAGACTCTAACTTGGGACTAAAACCCCTAACCTCGACTTCTACATGCGGAGCCAAGCAACCTCATAAACTTGAACTATCGGATTGTAATCAAGCACTACAAACTTTTATACACACCAACTTTTTACACTTAATCGATACGTTTTTGTAGAGACATTTCAGTGTCTCAAATTCCCACACATTAACACGTGTTGCCGGTCTTTAGTATGTGCCTTTGTGTCGTAAATTCCGGCGTTAGCCACACACAGTGAGTGGAGACCTAAACTGTAAAACCAACGTCGAGTACTGACTTTAATATAAACTAAACTGTAAAACAAACGTCGAGTACTGACTTTAATATAAACTAAACTGTAAAACAAACGTCGAGTACTGACTTTAATATAAACTAAACTGTAAAACAAACGTTGAGTACTGACTTTAATATAAACTAAACTGTAAAACAAACGTCGAGTACTGACTTTAATATAAACTAAACTGTAAAACAAACGTCGAGTACTGACTTTAATATAAACTAAACTGTAAAACCAACGTCGAGTACTGACTTTAATATAAACTAAACTGTAAAACCAACGTCGAGTACTGACTTTAATATAAACTAAACTGTAAAACCAACGTCGAGTACTGACTTTAATATAAACTAAACTGTAAAACCAACGTCGAGTACTGACTTTAATATAAACTAAACTGTACAGTGTATCCGGATAAGTTTATAATTATATATACTTGGGCAGTTTGTATAATTATGTGCGTGAGTTGTCCAAGGAATAAAACAAAACACAACAAACGAAACCCGACAATTTTGATGAAATAAATGAAAACCACTATAGTGTGTAGTGCAAATACCAAGTAAAAGTGAACATGCTGTAAGCCACGAGATAATACTCGGGCACAGCTTTCACGAATCGACCGGTCATTGCAACGTACACGGTACGGCATGTGTTGTCTGTTCAGGTAACGGACAGACACGTTGCTAGAAACAGACATCTGTTCTGAGGTCAGACTCTCTCCAAAAGCGACCTGTGACAATAAATTTTGATGTGTTTTTGAGGCCCCTGTAGGTTCACAGTCTCGGCGCCCCTGTTCTGTAAGTATTTAACGTTAGTCAATCTTTCAGTATCGCTTCTGTTCAACTGATATGTCTGCATTCGTGTGTTGCCACAGGTGTACTGGGTGGTGGTTTGTTCACGTTTGGGTGGTGACAGAACCAAAGATGAGGGGAGGAGGTAAATTTCGCTCTGTTCCCTCCCCCCCCCCCCACCGGTCACCACCACCTCCGCCCTCTCCTCAGTTGGTCAGTACCGCACAGCCGCAAAAGTGGCCATTTTTTAAACTTTCTTTCGGTATATTTTTACCCATTATTCTGTTAGTTTACTCGGTACTGAGTAAAAATGCACAGAACAAGACCAGTTAGTACTGCATACAATTACAGACAAAATTATGTTCGTGTTTAATGTCTGTGGTGGAAATATTACCCTTACTATAAACTGAACTCCGCTAAGCACGCATGCGGGTACTGAGATACACGTTCCGCCCACGGGAAAGTTACCACGGACAGGTAATCAATAGGTACATTTGCACTGAGTGGCTAGAAAACGACACTGACTCGTATGAAGCAATGACTTACAAAAAAATGCAATTTTTTTTTTTCCACAAATTACGCACCTATCTATTTAGGGTGTTGTACGAATGAATCGGTATGCACAAACATGTTCAATTATTGTTCTAAACTGATTTACCTTAAATGGTTTGATGTCCATCGTGGTTTCCGTCGGCACAAGCAGATATATTATACTAAACGACTGCATCAGAGCAGCGAGTGTGGGTGAGTCCCCTCCACCCCCCCCCCACCCTCCACCCCCCACCCTCCCCCCACCCCCCACCCCCCGCCACCCCAGGGCCGTAGTACCCGGGTCCGGCGAGCGCCGGACCAATAATTCCGTTTTTAAAATAAAAAAAAAGAGAAAGGGGGGGGGGGGCGCGAAGAACATATTTTGTCACATTTCGCCTGTTCTTCATTTATCGTCCTTTTGAGACGACCTCATATATTTTTGTTATTAACATGTTGCGCGACCATACTTTTTGTTCCTTCCATTTTGTATGCTGCTTCTATTATTTTGGCTCATTTTTCTCCTACAAGTGTCTTTGCAATGAACGATTGTCATTTGGGGCAGGAGTTGGGTATGGGAGGGCGTGTGGGTTGCCGCCGGACCAGTCCTGAGGAGCCTGCTACGGCCCTGCACCCCCTTCAGTTCTTTCCCCCACTCCGTAACCTACCAAGTCTTCAATAACACTTGTACAGGGGACGCTGAACTCCAGCTAACAAACCAACCAGAGAGCATGGAGCAAGAGAATGATGACTACCTATTGCCGTAAAGCCGTGTTTATGTTTATCGAATGACCATGGTTCTAGTTCCTCGACATGCAGAGGTATCCGGGGAGCAGAATGATGGTTCTGAGTCATCGGAACTGACCGACTGAAAGCCGGCTTCAGAGTTAACTTCATCTAACGTGTTACACGCTAGCGCATCTGATCCATCAGTTAGTATCTCACTTTTGTCCCCAAGCCACAGCTTCATCACAGCTAGACGCTAATGGAAAGAGCGACAAGAAGCTTAACCAGGGCCATCTTGACCCTGGGGGTGGCGTTTCACCTGCACGTGCATCTCGTCTCCGCACACGGCACGCGCCAGCTGACCTACATCGTGCAGCACGACGAGCGGGCCTGCTTCTCCAACGTCTGGACGAACAATGAGAAGATCTTCTTTGAATATCAGGTTAGTTTTGAAATAATTCTTGCTCATGTTGATTTTTCTTGTGTGTCTGAGAATAAGAACCGCATTTGTGAAAGCACCAGCAGCACCAGGACCACGTCAAGGAAATCTGGGGCGCCTATACTGTTCCAGGTTTTTGATGCTGTTCCTGTTGTTTTTTTTTTTTTTTTCTTCTTTTTTTTGTTTGTTTTTGTTTTTGTTTTGCTGTTGTTCCTTGTTGGTATTTTTTGTGATTTTGTTGGTTGTGTTTTTGCTGTTGTTGTTTTGTTGGTGTTGTTATTATGTCTATTTCTTGCTTCTTCTTGTTGGTTTGTGTGTGGGGGGGGGGGGAGGGGGGCAGGGAGCAGGTTGCGTGAACGTAATATGTAATACACTGTACCGTCCAAAGTCACCGTTCACTCGAAGTATTTCCATCCCTTTAAAAACCTGAACTTGCCAGTGTGTGTTTGTTGTTTTTGTCCCTCCAAGAATGCATTTTAGTCGATAATTTGAGAGCAAACTGGTTTTGTCTGTCGTCGCCTAAGCGCATTTTGAACACTGGCAGCCTTACGGGAATTCTTATCTGAACTTAACTGGCTTCACACTGACAAATTGCAATTGCTTCCCGTGCAGGTTGTTCGTGGCGGGAACAAAGACCTGGACGTTCAGATCATCACTCCTAATGGCATGGTGCTGTACAACCGGAAACGCGCCAGTGGGGATGAGGTGACCTTCACGCCCCAGAACGGCGAGTTCAAATTCTGCTTTAGCAACGAGTTCTCCAGGATTTCGGACAAGGTTTGGAACTGACTTTATACATAAAAACTGATATAATAAAAATAATCATAGCAATGAACAAATAACCATGCAATTAAAAAAAAAAACGAAGAGGAGGGAAAAACAATTATACAGCAGCATATTTTGATAATGATTTTAAAAAAAAAATCATTATTTGTGTGTGTGTGTGTGTGGGGGGGGGGGGTGTCCTTGTCACATGTTACATGAATATTCAAATCCACCCATGGCCGGGGAGCGATGAGAAAATTAAGGTACAACCGTACCCCGTGTGTGTGTGTGTGTGTGTGTGTGTGTGTGTGTGTGTGTGTGTGTGTGTGTGTGTGTGTGTGTGTGAAAGAGAGAGAGAGAGGATATTCGTGTTCACAGAACGATTATGGCCGCGTAGTCGTGCGTGAGCATGTGCAAATAGCCGTGATGTTGAATAAAATGAAGATTCTATCCCCTCGTCGCCATATCCGAGGGCGCGGAAACTGATTGGACACTCTTTGTTTTGTGCCCACATTCTGCCCTTTCTCATATCATCAGACGAACTTTGCTGCCCCAACTCTTTTGAACTGAAAAACTCGTCGATAACGCTAGTTTCATCCAGTACTGACAAAAGAACTTTCAACTAAAACAGCCCTTTGACGGCGACCCCGGCGCACTTGTAGGCCTACTGAATAAACAGCCTCTTTGTCATTTGCTTTTATTGATTCGTTATTTTTGCAGGTGGTGATGTTCAATATCCGACCTGCCTATACCGACACACTGTCACGGGAGGCCGGTGATCAGGAACCGACCGTGAAGGACGCCGGTCAAGCGGCATGTGACGAGATTCACGAAGCCGTGACCGCTGTCTTGAACTTCCAGGTGAGTGTCGCAGTCCACTGAGTGCAGGTCCTGTATGTAATGGAAGAAAAAAAAATCCCCCCAAAACAAACAAAACCAAGAATGAAAAACCCAAGAAAAAAACCCAGAACACAAACACCCACACAAATTACTTTAAAAAAAACCCCAAAACAACAACAACAAATCAAACGGTAATCAAAATGGACGACCTTTTCCCGTTGCTGTGGCGCTTCAAAGTTTCGACGACGATTGCTTCTCGGATCGTAAGTTCGAATCCCGGCTGGGGCTAAATATTTGTGCTGGCCTTCTTTTTTTTTTTTTTTTTTGGTCGTTGCCCCGTCTTTGATATCACCCTTATGTGGTGGGAAAGGACTTAACTCCCAAACACCAACCCACCCGACGATAGCTGTCATCTGTACCGTTATTTAAAAATATGCATATACACATCTTTAGATTGTAGTAACCTATTAGTACGTCGGGGTCTGACTGATAAATAGCCCTTTTCAGTTTGTCTAACCGACAATTACGTTTTTCGGTGCCATGGTGTTTTGAATTTGGAAAAAAAAGCGGTGCTGTGGCGCGGGAACCCGCTTAATGAGGGTGCTATGATCTGGAGCGGCATGACACTGGAAAAACGCCCGTCCATTTTGATTCAACCCCGTGTAGCACCCCGCCGGCTTTTGCGCCGCTCCCTAAGACCCCAAATTTTAGTCTCAGTATCTTCATCCTAAATGCTGACAAACGTCCTGACTAGGATTCAGACTAACACTGACATGAGCCCAAATGCAGAATGTTACTTTAAGGCGTTTGATATTATTAGACCAATTGTTTCACCAGCGCAAGTACCGCGTGCACGAAGCAATCGGACGCCACCTGGCGGAGCAGCTGAACAGGATGGTGTCCTGGTGGTCGCTGGGTCAGAGCGTGGTGGTGCTGCTGTGTGGTGTGGGCCAGGTCGTCGCTCTCAAGACCTTGTTCACGGACACGCGGAAATCCACGAAACCTTCCGAGGGCGAGCCGGAAGAAAAGCAAGTCATCTCATACACGTAGACTATACGTAACTCTTGAACCAAGCCAGTGGTTACTGTTTGCAGTCAGTTCGCCTTCAAGTGGAGTTTCGTTCCAGGGTAGCAGGTCGACATGTTGACGCTGACACACTCATTGTTGACTCTTCTGGAACGTGTAGTATTTACAGTGCCTTGCGTGTGCACGTGTGGTAGGATGTCAGACCATTTATAGTTGTATTTGAAATAGCCGAGTAGGATTCCGCTTTGATTTAGCCTTGGCGTAAAAGTAATTAGATTTTAGTTGTAGCTTCAAGCAGTATGGACCTCTTCCTTCGACTGAGTGGTGATATGAAGTTGCCAGAGCAAACCCTGCACTATTTCAAGGGGAAGTCTGATGTTGGCGGCCCACCGGTTTTTGTTGTTGTTGTTGTTTTTAGTTTTGTCTTTTGGTTGTCATTTAAAAAAAAAAAAATTTAAAAAGTTAAATGTAGTACAATTTTGACTTCAGAAATATTGACACTGAAGACAGTTAGACACTGCTGCATCTAAGATCATCTAAGCATCGTGTAAAAGAAAGGAACTGATCATGAGGTGGTTGTTGGTACATTGTACACCCCCAAACTGCCAACTCAGTAGCTACATCAAAGACTATGGTCAAGTTCTTTGGTTACATATAATTATTTGTACAGTGCTTTTTATGACACCCACGTGAACAAAAAATATTTATTCAAAGTACTTAATGAAATAGTGGTACATTGCATGAACAAAGCACAGGACCAGCTTCTCCTGTACGCCACTGCAAATTATCACAAAGTTTGATCACATCTCTGACCAGCCAAACTGATTACTTGTATTATTGCTTTGGCATTCAGCATACTTAAGGTGCACTGTAACGAGTTATACAAGTGGACTTGCTGGCGCCAGTTTTGTCACTTTTTTAGTTGTGTGTGTGCGTGTGTGTGTGTGTGTGTGTGTGTGTGTGTGTGTGTGTGTGTGTGTGCGTGTGTGTTTCTTGGTGTTTTTTTTGGTTTTTTTTGCTGCCCCAACTCTTTGCCAGCTCCAGTGGTACCGGTATTCCTCCCAGGTCATGCGTGGAATCCATGGAGGGCTCGGAAGCTGGAGGAATTTTTATTATGCATGATGATAGGATGGTGGTATGAGGAAGCCATGGAGGTCCGTGTGGTATGGGACTGCGTGACAGCCCCGAAGCCACGCTTGTGGAGTGCGTGAAGTCTCAGTTATGTGACAACAGCCTCCCCATTGGGCTCATAGCTCATAGGTAGGAGGTGACCTAACCATGTAGGAAAAAAATCCCACTTGCCTCAGCACGTCCTAAGTGCTAACCGCTACGGTTCGGGGGCCAAACTGACTTCGTGTATGAGTATGTTACTTTGGCAATCAGCGTACTTAAGATGCACAGTAATGAGAGTTGTATTAGTGGACTTAATGGCACCAATTTTGTCAGTGTATTCTTCTTAATTATACTTGTTTGCCTGGGGCTTTTGTACACACAAAATCAGAAGCATTTCTTTGTGATTTTAAATGTACTTATTTATGCCACGCTTGTACTTATGCACAAAGTATCTTCCTAATCATTATGTTTCATGCTCTCTTCATATTTTGTAATAGGACTGGCTATGAATAATAAAGGGATGTTTACAAAAACTATTTCTGTTATTGTGTCAATATGGCTGCTGCTGATTACTCTGTTTGTCATAACTTTGCATAAATAATAAATGCAAACAAAAGTTGGTTTTGAGCAATATGTCTGCATGACGCATTCAAGTGAATTGTGTAAACAAAATCAACAATAACAAAAATTGAAAATAGACATAGTACCCAGCTACTTTTTTCACTTAATGGCCACAAAAAAAGGAAAAAAGGAAACACAAGTGATATGAAGGTATAAGACACCTTTATTTAAAGAGATTTTTAAAAATCTGCTTAAATACTTTGACAAGTGTGCAACAATACTTAGGGAAAAAAACAACCCACACACAAACACAAAATATGGAAAGTGTTGAAAACAAACTGGTTAAATGTTGAGTTGGTTGAGTGTGTAACACACAACGAAAACAATAACATGTGAAAAAAGTACCCGAAAAATATAGATACCCAGTATGGTGATACTGGTTGGATATAGGATGCAAACAACAAAAGTACCTGTAACAAAAAGCAAGTGAAAAAGACATGCTTTGGTGCAGGAGATACATAATTATCTATCAGCAATAAATATGGGAACTATACTTATATCAACAGTAACAAAAAACACAAAAAAGGGGGGTTTACTGGCAGTCAGAGCATAGAACCACAAGCCATCTTGTACTTTGTAACACACCCTCTCCATTACTTAAAGTGGCGGAAGCTCCAGATCACAAACACTGTATTTCTCATCACCATTTTGCTGAGAGGTGAATCTATCGCACAAAAAGCAATTACACCGTTGCTGTTGATCACATATTGCGTGGGAAGCCACTTCAAGAGATGGGCTTCACCCAAAGAAAAAGACGTCTCATGCTTCATGTGAATTTGCACTTGTAGCTACAACACAGACAATTTACAAGGTTTTCTTTTTCTTTTCTTTTTTTTTCTTCTTTTTTTGCACTGTATGCTTGTTATGATGAAACTATAATAGAAGTATATTTGTTACAATCATGGAATGATGATTGACAGATCACAGGTGTTTTAAACAAGGAGGAACGGCCCCGTCCTACAAAGTTGTTTCTCCAAACTTCATATTATTTTGTCTGTTTTGTTGTTATTGTTGCCGGTTCTCCCCTCTCCAAGTTCTACCAACGACACTAGATCCTCTACGACCTCGACCGGTTAGCCACGTGACTGGGGGTGGGGCCGGGTGGGGGAAGAAGGGGGAGAGAGAGAGAGAGGCGGAGATAGAGGGTGGGTGGATGGGTGTTTAGGAGTTTAACGTCCTTTTCCACCACAAAAAGGGTGATATCAAGGACGAGGCAACGAGAAAAAGGCCAGCACAAATATTTGGCCCCAGCGGCCGGGATTCGAACTCTCGGCCCAAGCATTGAAAGTCCAACGCTCTACCATTCGGCCACCCTGGCTCCCCAGAGAGAGAGAGAGAGAGGTCAGTTCCGTGAACTAAACATTTGCCGTCAGCCTCAGGCAGGTCGTCATACAGAGAGAGAGAGATGACGTCAATTCCGTGAACTAAACTTTTGACGTCAGCCTCTAGCACTGAGATCGTCTGAGGATGCTTGTTCATGTCTTGTGATTTCCCTGTGACTTCTCCGACTGAATTATTTTTCACATGAAATCTGGAAGATCTAGAGGGCTGATGAAATGTCGGAAGCAGTGACAATACTTGCAGATTTTGTCTGTGAACCAAACATTTGACGTCAGCCTCAAGCTGCTCGTCTGTCAGGTGATACTTCTTCATATCTTGTGATTTCCTTGTTGTTTCTGTGACTTCCGTGACTGAATTAATTTTGATATAAAATCTGGAAGATCTAGAGAGCTGATGAAACGTGGACTTAAGTGCCTCGGGTTGTACTTACGAAATTGCAAAATTGAAACTTTTTTGACCAGCGCTTCTCGCAGAAACGTGAAAAAATGTGTTTATCTAAAAGCTCTGTTATTCTTAATACTAAAGCTATAATAGTGCAGTAGTTCATGTCATATGTGCAGTTGGCATAAGTGACAAAAATACCGGAATGATGAGTAATTTGAAAGAGTCTTTTCATAGATATTTGGCCTTATATGCAAACAACCCCTACCTCGGAAATATTTTTTTTACACAAAACCAGTCAGAGCTACAGAGCTGTAGCACGAATCAAGGCAGTGTGATTGGGTGAACTTTCAAAGTCTAGAAAATGAAGGAATTTGAACAACTTTTTCGAAAAAATTCGTAACATGACCGATTTTTTAAAATTGGCGATAACTCTTCTGAAAATGCGGCAGGCTAAAAATCGTGAAAGGTAGCTCTGGAGAAGGTGAATTCCCATTTTATCTCAAAGTAAAAAGGCCTCCAACGAGGTGGTTTAGGAGATAGTCATCATTACATCCGTCCACACACACACACACACACACACACACACACACACACACACACACACACACACACGTCACTCCCGCCAAAAAGAACGCAGCAGCATAGTGTGCACGTAAGGTGTCTATGACGCAGATTTCGTTACGTCACTGTGTGCGTGAAAGTAAGTATTGTGTGGAGAAACGTCACAGTCTTGTATTGTATCACTGAAACTTGCTGCTGCGCGTAGCAAAATCTGCCCCGTCTCATAAAGTTGTTTCTCTATAGAGAAACAACTTAAAAAACAGTGCAGGTTACGGAGTATGTGCAAACATTACACTAATCTTAAGTCCTTGTATGGCACCAACCAAGACAGTTCATAATAATAATCGTATTAATATAGGCGCTTTATCCCAAATATATGGCTCAAAGTGCCGCGAGCTAAACCCAATACGCACGCTCACGTAAATTACCGGTATGTATACGCATTCTCAGACACTGGACATGAACACATAACAATCACGTGTTGCGAAGGGCCAGCTCAGCAATTTGTTTCGGAATTTTAGAATTACATTTATTTTCTGCTGAATATTTCCAAAGCGGAGGGGGAGGAAGCCGGAGTACCTGGAGAGATCCCCTGATGGTTGGCCAGAAAGAAAAGTGCCAGATAAGAGAAAGAAAAATGCTTTGCCCCGAGTGGGACTCATACATGGGTGACAAAGTCTTAACCAAACGCCCCATTTTCATAAAACATCTGGTTAGATCTTCCCTTCTCTGCTGCACAGACTAGTATGATAAATTATTACGTCAAGTCTGCAAAATATGAACCTGTCCCTTGTAGCCTTTCACATGCATATTAGTCTTCTGTGTGTAAACAGAAAGAAAAACAACAAAACGTTTGCTTCAGGTCTCTCAGCCAATATTTCCCTCCCCCAACACTATCTAATAAATAAATAAAAGGTGTAAAGTTTGTGCTTATTACTAAACAAATGCATGTGTACATAAAATTAGTGTTAAAAAGTGTGCTCTACACCTATAGCTCTCCGCGGTCAGTTAAATGTGATAGGAGTGTCGTACATAAATCAACAATCAACAAGAACAAGCGATCATCCAAAATACTGCATGATGAAAGAATGTCTGCCAGAGGTGAGACGGCTCATCTTTAGTATAATGCTCTTCAATACACGTGTACCAAGTACTTCAAAATCAGTTATTTAAGGATCCTGCCTCTAAAGAGACAGAGATTTCTTTCATAAAATAATGCATGAACATTTTCCTGACATGACTTTCATAGAGAACAGAAATGCACATGATGATATATTTTAATAGTTCGTCATGCTGCCGTTCTCAACTGTTTTTTTAAGAAAGTTTTGACTGCAGATCATTACTGAAAATACTTTGATTACTAAGGATGATAATTTTATAGGTAAGAATGACAAAAACAATTCCAGTAATGTGTTAATTAAAAATTGTTGTAATTTATCATTAATCAAGCTACATGTAAAAAGTTTTTAAAATCTCACAATGTCAACATGCGTGAACACAAATTCATTCAAAAACATCATTGTTCAACACAAGGCACTTACACAATCTCCATGCATCAAACTCTCAGACTTTAAAAAAAAAAAAAAAAATCTCAACAGAGAAAATACATTTGATCATTGTTGAAAAATACATTTTATAAATGCTGCAAATACAGATTACATGTATCCAAAATCTCAGATTATCTCAAAAGACTGATTATATTCACAGCACTTTCTTCTTGGAGGGGGTGGGGGGGGGGGGAGAACATGTGTAAATATACTGAGGCAGCGTAATGTACTTTTGCACAGTTTTGGTAAAATTGCATAATCATGAGATTCTAGGTGAACAAAAGGCATCAGAATCCCCAGCAGGAAAATGCGGCCATTCAAGAAGTAATGTGCGGATGATGAGCGAGTTAGTGTACAAAATGAGCACTGCAACAAAACTCCCCAGCTGCATTATATCTACACCAGTGCACAAATCGGAAAACCAAACGGGAAAAAACACAAACAAAATCAGTACATATGCTTTACCATGCTCGCTGTTATGTGCGAACAAGGTGCATGTACGTGTAGTTTTCACAAAACAAATACTGATATTTCCTCTGTGCTGAAAACACAACCACCAACAAACAATAAAAAAACTTAAAAAAATAAGCAAACAAAACTTTTGCCCAGAAGTCAGATGACTTACCGTAAAATACACCGTAATACACTAAGAGTAAATACTGGCTTATGGATATGCTTGCTGGCAATACTGTAAAGAAAAAAAAAAATACTGTGACCTTATCACCACCCATAAGATACTGATGATTAAAAAAACAGTGGGTTGTGCAGCATATTTACCCATGTGTTTTCATTAAACTGATAGGCACACTGTACATGATCTGGTGACATAAATAACCGGAACATAAGCATTTGTGATCTTTACCCTGCCATATCATCAGTTTAACCCTTACAGTGCCAGACACTCAGCACAGCTCATCAAATTTGGTTAGTACACATGTGTAGGGGAATTTCCAATCGGTGCGTTCATGTATGTTTCATATGCAAAAAGGCACGTGTCACTGAGGACTGGCACGCACATGTGGTGCTGACTGAATATTCAGTCGCTGGGCACTGAAGGGGTAAAAACGCTCACAGTGGAGGTATGGGCTGTATACATATGAAATGCAATAAACTATCATATTATGCCATGTGTTTGATGCATTAAAAGCACAGGAGAAAGTGCTGACACTGCCCAGACTTGGTCACATGTCAGAAAACTTTATCCTATCCTTCCTTGCTGTCCATTCTTCAAACTGTAAGGCTGTGTTGAGCTTCAACTTCTTTAACCATACATGTAAAAACGTAAATGCAAAATAAGCACACCATAAACACGCCCTAATTAAATTCACAGGAATGTGATCTCCAAAGGACATTATAGCAACTTTGTCTGTGAACACTTCTGATTATAAAAAAACAACCACCATCATGCTGCATGGAAGAAATGCTGAATTCAGTATTCATCACAAAAAACAGATCAAAGCAAAACCCAGTCTACTCTGTGTCTAACACAGCCCATAACAAGAGGCAGGTATTATGTCATTTCCACAGCTTGAGTTGAGGTACCTGCAGCTGTATAACAGTAGATCTACCAGGTCACTGTGTTGCTCAGCAGTGGGCAAACGGTCTCTTAGGCCATGAGAGACTCTTCAATCCACTGAAACACAGAAAAGGTGTGCACTGTGTACAAAGTACATGTATGTACTCAAAACTGTGCGATCAAAATTACAACCGTGCTGCAATTGCTACAATGAACAAGTTTGTCATACACAATAGCATGTGCAAATATATGTACAGGAATGTTTCTCCTACTGTTATTCATGAACAATCTGAATGCAAGAAGAAAGCCTTTTGAAAATCAACTGCACACTCACTGAACTGAAATTCTTGCCGCTAGCTGTGACAGATATTGAGGTAACTAAATAGTAAAAGCTCTGGAATAGTGCAGCAATGTTTTTGCCTTTTGCACACCCATTACCTGCTCATGATAAGAGTGTCTAAGGATAACTAAACTGAACAAAAAAGATGACAGTCAAAGGAAAAAATATCATCTTGGACTCCCACTGCAAGCCTGTCACTTGACAGTGACACACTCTCACTCCTACGCCCATGACTAAACTAATGAAGTTACATTACAAGAATGTGATTTTGCACATCTATCTGTCACGCATGTTTTCCAGTTGAATGTACGAAATATATGTATTTCACTGACCTGCTGTAGTGTGAAGGTGGCCTGGTTATTCTTCTGGTACTTGTTAAACACATCTGAAAAGAAAAGTCCATTATACAACCAGGAATTACATGTACATGCACACAATGTACACCAACAACGTATTTTGCATTTCTGAATGGGTGTCTATATGTGTAATATGAATCAGTAAGAAAACTGTCAAGATTCCTCTCTAAAGCTCAGGGCTTAAAATCTTCCACCCTTCGGCAGATTTCCAAATTTTCCTCCCTAAAAAAAGTTTATTTCGTATTCTGAAGCACTTAAATGCATGCCAAAATGCACGCAATAAGCTCACTGGGTCACATCAAAGAGGGGACATTCTCCAACATTCACAACTGAATGGAACATCAGTTAATTAAGCATTACTGTACTATGATTTTGCTTTTGTAAGGTGGATACTTCCTTTTGCCCCTCAGTATACCACTAATAGATAAAACAACTCAAATAAAGGTTTACTCACTAAAAAGCTTCATGAGTCGAGCCATCAGACTGAGGAAGTCGTCGAGCGAAACCTGCCCATTGGCATCAGCATAACGGAAAATCAGTGCAGCCAGCATTCGATTGCTTATCCTGTAGCCTTGAGGAAAAAAAAAGCAATTACAACCTCTCTCTCTCTCTCTCTCTCACACACACACACACACACACACACACACACACACACACACACACACACACACACACACACACACACACACACACACACACAAATACACACACACAGAGTGAACATACCAACTGAGGCAAGGGCAGTTCTCAGTTCCCTGGAATCCATCTTTCCTGAGTTGTCTGCATCATGTTGGAGGAAGGTTTTCTAAATAAATATTTTAAAAAAATAATTATATGTTTTATTTTGGGATGTTCGGGAAAACAAATTGCACACATGGACATGCACACACACACACACACACACACACACACACACACACACACACACACACACACACACACACATCCTCATACCAAGTACATGTACCTGTACCAACCTTCCAACTGCGGAGATGATGCCAAAGAAACTGGAATTCTGTGTATCCGAGTCGGCCACTATGATCAACCTTACGTCCATTCAAGGAATAAACAACAATACACATGTAAAATCTACTTGTTAGTTAGCCTATTTCTATTTTAAGCAACCAGGGGCAACAATAAATGGCAAATACCTAAACAACAAATACACTGAACTGGAAATAAAAGGCACCAGTCACAACAGCTGGTAACATAGTAACATGACTGGTTGCAAAATGCAGATTGTATAAAGACTTTAGGAATGGCCCATAACCAGTTCAAACACACTCAAGTAAGAATAAGCATACAGTGCCCCCCCCCCCCCCCCCAAAAAAAAAAAAAAAAAAAAAAGAAGAAGAAGAAGGAGAAAACGAACAATAAATAATCCAAGAAGAAATGCAGCAAATAAAGCATGCTTTTGATTTCCCTGAATGACAAAACAAACAAACGCACGCCTGACTGCTACTGTATACTTGTATAGCATGCAGATCGAGCTCTACAGATACAATATGATACATGTACCAATTCCAGCACTGATGTTTATATATGAGAGCAACAGTGGCAATACCAGTACATACAAAATGCAGTGTACAGAAAGGATACATCCATCAGGCTGACAAAGGATTTACATGCATCTAGTCCAATTTCCCTGTGCAAAGGCTCTGAAATTAAGGCATCAAAACTACGTACTGTAAGGATACAACCAGATATGAGACAGCTAAGGCATATGAATGTGTCCACAACACACAATGTCAGTACAAGTGAATGTTGCCATGCGGAGTATAGCTCGATCATGTCCTACCATGCACGAGTATCCCACGTTTTTTACCCTTCTTTCAGTTTTGACCCTGTACGTGAGAATCAGGCAAGACTAACGTTTTTTTTTAATGGATCTTTTGCAAGGGAGAATGCTTTGCCTACATGCTGTGTTCTACAGATCTGAAATTTTTTTGTGTGTGTTGGAGAGAAGGCAAATATTGGCAGTTGCTGAAGCCGCCATTTACGTATTTACAGGCACTGGAAGTGAGGAAGGGTCTGGCGAAAGTGATGATGATTTTGATGACAGTTTTGAGCCAGAAACTGACAAAGAAAGAAAGAGGAAGACCTGTGTGGTAGTGCCTGCAGTGTTACAAGTGAAACTGAGATTCCTTAACCGGTTAGAATTTACAAAGCTAGAAGCATACATGGCGAAACCAGTAGGGGGTAAAGTTGTTCTCATGTTTGAGGAATTTGAGAGAGAAGAGACTTGAAACACAGAAACATGAGTATAATGAATGTGCAACTCAAGCCAAATTTAACTTCATACAGAAATAAATGAATTTATGAATTTTTTTGTGTGCACAACCTCGGTGGCCAAAGCTTACTTTGTAGGAACTGAGTTAACAATCCACAGTGACTGTGCATGTGGGTACCAGTACCAGGACAAAATAGATTAATGCATTCTTGTAGGTTGACATGTAAACAGTTTTTGCTGCACTAGCTCCCATCGTCACAGCATATAATTATACAAGCATAAATTATTACTGCGCACAAGCAGGCTGCTTTGTGTAATGATGATCTACCAGCATATCACTGCTGAGTTCACTTACCTTTGCTCAACCCCTCATTGACAGCCATCTGCAGCTCAAAGGCACTGATTTCCATATCCTAGAAGTAAAATGAAAGGATTTAAATGGTTATCGGGATAAAAGTCCCTGCAAGCTTAAACAAACAAACAAAAAAAGAAGCTTCATGTGCATGTGTGAGAGCTGGCACAAGCTGAATACAGCGGCTACAACACACTACAGTACTGGCCTTAACTTTTCAACCATCCTTACATTTCAACAACAGTGCAAAATCTGGGAGAGGGCATAAAAAATAATCTCCTTACTTTTCAGCCAGGCACCAAACATCTGTCCCTAAGTTTTCAACCAGACCAGTAAAACTATGCAGCAATAAGAAGATAATGCAAAATGTCCGGAGGAAATGAAACAAATTGATAAAATTTTGCCGATTTGCCAGTCTTGCATTCAACTGCTTTGTTGATACCGGCCATTTTGTGAGGCCAGAAGTACAGAGTAGTCTGCCTTCACCACTTCCCTGGACATCAAAACTGAAACTGTTTTTCTTTGCTCCTGGTTTTTTTTTACCAGACCCTCAAACTCAATAATTTTTTTTAGTGTAAAAAAGCGGTGGAAAAGTTAAGGTTATTACGGTAACCACAGTAACAGAAGATATGAGACAGTAATCTCAGTACATGTACCTCTCCAGACATCCTGTAGAAGAACTTCTGGAACTGCTCCTCCTGTTCTTTGTACTTTGGAGAGGGGGTGGGGGGTGGGACTTCCACCTTCTCTGGAGGTTCGTCAGCATACCTGTTCAAACAGAAATGCTGGACTACTTTAATTTTCCAGATAAAATATACCTGTGACTCAAGCAAGTAAACTACATGCACAGACGTGGGAGAAACATTCCATAACCATACTCCGTAAAATCAAAAAGACTATGTTTAAAAGATGCCTACACTGATTTATCTACACCCTTACTTTGTGGTAAAAGGAATGTGAACCACCTTTGTAAATAATTTCTGTTCTCCTCTCCCTGTTCTGCTGATTTTATCCATAAAATATGCAGCCAGAAACACCTGGCCATGTGTCTGCTACGCACCATTAGATTCCGCAAACAAAAATTAAAACATTTCTATGTACACTATCAGTCTGACCACACAATTATATCAACTGATACCTTCAGAGATTTAGTTACAAGTGTTGTGACTTACTCAGAGATGCCGCCCTTTCAAAAAAAAAAAAAAAAAAGAAAAAAGATCCAGATATACATGTAGTACATGTGATGCTATGACATCCATGCATGTATTCAGAGACACTGCCTTTCTCAAAAGCTATAGATGTAATGCTGTGACTTACTCAGAGACGTTGCCTTTCTCAAAGAAGAAACGAATGTAGTAGTCCGCCTCCTTGTCAGGTTCGTACGTACAGGGCACGACGACGTAGACCCCAGGTGGCAGTGAAAATCGCTTCACCGCTTGCCGGGCGTTGCTGTAGTTGTCGCTGCTTTTGTACACACGGTTTTGCTCAAAGAAGTCCCTTGTCAATGGGAAGGAGTAGCCAGACGGTACCTGCATGAATGAGATCAGTGGTACAGCAACATGTCAATTAAAGCTCTTGTTTTCTTTATAAAGTTCACTAAGTATGCACAAAGTTTGCTGACATCAATTTTTTTTTTTTAAATCCTCATTAACATAAAGATGTTGTGGAGAGTAGGGCAGGAGAAGAGCACATGCATGTCACCCAAACCCGTTCATTAAAATTCAACAATTTCATCAATGTATTAACTCCTAATTGTCCACAGCCCTACCCCCCCCAGCCCACACTATATGACAAGACTTACCAAAACTCACGAGACCACTAAACAGCACTAGACACCACTCCGCAACACTATTACGCAAGGCGTGGGCACTCTCTATGTTTAACTCTTTGACATCGCGAGCTTGGCCAGTGACCTACTTCCCTGCTGACGCACATGCAGCTGCTGGCCGTTTAGGATGATGCGAATCGGTTCACGGCTCGGTGCCTATGGCTGTTGAGAGTGACGCGAGCCGGTTCGCGTTTCGATGCGTAAAGGTTAATGTCCTTTTCCACCACATACGGTGATGTCAAAGACGGGGCAACGAGGAAAAAGCCAGCACTAATATTTGGCCCCAGCCGGGATCGAACTCTCGACCCGAGCATTAGAAGTCCAACGCTCTACCATTCGACCATCCCGGCTCCCCGAAAGAGACAGACAGACAGACAGACAGACAGAGAGAGAGAGAGACAGAGAGAGAGAGGAACTGAAATACCCAGTAAATAGCAAAGCCAATGTAATGGTAGTTCTCTCCCTTCTGCTTGATCTTGCGACGATCTTTCTGCATAAGCTGCACAATCACGCTGCAGACCGAGTCGTCATCATCTGTGTCCTGCAGTCTCAGGATGTATTGCGGGTTTGCCCAGTGAGATTCTGGAGGGAAACAAGAACATCAACTTCATGCAGAATCTTTTTACAAAATTATCTGTGATATGGTGCTTTTTGAAGTTGAAGAGTATTGAGGACATATTTACTTCAGTGAAACGTTTGGCAGAAAATTAAACACAATCACTGATGAACAAATCACTGACAGTGATGCTGATGAATGGTCTACGTGAAACTGACACAGATTAACAGCTATGTCATTTGTGTTCTACAGTGTACTGTATCAAATGAAGGCTTTTCAGGCTAAACTGTGGACATGAGCAAATAAATTTCAATACATCATCTTGTATACATCTTGTAATGAATGGTGTAGAACCTTGTGTGACTTGGTCAAAAATGCTACATATGAAAAGAAGCACAATGCTAGGAACAGACAAAATGAATCGCACTGGTGTGATATGGCTGGCCTCCAGCGTTGAAGTGTTTCACCCAGCGGCCATGGTGTTCCTCAGAGAACCACTTGCGCGGCATCTCCACAGGGGCATCAGGGGACAGGTTGCAGATAACAAGCTCGTCGAAGTTTTCGAGGAAATCCTGAAAATCCATCCTGCAGACAAAAATGAAAGTCATGCAAACTAATTTATATGGCCACATGACAGGAAGGGTGGGTGGGGGTGGGGGTTGGGGTGGGGGCGGGAGGAACGGACTGCCTGCGTGTCCAGCATTTTGTGCAAAAAGATAGAAAAATAACAGCAAACACATATTAAATGGCGGAAACTGGCCTAGGGGCCGAAAAAATTCATGCCTGAATGATATGTGATACTGACAAACTGTCCTGCTTGTTCCACTTCTCTCCCCCCCCCCCCCCCCCTCACACACACACAACCTTGATGGCAGAACAGCGGAAAAACAAAAAAGCGGCGGAAACTGGATTAGAGGTGGCGGAATTCTGCCAAATGGCAGAAAAAGATCACACCTGCTACTATTAAAACAATGCAAAACAAACAAACAAAATATTGTGCTGGTGTTAGTTTCCCAGAGTTTTCCCTTATCTCCAAATTTTTTCTCTGTCCATCTGATCACCAAGTAACATGTACTTTGTACTTCATCCATGAATGCAACGACCAAAAAATCCAAACACTGCCCACATAAAACAACAACAACAAACAGTCAGAAAACTTCATATACTCAATGAAATGTAAAATATTACAACTTTACAACCCTCAACTTACAGTATCAAATATGACCCAAAACTCACCAGAACTCCCCATCATCTCGACGCACCAGCCCCAAACTTCTGCGATCTTCTGGTGACACATCTCTCCACTTTGCTGACCTGGTGACAAAAAAAATCAACACATTTTGTGCCACTCACGGGGATTCCCTGATCACCCATATATACTCTAGGTTTGAGCCGCTAAATTCTAGAAGCCGGCACGAGTAACAGTTCTTTAAGTTCAGTTCACAGCTCTCTTGCAGGGTAGAACACGCTATCTATATGAATCGTCAGATGGATCTGAAAATTTTCACATTTCTGCACTGGAGTGAATGCAAATATTGAATACTGCGCAGCAGGGGGATAGGTTCCTGCATTGCTTCTATTCCACTCTGTACGGTCTCCCTGATTATAAGCTGAAGTGCCTGCAGCATGTACAAAATGTTGTTGCCCCAATTGTGACTCCGTCTATTTTGAAAGAATTGCACTGGCTGCCTGTTAACTTTGCACTGACCACAAACTTCCGTCCCTTGTTTTTTTTCCTGTGTCCACAGAAAGTCTGCATAGTATCTCTCCGAGCTCATCCCTTCAGTACCCGGTACTCATTCCTGCACTCTTTGTTCCTCATTTCAATCCCTCCATCCCTCGGTTTCACAACACCACCAACAAGAACTGCTTTGGAGCTCGCTCCTTTAACTGCTCTGCCCCTGCTCCGTGGAACACCCTGCCACCATAATTATTTGAAATCCAGTACCTCCACCGAGTCTTTCAGGAGCCACCAGAAGACCCATCTTTTCTCAAAGTTCTGATGCGGACCCCCCCCCCCCACCCCACCCCCACCTCTTACCAGTTGATAAATAGGGGAAGAAAACTAATCTCCAGTAATGAGAATGATAACGTCCACTGTGCTCACCGATCCGTCCAAGGTCCTGTCCATTCCTTGTGGTCACCATGTGGATTGCGGACGCGGATGAGATAAACTGGATCCTGACCTCCATCTGACCTCAAAAAGATCTGCTGGGCAAAAGGCACTTTCAATAAACTTGTCTTACGCACTGATGCGTTTGCCAGTTTTACAGTAGTTTTGAAATCTTCCCCACGCTGAGGTTTTCTCTATGCGTCTTATTTTGTCTTTTTCTCCTTGTGTTTTTTCCCCTTATACACCTAATTTCTAGCCCTAACCCTAACCCTATGATATATTACATATATACTAGCCTTCTTCAGGTTTGTGACGCTGTATGCATGACCTGTAAGAAGTCCATTTTCCAACAGTGACTCTGCTCCTGATCCCTCTACATTCTGAAACAGTGAGAAAAACAGAGTGGCTAATAATTGTGCACATTCAGCAAGAGAATTATAACATGCGGTAAAACGTCTGCATTGTCCAAAGTTTCAAGCTTCTTGCACTTGAAAAGTGACTGCCACCAACCATTTCGCAAAACTATCCCCATCAACAAAATTTAATAAATGCAAATTTTCTAAATTCCGAAACCTGCCAAGTTGAGCTGACCCTATGCACCACATGACTGTGACGTACTGATGTCCACTGTGTGAGAGAATGTGTGTGATTCACATGAGTGTGCATATTGTGTTTAGTTTGTGGTGCTTTGAGCCAAGAAATTGGGAAAAGCACCTGAACAAAACAAATTATCATTATTATCACATGCGTGACAGCTATCATTCACAAATTTGTTCTCTTGACAAGAAAACCTGAAAAAGAGACTTCGGGCACTGCTGGGGCAAGAGCTGTGCTTGTAGCATGTGATGTCGATGATTTCAGATCTACAGATCTAAGCATAGAAAGAATACAAAATGATAGGTAGAGGGTGGGTAGCTTTTATTCTCTTATTTTTCCTTTTTCAGGTATAGGCATACAGAAAAATGTACATTTTCATGGTAGGTCACCATATATAAGTAACTACAGATACATTTGACAATGATATGCACTTTTATTAAGTGCAGTGTACAGTTACAGACCAGTTACTTGCAGTACATACTAAATGTTTGGTTGGATGGTTGGTTGGTTGGTGGGGGGGGGGGGGGGTATATATGGACAGTCTACTGTTGTTGGCTTTCATATACAATTTACATTTACTTGTATGTTACAATCACACAATGCACACATGGACATTCTCAATGCAAAGCCTTACACACTTTAGCTATTTTTACTGTGGGTAGCTGTTCTATTATTGATTATTATTATACTGAAGCAGCACTGTGCCAGTGCCGTACGTAACTGCAACGTCACTCACATCAATGCCGGCCCCAATAAGGGCATGACGTTCCAAAGCCTTCATCAGGATGTTGATGATGTTACGAGGGTAGTTAGCTTTTGGTCCACGCAGCTTATACACTTCCGACACACCTCCGGTCAGATCGGTCAGCGAGTCTGCCATCCATCCGCCCTTCAAAGCTTCGTATGATCCATACAGCCTGCAAGTAAATGGTGACCAACACAATAGCTTAGCACTATGAAATTTTGCATGCATGCCGGTACATTCTTCCTTTTTTTTCTCTCTCTCTCTCTCTCTTTTCTTTTCTTTTTTTATTTGTTTGGTTTTGTTTTTGTATTCTGTGTGAAGTGCTTAGGGCTTTTCTTGAATACGAACTCTTAGAAGCCTCATTATTATTATCATTACCATGCAACATTGTCTGGCATCATGAATCAACGAGTGACTGAAAGCTTAACAATATCTTACTTTCAGTTTTTAGAATAAGAAAATGGGTAATGCACTAACAAAACTACTCAGCACGGGTGTGCGTATTTGTACGCACAAAACTGTTAAATTGGCACACAAATCTGAGACGTGCGCGTCACTGGGGACGCACGTTTTTGGTCTGTCATACTGCGCTCTGTTTGGTAAGCAAGCGGGTTCCTCGCCTTGCCGATTCGCTATCTCCTAACTGTCTCCCGCTATCTCCCTCCCCCCCCCCCCCCACACACACACACTCTATGGCAAGACTTACCAAAACTCACAACAGCACTAAACGGCACTAGACAGCACTCCACAGCACTATTACGCAAAGCGCGGACACTTTCTGCGAGGCCCTTTTTCGACGTCCAACTACCGTCCGCTCGCAGTAGGTTGCATAATATCTCATAATCCCTTGGCCTGCTCAGGGCAGTCTGGTGTATTGAACTGACTGGGCCGCAACGGCGCCTCGCCGCTGTGCGAAGTCTGTAGCTCACCGTCTAACGGGTTACGCAGATGACATAATCAGTCTCTCTCCATCCCATGGAGCGCTACCGACTCGCGACGGTCCCGGCTACCGATGTGCAAGTTCCAGTAGCCTTACTGGCTAACGGGATATGCCGAGTCTGGTATCAGCAGAGCGGAAAAGACAGGCGCAACGGACCGAACACTGCGCTCGCAAAGCCCGACAAATTATGAGAAATACACCGGCTGCGAGATGTTGGCCACACTTAAACACTGCTTAAATTTAAAAAATTCAAACATAAAAAATGATCGCTTGGTAACAACGACAGGGACAACAAACAAACTGATTTTCAACAACAAATCAATACAAACACTAAAACATAAAAGAGCAAATGAGCGTTGCATGTACTGTGTTCATTGAGGGGTTGTGTGTGGGTGCGTGTGTGTGTGCGTGCGTGCGTGCTTTGTCCCCTCACACACACACACACACACACACACACACACGCGCGCGCGCGCGCACCACCGCGCATGCACCCTTCCAGTCACAGTGACTTTTCGGACTCCATACTTTAGCGTCAAATGCTACAATACAATGGACTAGTTTTAATTTGCTCAATAAACACTGGAAGCGCGCATTTTAAATGCAGTATGTTCGCCTTGGAATGTACGGGATGTCAAAATAAACAAGGACTGAGGAACGGCCCCGTCCTACAAAGTTGTCTCTCCAAATTTTATGTTACTTTGCCTGTTTTGTTGTTATTGTTGCCGGTTCTCCCCGCTGCAAGTCGTATCAATGACACTAGATCTGCCACCTCGACCGATTAGCCACATGACCGGGGTTACGGGAGGGGGGTGGTATGGGGGGGGGGGAGCCTGGGTAGTTTCCTCTGATTGAAACTGAACGCTGTCTGATTGGCCAGACCATTTCCACGGGTACATGTCGTTTTTCACATACCCGTTTCAAAGATCCAACACACTAGCCGATGAACTGACTGGACAAGGGGCTGAACAAAGACACTGCCGCCCGAATGCAGATGTTCTTCTTGTGTATTGCTGCTGTAAGTTCCGGGTCTGTGAAACAGGTATGTGAAAAATGACACGTCCTTTGCGGCTTGCGGCCAGTTGGCGGCGCCCCAGTTGTCAGTCGCCAGCCCATGCTTTGTCTGGAATTCGGCTTCTTTGATGATAGCGGCGATACGAGTGACGAGTTGCATGATAGCCCGAGTCGAGACAAGTTTGACTTGGTAGTGTCAAAGTCAGTTCTGGTAGTTTTGAAATAATATTATTAGGCGTCACATAATTAGATATGCCTACATCTCCACCGCATGCACACAGATCCTGATTGATTTGACACCACATTTAAAGGTTAACCACAGGCAAAAGAACTTTCTTTCGTGCACTGGTACTATAAAATATCTGGTATATATAAAGAAGTAGATCGCATTACATGTGCGTGTGTGTGTGTGTGGGGGGGGGGGGGGGGCAGAGAGAGAGACTCAGACTCAGACATTTTAATTGTTCAGACATATTGTCCACAACAATGGAGTGAGCAAGAAACAGTCAAAAAGAGCGAGCGCGCGCGCACACACACACACACACACCGCTGGTCAACTGTGTCACTGCAGAATCTGAAGGCATAGAAAACAAACCTTGCCAGGTTAGAGGTAGAGGTCAGATCTGTGACAGGAAGAATAGACTTTTTTTTTTTCGTTCGGTAGTAATTTAAATCTGTCTGATACTTGACACGCAGAGAGAGAGAGAGAGAGAGAGAGAGAGAGAGAGAGAGCACAACAAGTTTCAACCCATTTTCATGTCGAGAACTATCTTACAGACTCTTAAACACACACACACACACACACACACACACACACACACACACACACACACACACACACACACACACACACACCTCCTGTCACCCCTCATGGTCAGTCACATGTGGTTTCATGCTCGTTGTAACGGGACTTGCCTCTTGTCGTCTACCGCCCTCACGCCAGTGGGAAGTGGTTGGGGCAAGTTGTATCAGTGTGCCGTTAGCTATTACGTGGCCAATACCCGAACAAGCCAGTGACCGCCGTATTCACAAGAGGGTGCGAACTCGACGAGCTGTCAGGTCTGGCTGTCTGGCTACAGTCGACCGCTCGTCTGAGTGTGATGCAACGTGCATGTTGCGCTGGCTAGCCTCGACCGCTCGCCGGAGTGTGATGCAATATGACGGCACGTTGCGCCGTCTCTCGGGCGGACTGCTGGCCGCGAGGTTGCATAATAGTGCTGTCTAGTGCTGTGACGATTTTGATTCAGGATGTGATTCGTGTGTGGACACTTAGGAGCTATGGCTGACATGCTACAATTCACATATATCTCTCCTACTTGAATGCCTTTGTAAACAACAACAAATGGTTTTGACTTTCAGACTTTTTATACCAAAAGACCATGGCCCCCTTAAAATTTACAAAAGGACCCCCCAAAATATGGATTTTCGAATCACAGGGAACACAGCAGCATCTCAATCAAACTCAAATAATCTGCATTTGAATTTACATTTCAAATACAATATCAATGTTTACTAAGCGCAAAAACACTAACTTGGCATATGCTTTCTCCATCAGTGCTGGCCAGAACTCAGTCCTGTCACTCGAGTGCACAAACACAAGACGATCCCCATCCCGGTCACGCACCGTTGGCAAACGGTCATCCACAATGACCTCCCGCCATTCACCAAAATGCCACAAGTTGAATCTAAACATGCCACCATACCATCCCCTCTCAAAAGTCTGGTTGGGCGGGATGACACGGTTGAGGAGACTGTGGTTGTCAGGACTGCATAGACATGCCATGGCCGCCACAAACCAGCAGTCGCCTGAAACCACAAGTAGCAGAAAGTTCACCCAGGTTGTGACAAATTTATCCCTCTGTTACCCAGTAAATATTAACACAGACCGGATAAGTATGTCATCATCAAGTTAGTGGTTCTTTGCTTATTTTCTCAGGGAACTACTCCCCCCTCCCCCCACCCCACCCCAAAGCATATTTTGAAGAAAAAAATGTCAGCTGTATTTGCAGGTTACATGTATGAGAATTTTTTTTTTTTTAAAGTTTGATAACTAGGAGCTGGTCACATTGTCCGATTCACCTAGAAGCAACCCTCCGGGGGATTTTGAGGAGTGCTGATGCACTGGGGTTGAACAGCTTCAGGACAGTCAAGGACATGAAAGTAACTCAGTACAGCATACTGGCAACTGGCCACACCATTGTTAGCATTGTTGGTGGCTCTAGCCCCAAGTCACGCTTGACTGATATTCCCCAATTTGTGTGATTTCCCGAGCCGCAATAACTGGAAACAGTACTAGGCAGACACGGAAAAGCTTGTAACTTATGCGGACATCGGCATCTACGGCAGCGTGTGACCAGTTGTTAGTTATCAAGCTCTTATTAGTGATATGTATACCCAGGGATCCTTGGCGAACATCAAATCTCTCAAATCCACTGCCAGCAACAAAGGTTGGCTTGTATGGCTTGCATATGCTCTGAAAACAGAATATTATGAGGAAAACATTGTAGTGTTTTATCACCATCATGATCTTACCTTATTTCCTTGGTTTTTAAATCCACGTACTATGTTGTGAACAGTACATTACACCCCCCCCCCCACCACACACATTTTTTCTGCAGCGAAATACAATATACAAGGCAGGAACACACGTTTTATTCATTTGAGTCCATGATGCTGTAGCCGAGTGGTTTGGACCCTCTCGCCCACTACCCTAGGTTCTCCGGCCGGCTGTGTGCCGCCGGCTTTGTTCGCCTGTAGGCTACCGCACGCGTGCAGCGTTGCGGATCCGCGATAGCCACGTGTCAATTAGTTGTGTTTGTTTGTGTCCACTTAGTGCTAAATATCTCCACAGTCAATTAGCCTAGAGTTATCATTTGAACTATGGTAGTTTCGGAAGAGTTTGTACTTTTTAGTTATGTTTTGTTTTAGCGCTGTTTTGTAGTTTAACGGGTGTATTTTGCCATTTTCGCCACTTTTCGAATGCGTGGTCCCAGCCTTTACGCTCTTAAATCGGCGATAGGAAATTCTTTGTACATTGGTAATGTTCCAAACTTATGCCATCTTAGAGTACTTTTCACGCTCTTTTCAATGCAGTTTGTTTGAAGTTTGTAGCTGTTGTATTACGCCCGCTATTGTTAGTTTTCTGTGTGTAAACAAACACAGATTTCGCTGCTACCCGAGCATCTAGCCCTTGTTTCTGCTGCGAGCGGCCGTTGCTTTCTTTGCGGCTCGCGCTAGGCGCATAAGTAGCCGCGAGCTACGCCTCACTGCACAGTCGCCAGCCAGCCCTGCCGCGAGTCACTGCACGGATTGTCGCTCCCCGCTCTGCCATTTGTTGCTTGTTTTCCTGTTGCAATAAAACTCATGTCATAGCGACCGCTGTGTTTTGTCTCCCTGCCTGCATACTCCACTCAACACCATCACAATGCATTTCTTCTTTCTTTTTTTCTTTCCCCTCACGGTGACATGTTAATAACAGGAATGTAAAGTATCCTGTTCATTGTGGCTTTGGTCATGCATGAGGACACTCAAGCAATGGGGTGGGTGTCACTAAGTAATAGACTGAAGTCAATGCAGCGGATAGTGAAGAAAAGACACATGACACTGTGTATGCAGGTGACAGCATGACATACAGCCGGATCCCTGCTGTGGCAATCTTACACCACCAACAAAAAATGAATGGACCCTTAACTGGAGCTGTGCACCTAAGTTCCCCACCATTTCTGCTCAGTTGGTCTAGTTCGCCCATTAGGGGGTGCAAATGTATACCAGTCATGTGCAGGAGGGGCAAATAAACCCCAGTCATCCACTAGCGGGGGTGACTGTATCTATCCCCACAGCGCGGAAGGGGGTGCAAATGTACTAGGGGTCTGGCAAGGTGAAGTCACATGGCCGCTGACTTCATTCTACAAATTTACTTTACACAAAATATCGACGAAATTGACTGGTATACATTTGCACCCCCTAACGGGCGAACTATACCAACTGAGCACCATTTCTTGGTAGTTGTTCACAAAGAATCACGGGATACTCCTGAGACCCTCAGAAAAAGGCATACTGCTAGTTCTCACCACAGGGGCTGACACAGACAACTGAAAGTGGAGAGTTTGAAGATCTGGCTGATTGTGCGGAATACTGAAAGGCTCATAACACACATAGGAAACAACAAAACAGATTTAGAAATTTTGTGGGAGTAAATCTATTTTGTCTCTTAATAATTTAATTGTTGTCCTAAACGTTTGTTTCAGGCCTTTTGGTTGTCTAATCCTTTTCTAACACATGGGCAATTCTTCTTGTCCTAATGTAAACTCCAAAGCCCCCACCCCCATCCCTTCTTGTCCTAATACCGGCTGATGATTCTTGCAGTGGAGAGCCCGGCTCCTGAATGAACTACTGGCCCAGGTAGGTACAAGGGGTGGGGGGGGGGAGTACTAGTTTTTTCCAGCTACATGTACAGGTACCCTGCTAAACCAGTCTGTAGTTACCGGCCACTGTAGAACTGTGACACCATCATGGAGTCTAACCCTTGACCAGCACAGTTCTAGTGATCAACTACATATACCATACTAACCCAAGCCCGGTGGGAGGGGAGTTATATGGGGGGGGGGGGGGGAGTATACCACGGGCGGGAGAGGGGAATGAATTTTAACCGTATACCGGCTTACGTTTGGTTATTAATTTTATGCGATCATGCACTGACACCCAGTTTCTGGAATTAGCACTTTCATTTCTGTACTGAAGTTCAGATGAAATAATTAGTTTGACACCAAAACTGATCAGTACTGCTGAAGTCGAGTCAAAAACTCCTATCTGTATCAGTCACGAGTGCAATCTCATCTTCTTTGTCTCACCTGTGGGCGTTTCCAGTGGATGCGATAAGGTGGCTGTCGGCTGAAGTAAAGTGATGCGTCGTTCGGAAGAAATGACCGGTCCTCGTAATCTGACCCCCTCCGGACATGCTCCTCTCGCAACTGATCAAACGTGGAAGCTGTCGAGCGTGGCACACCCCCTGATCCCTCTCTCGATCTTTCCCCTCTTCCGTGTCTGCTGCTGCCCAAGCGCGGATTTTCATCTTCCTTCGCTGGTGAGGTAGGTGTCACATCGTCAGGACTGTACTGGTGATGATGATAGAACTCGGTGTTCGCTGCGCTACCGTTTCTGATGCTCTGCGGTTCGCTCCTGCTGCTGTTACTAGTCCTGCTGATGTTAGTGTAGTCGTGGAACGGTTCACGCTGTTCCTGGTGGTCGTGGTGCTGGTAGTGGTAGTGCTGGCGATGGGCAGGTGCACTTCCTTTACCCAACTCGCCAGGCTGATCTCGTGTATCAGCAGGGTCACGGTTGCTGTCGTAGTGCTGCCGATTTCGAGTGTTGTGATAAACAGGATAACCCGCCATAACGGGAGACAAAATCGAAAGTCAGTACTACTACAATCACCAGTCTAAGCGCACGTTGGATGCGAACAGCCGAATACGGAACTTTGTGCTTCCATAGTTTACGTTTGCAACACGGAAGAGTAGCGGAAGTCAAGTCACTACTAAGTTTACTGAAGCCTGCGCTACACACCGGCCCCCACAGTCAACACACCCCGCTGTGCGTGTGTTGTGCCAAAAGACTACACGCTGCCGACCGTCTCTGCCCCCAGTTCTCAGCGTTTTCATTGGTTGGAACCGGACCGTTACTTTAGGGAGATTTGGAGTTGAAGGAGGAGGGGGCGAGGGCCGGAGGGGATGGAGTAATTTAGCACACAAAAGTGTGTGTGTGTGTGTGTGTGTGAGAGAGAGAGAGAGAGAAAATATGAATTTACATGGGGCGCAACTCTTGTCACCTTAAAAAAAAAAATCAGATGTTGCTTCCCTTGGTGTGCAACTTGACAGCGCATGCTTACGACGGCGTGTTTTCAAACAACATGGCTGACAACAAGTCGAAGCTTCGCGACCTCAACCTTTCGCAGGACGAAATAAAACGTCTTGGCGAGGCCCTGAAAGATGAAAAGTTCCGTGAACTTTTTAGAGAATATGCAGAAGAGATTTCCGACCCGGAAAACAGGCGTCGTTATGAGGAAGAAATCGCACAACTCGAAAGAGAGCGTGGTATGGACGTTACGTTCATAAAGCCCGAACCTGGCTATGTCTTGAAGACGAGCGTTGACGGAGAGACAAAAGCGTTTATCAACATCAGCAAGTGTGACAAGATCGACAAGCCGTCTTCCAGGCGTGAGAGAGGATCTGATGGCAAGAATGGACTAATGTGGCAAATTCCTCACTCATTTGCACCGCCACGTGAAGACCTTGACAAGTCGAAAGAACGCTGCAAAGTGTTCGACTTCGTCGTTCATCCCGACACGTATCGCATGGCAGAAAGCAACGCTCGCTTCAAGAAAATGGTCGAAGACACGGCTTTGGACGGAATTGAAAGACAGTTTGGCGTGCAACTGGACAAGAAAAACATCAAGAGACCGAACATGCAATTCAAAGGAGTGCCGCAAGCCACTGTCAAACGGTCCCGTAATGCCGCAGGTCCACAGAACGTTCAAGACGCGAGCGGCTTACTTGAGAACATGCCTTATCCTTATGAGGACAAGACCAGCGCTGAGAGAGCAAAAGAACGGGATGATGCCTATGACAGACAGCAGCAGAAGAAGGAAGAAAATGATGCAAAACAGAAATCTAAACTGGAGCCAAGCAAAGGAGGAGACGGGACAGTTCCAAAATACAGTATCACACATAGGTCTGAAGTAGACATGCAAGAATACCGCAATGCCAGGGACGCGAAACCTTCCACTCGCCCAAAAGAACTTGTCATCAAGATCGAGCTGCCACTGTTGAATTCTGCAGCACAGGCCAATCTAGACATCTTTGAGAGGAAATTGCTGCTGGAGTCCAAGACACCAGCCATGTACAAACTTGACCTGCCATTGCCGTTCCCTGTGGACGAGTCAGAAGGCAGTGCAAAATTTGACAAGCAGAAACGTGTTCTTACTGTGACACTGCCAGTTCTTTCAGCTGAAACTCCATCACTGCCAGGATGTGATGACACGGACATGCCTACTGAAACAGCTGATGAAAATAGTCCTCCTCGGCCATTGATCGAGGTAATCTCCAACAGTACTGATATCCACAAAGAGCAAAATGGAAAACCAGAGATGATCAGTGAAACAAGTCCTTCACCTGCTGCTGTCAATGGCAACAGACAGTTCGCTCCTCGTATCTCCTTCACCTTGCCAGAGTTCACGTACACTCAGGATGCGGAGACTGTTTCATTTGTCCTCAAAGTGAAAAGCGTTACCATGGAATCTGTCCAAAAGACGTTTCCTTCAGCAACGGAAGTTCAGCTGCGATGCACATCGAAAGGATCAGGAGGGTTCCCGATACACTACAGCCTGTGCCTCAAGTTCGCTGACGGCTGCAAGATCGCAGGTGACCATTGTAGCGTAGATGTGACTGCCGACAACATGGTGCTGCTCTTGCTGAAAGACCGTTCGTCACGGGGACTTTGGGATCGTTTCTGGGCTGGCCTTGACCTTGATCAGCTGAAGGTTAGTGACGTTGACATGATGTCAGGATAGCTTGTAAAGTTGTATACAGTGCGGACAGGCCACAGCTTGCTGAGCTACCACAGCTGGTCAAGGCGTTGGCGGTGCTGTATACCTTCCATACACCAGCACTGACTGCGCCTGTTTGGCTTTGGATGATTGACCTCAGAAAGTGGTCAAATGGAAGGCACTGCTGTGAAACAGAAAATTCTGCTTTTTGTTATTTGTAGCTTTGACTTGCTTTACTATTATGCAAGGTTTAATTATGCAAGTTTTAAATTTATATGTTTACGTGTGACCATTTAACCAATAAGCAAGCATATAAATTTATATAAAGAGTTTACAGCACTCCGAAGTCCCTCCTCCTCCCCATTTCTCCTGCTTCACTCTCTTCCCATTAATGCCCCGTCTGCTCTGCATGCTTTCCAACCCCCAGCTCCACCATGTGTGTTTCAGTAGTCAGGATCAGAAAATTGTCATGCTTCAGTGTTCTTCCCCATGCTGAAACTGAGTGGCACAAATTTTCGCTTACCTGTTACTGTGGTTGCTGCTGATTGCTTGTCTGGACACTCATTCATGAAGTTAAAGATAGAACTCCTTTTGCGTTAAATTATTTAGCACCTTATACACCTTTCAGCTGAACAGCCCTGCCATCGCTTTTATCTAGATACATGTATGTAACTGTATGTTTGAAGTTGAACCCACCCCCCACCCACCCCCCATTTAACAACAGCATTATTTTCGGTGTGAGTAAGTTTCATATTTCAAAGTACTGGTTGATTATTTTTAGTTCACATTTAGTTTATGAAATTGAAAGTGGCTGTATGCCAGTTTCTTACCCAAGGCATATTGACCTGATCTCATGCCGTTGCTGGGTCCCATGCTGTGTGAATCACGGCAAGTTGTGAGATGCAGTATTTGTCTGTTTCCTGCATGTTCGTTCTCTTCCTCTCCCTGGGCTGGTGGGTCAAGACCGTGACCTCTGTGTTCAGCTCCTCGTAGCAGTTAGTGATCCCCCTTCCTGTTTCAGTGTTTGCTCTCTGTTCCTTGTCAGGGTCCTACAGCTCAAGGCATACACTCATCTCAGTATATTCACGCTGTGCAGCATTCTGCTGTGTGTGTAAGCTCTGCTCTTCAGCACAGTGCATGGATGTATATATGTGGCAGAAGTATTTGAATTCATAATTCATGATGTGCAGTGCTGCATTTGTGTTAGACTTGTAAAGCTCAACTCTAATGCAGAGGGAAGTGGGGAGAACATATACTGGCACTACTCTACGCCAGTAAATTTTGCTGTGCACTCATCATGGCAGTGTGTGGTACATGTGGATGTGTTTTTCCTGTTTGTGGTGTTCATCATTGCCTCTGTTGGTATCACACATTTGCAGAGAGAGCAGTATAATTTCCAGTTTGAAATTTGTCGTGTTGCTGGCACTGGCTGTCATGCTGGGCGTTATCCCGGCATCGGATGTCGGTCATAGGCTGATTCATTTTCAGAATGTCCAATGATTTTCTAATTAAGGCAAAAATATGCCGTCTCATGTTTTCTTCTTATTCAGGACAAATGTCATATATACTTTTCTGGTCAGCGAAAATGTGTTCTGTAATGGTTCCCATGGATATGATGAAGCCCTGGTCGAGTTACTATTTTTTTTCATTTGTTTTGTTGGGGTTTAACTGGTGTACAGAATATTCATTTGACTTCAAATTAAATGCGGTATATGCTATGTTTACAGAAGACTGTACATTACATGTACATGTGGCGTCTTTGGTTTAATTTCGTTTTATTATATATTATTAATAATGTTACATGTACATTTTACATGTATACATGTGCATGTCTGCCTGTTTCAGGAGCATCTCTTTCTGACTCCCAGTAACCTGCAGCAGCAGTTAGAGCAGCTGGACGCAGCAGCAGCAGAGAGTGAGCAGTCATCAGGCATGACGGACGCTGCATCTGGGTCGGCAGCAGACGCCACAAGCCACAGCCTGTTGGTCACCAACATGGATGAGAAAAAACTGACTATTCAGATTTTTTCTGTAAGTAAATCTTCATTAATACGTTACTTGACCACGCTACTGTTATGGGAGTGTAGGATTTACCAGTACCAGTGTGTTCGGACAGGGAACTGGTCACTTTGAGGTCTGACACTCTCACACACACACACACACACACACACACACACACACACACACACACACACACACACACACACACACATTAGAAGAATAAAATAACAAACGTCATATCTAATTAAGCATCTCAATTTATGAGTATTTAATGTATATAGCCGATCTGAACACAAAATATTTCATTGTAATAGTTTTTGCCTGGAAGAAAATGTACAAGAAGAAATATAATTACTGCTTTGGGGAAAAAAAAGCCAATGAAGAATGGTTGCATGACAAAAAAGAAAAAAAGAAAAAAAAACAACAAAAGGAACAAGTTGAGAATCAAACTCAAGTCTGATGCATCCATGCATGCAACTGAGCCCCCCCCCCCAAAAAAAAAAAAAAAACAAAAAAAAAAAGACTTTGAGGTCCACTAATTCTGGTGGTGCAGAGGACAGAATATTCCGGACTACCTCTATGGCCTTTCCAGCAGAAGACAAATTAATTCAGCAAGACCAGTATTAACTGTGGAAATTCAAGTGTGCTGCAAACAGTGTGTTTGCTCCTTTACTACATCATGTATTACATTTCTTCCAGGGCTTCATATCCGCATGTGACATCAGTCCTAGATCAAAGTCTCACATTTTCAAAATGTCTGATTACTTTCTTATCAAGGCGGACAAATGTCCTCTCATTTCTGTACCACAGTGGACAATAATCAGTGTCCTATACATCTGTCGTCAGTCACAACATTTGTCCTGTTAGAGTTCCCACAGATCTATATGAAGCCCTGCGCTTCTTCCTCTGAGATTTGGGTAAATTATCTTTCAGCTAAGTATTAGGAAAGGAAAGGAAAAACTGTAAGCTGTGAGTTCTGATGTTGGTCTGAAAATGTGGTTTTCAGACAAAGAAGACCAGTACTGATGCAGCAGATGAGGAAGTTGATGAGTATGACCAACCATCGTCTGCCGAGATCCAGGTAGTGCACAGTAACCCTCCGCCCAACCTGCACGGTATCCTGAAGCAACGCACCATCTCCGAATCCAGCGATGATGTCAACCTTGACCTTGAAAGCCCGCGGTCTGGTATCGAGGACGAGGATGAGCTGTCGTCGTCATTCAAGCGCCGGTCGGTGTCCTTCAGTGAGCACATAGACAAGGCGACCTTCAAAACCACGGCCTCCGTCAACAGCATGAAGACTGTGCTGAAAAGCAAGCGACGAAGGCAGCGCAAATGGGAGGAGCGAGAAAAGAAGAGCAGCTCTCGGCGGCGGCACAACAGCACGGGGTCGGAAGGCAGTGGTGATGACCACGGCCACAGCCAGTCAGATTCGCATTTGCTGAGTGAAGAGGAGGCAGCACCCGATGACACAGAGACTCGCGATGATGCGGGTGCACAGGGAGATGATAGTGTGCTTGATTTCAGGACTAAGCAGTCAGGCGACAAGTCCAAAAAGAAGAACAGAGATAGAGGGGAGGAGAAGAAAAGTAGACAAGAAGGCAGCATTCAGAGAGGTAGCTCGCAGGAAGATAGCGATCAGGGTGACAGGACTAGTGGCAACATGAAAGCAGACAAAAACCCTGAAAACGGCTACAAAAGTATAACTGAGGAAGAGAAGAGTAAATTGGCCGTCAAAGAGGACAGCTCAGGACCCCGCCCAGCAGATCCTGGTGATCTTCGGGCTCAAGATGGCGAACAAGGCAGCAACCCACATACCGGCAGCTCTGAGGATACTGGAGGCAGCTCTCAGGCATCTGCTGACCTTGCCCCGTCCGATCCTGCTACTGATAAGAGTATATCCATGGAGGTGAAACAAGAAACAGAACCAGCTGACCAGGAGGGCAGCCCAAATGCAAGCAGAGACAAGCGACTGGCAGCAGAGGTCAAGGCCAAACTGGCAGTGGGGGCAGCTGAAGAAGAACAAGATGATAGTGATGACGATTGGCAGGATGCTGTGGAGGAGAACTCCGCTGACAAATCTCAGGATGGGCAGGGAGCAGACAATCCTCCGAAGACGGCGCTGAGTTGGGAGGAAGGGTCACGCGGGGCTGAGAATAATGAGCACAAAACCGCTTGTGCCTTCACTTTCAACAATGCGGTCATGTTTGACCTGGATGATGAGTGAGACTTGTTTCATTACTGTACATCTGGGACTCGGCAGTTTGGAGATAAAATTTTGTTTCACCATCAGTAAAAAAATTTTGCCAATATTCCGGATTATGTTTGTACTGCTTTTCTCACAATCTGTATTACTATAATAAGAGCATATATATTCCAGGCTTTTACAGTCCATTGTTTCAGCAGAATCTGTCCATGCAAGACTTCGTGGGTAAAAAATTGAAAAGTGTCTTCTTCACCGAGTGAAAGATTTTGATCACCAGGCAAGATAAATTACCAGGTTACTGGTCTGCAAAATTCTGAGCTCAGATTTTTGCGAGAAAGCACAAAATTTCTCCAGCTTGATACTTTGAACAGAAATGCGTGCCTGTTTCTTCTGTCTGTGTTAAACTGGTTATAGTCATCCAGTCTGCATTTATTCTCTCTTTCATTAAATCTTCCAATTTTCTTTGAGGGGTGTCTCATGTAGTCTAGTGCTCCATACATTCTGCTGAAGGCAGCTCTCATTTGTTAGAACAAGTTTTAGCTTTCACACTGGTATGGCAACGGAGACATGCAGCATTTACAGCAGAGATGTACTGGAAACCACATCATGCAGCAAAGAAACTGTCATGTGAGACAAACCAAGGGACCAAGAGAAGTTTGCCTTCAGAATCAAATAAGTTGTGCATGTTTTTTTACTTTCTTTTAGGAACATTAGCGACATAAGAAGATGTCTTTTGGGGGCCCAGGCACCCATCAAATCCTTGTTTTCCAGATGACCTTGGAGGGCATGCCAGTAGCTGTGACTACTAGGCTTGTCATTTCGTTGAACGCAAGCTGTAGCAAAAGATGAGTCGATGGTTTCAGTTGCATGAGATGGTTTCTGTGAGCGGCTGCGGTCTGTGTGTTGCTGTGTGAATTGGAGGTGTCTGACAGAGAATCCAACAGCATTATAGCATTGTGCATAGCTATTTCTGTATATGTCTTGGGGGTGATGGTTTTATGGTCTTATTTTTCCTGTAAATCCAGCATGCCAAAATGTCTTGGCATTTTTGACAAGAGCAGAGTTGTGCATGAAAACTATTTTTGACAAAGGAAGTGCATTAATTTTGTAGTTCAAACCTTTGTACAGTGTATTTGTCTACTCTTAAAGAAGCATATTGAAACTACTTTCATTTAACATCTTAAATGCATACAAATATGGATGCAGAAAAGCAAACTGTTTTGTGTGTGTACTTGCATATCAGTAAACAACTTTCCTCTTTGACTGAAATGGGTTAATTAGCATATGACGCACAATTATGAGACTGTGCAGTAGTGTTATCGGGCCTTCAGAATTACAAAGCTTGTTACAGGTGCATTGAGACCCCAAAGTCTTGCCAAATCTCTGAACGTGCAGTAGAGACAAAGAGGGCAGTAGCCTAGAAATCTTGCGCGTAGAAGGGTGAAAATTTGGAAATTCTTCCGCATGCAAGCTATTATTTTTGAAGGGTCTCCAGTAATCATACGATATTTTAAACTGTAATTGCAAGTATGATCCTTCGTAAGTGCAAGTGCATTTTGACTGCGAATACCATCTTGAAATGTCATTTAGAGTGTTCAAAGACTTGTCAGTGTTCAAAGATTTGTCAGAGGGGCGGCAGAGTGATGTTCGGTTTGTTTCTTTAAAAGCAATGTTTCCAGTTGTACATAATTGGTACTTTAACACACTTCCAGAGTTTATTCTTTTCAATTTTTCCCAGTGTTTGACCACAGTAACATGCATTTGTACAGTTAATTGACAGCTGTGTTTACACAGAACACTGCTGTATCAAGGTATTTTTGTAGTGCTGTTTTTAGTTTTGACTGATGAGGGTTGTTAAAAAAAAAAATTTTAAAAAAAGTGAGGATGCACTGAAAAGTGAATGTGGGTTTATGAATTGTGCTGTTTAAAGTTTGAATAATTGTATTGCAATAAGATGAGTGCAAGTAAAAGTTGTGATTGGCAGTGCTGTGTGCATGTATGTTTGTGTGTGTGTGTGTGGTTGCCCTTGATTATGTGTGTATACATATATATATATATGCATGTGCCTCGGTCCTACTAATTACCGAAAACAACGAAACAACCGAAAACAACTCTTAATACGGATAGAGCGCGGTTCAAACATAGAAATAACACCACACAAACATGATTAAAGGTGAAAAAAGTGGCCTTAAAAAAAGCTAAAAGCAAAAAAAGGGGATATTGCAGAAAATAACCAGTCCGTACCAGAGTCACTTCCCTTGGGAGACACGTTCATTTCGTCGTGTTCTCTTGGAGAAGTACCTTTTTCCTTTAAACTAGTTTAATGCCTCTTTTTTCACCTTTAATCATGTTTGTGTGTTGTTATTGCTATGTTTTAACTGCGTTCTACGCGTATTAAGAGTTGTTTTCGGTAATTAGTAGGACCCCATGTGCCTGTGTGTGTTTTACAGTTCCATCTCAAAATCATTTTGCATAGTTGCCAACGCAATACCACCTGGTATGCCGGTGTTTGTGTAGCATACTTCCATCTCAAATTCTAGTCTTAGGAAACTGTGATGAACACACATGAAAGCACAGAATTTTTCCATAGTTCTGCACAGTCAAAATCGAAAACTCCAACGCGACAACACGCAGCAAGGTTCGCACGTGTGCATCTTGGGTGGGTTTTTTTTTTACATTTTTTTTTTTTAACAGTGTCACTAAGCCATCGTGACAATAATTGATGTGACGGGGAGATAACTTCTAAGATGGTTTAAGAGAGTGCTGCCCCTTGGATCATCTTTTGTTTTATAAAACCACAAAAGACCACTTCCTGTCCATAAATTTGCATATCTGTCGGAGGAAAGGTCACGGTTGTCCAATGAAAAGGGAGGAATGGCGTTTTAGGCTCCGCCTTCAGCAAGACTTTCCGCTTTCATATTATCGGTAGGATGCCAAAATAACTCGTCATTTTGACGAAATCTTACAGAAATGATAATCACATTGAGAGAGAAAATGATAGAAGGATGATTATAGCTTCAATACGTTCAGATTTGGTTCTTGTGGACGATTCCATTTAGCCGGAATCAACAATTATTTATCCCCACTCCAACCCTCATTTAGCTTCTCGCTTCGTTGTTCACGCTGGACACTGTTTGACCTCTTTGTAGGCGAGGAACGCCATAAGGGAATGCGTGCTGAACGAATTGTCAAAATTACTGGGGAATGCCGCTGATTCTGGTCTCACTGATGACGCAGTGTTGCAGATAAGTTACTTAACTCATTTTTTATCGACATAAGGACAGTTTCTTGCTTTTCTGTCCAGTCGGAAAAGTCATTCATTTTTCCCTCCAAAATTCAACATGCCGCTCCTTCGTAAGCAACCATTCCACAAACAGAAACCGCCGATAGACCTCAGCCCGGACGAAGAGGTTTTCCACTGCAAGATAACCAACGAAATCTTCCGGGATTACGAGTAAGTACTTTTAGTGACAGACTTTTGAACAGGTAGTCAAGCAACAAAAATTCGTCTGCTATTCCTTGTTCTCAGATCCGTTGGTCAAAACGGTCGCATTGTACGTCCTTTGAGATAGTTCGTTCGTTCGATCGCGTTTTCCTGTATCGTCACGTGCGCCATTTTCCGTATAGCCGACATAGCTTGACTCATTCACTGATTCGCTTCTTTGCTTTTCGTGGCAGGGCCTTTTTTGAGCGGATCATTCTTTGCAACAGTCTAGTATGGTCGTGTGCCATCACCGGCCGGTCAGGCATGACCTATCAGGAGGCAGTCGAATGCGAGGAGAAAGCAAAGCGCCACTTAGCCACATTTCAGGACAGCCTCCAACGACCTCTGCTTTTCTTGGCCACGTTAACACACAGAAGCCGTCTTGTGGACCTGAACGACGACGTCTTTCTCTTTGCCAAAGACCGCTACTTCATAGGGGAGACTGTGGACGTCACTTTACCTGGAGAGGCCAAGTGAGATTGCATACATGTAGACATGTGGTATCTGCCACCATGTTGTTTTGTCATCCCCTTTGTGACTGTAAATATGAAATTATGTTTGCATTGTTTCCCCCTGAAACGTGTTGAGAGTACAATTTATTGTGCATTCTGCACTGCACTTTACTGTACCATAGCATTACATTCCTTTTATGTAAACTTGCATTTACTAAAACTTTCAGCTTTGGAGTTTTGTAACAGTTTATAATTGTGTGCAGTAACCAAGTAAGCGTCAGTGCAGGGGAGGGCAGGAAGATCTTAGAATTTAATCAAGACAGGTTGATTATCAATATTATATGAATTGTTAGATGCTTTTGTTTATAATTACTTTAGTTAAAGTCAGTTGCATACAGGGTAATGTGATCTATTGGGTGTCTATAGATGTTTGTGTCACTTACGTTTTTCTTTGCAGGAATTTTAAGATGGAAATAATTTCACAAGAAACTTCAACTGTGGCGTCATTGTAATTGCAATCAGTTACATCAGTTACACTCACAGGTTGATACTTAGAGCTGCCCCTGCGTTAGCTGTTGGTATTGTTTTTGATTGAATTTGTATTGTCACGATAACTTACCATTCTCTGATTTGTTGGTTTTGTTTTTGGCCCGGACAGGAGGGCGGCCAAAATACTGAGGGTTGTTTTGCCTGGAGATACCAAGACCAATGGTGACATCATTGTCATTGATGAAGACTCAGACTCGGAGGAAGAAAATAAAAAGTAAAGATGCTATGATGCTTACAATTACACATGCATAAACACATGAGTGCATTCAAGCACACACACACTGTCACACGTTACATTCATGACGCACAGACAAGCAGTATGAGCACATGTACACTTCTTAAAAGTGCTTCCACTGTCGAAAAGAAATGCAAGAAGCTGTTCACTTGCTGACTAGGCTTGGCATTTAATTTTATTTTATTTTTAAGATATTAATGCAAATTGTAGTTTGTGTTAAATTGTTGTTTATGTAAGGACTGATAAGTGTTTATTTCAAGGAAACAAAAGATTTGACTGACTGATTTATGACGTTTTGGTTTTTAATTTTACAATTTTTTGAGTATTGCTTGTGTTGCAGGGAACCGCCCCATCCTCACAAGATGAAATATGTGGTGCAGTTCACCTCTAGCAAAGCTCCACCTGTGACAGTTACTGCAAATCAAGTGAAGTATGTACATGTAGCGATACCATGCGGGGGGTGGGGTGGTAATTGCAGGGCACAAAAATGTCCAGTTTTGATTTTTTGCCGGGCAAAGACAACCTGAAGCAAAACTTTTCTTGAAGTAAAAATTTGAAAGGAAAAAAATAGCCTTCGGTCAGATTTTAAAAAATAAAGAATGGGTACCCAGCAAACCCATTTTCATTAGCCTGGCCCTAAGCCTTTCATTATCAAGTTAATTCATTTTAAGGGGAAACCCATTCTCAGTATGATTTTGTATGGGTGTCTGTTTCAGTCGCAAGAAAGGATTGTACACTCGGGACAAAAGCAAGCTCTTTCTCAAGCAACACTGTGAGCCCATTGATGGTCTGTGGAAAGTCAAGGTAAATGGGGCTGCTTGCCACTGTCAGGAAATCCTGCCAAGAAGGCTGTTCAATTCAATTCAGATTCAACTGTCTTTATTATCTCAATTTGGGCAGTTTGTTTTCAGTGGTGGGGGGGGGGGGGGAGAACTTGAATTAGATTACCTCTCCCCACACACAAGCACATGTATCCATACATCCCAACAATCAGCCATACTTAACAAACAAATGCAGTAAAATGTCTGTGTGTATGCATGTGTGTTGAGCACAATTACATGCTGGTCAGTGTGTCCAGGCAGAATTACCGTGAAACTGATCTTTTATGTGTCCTAGTGGCAAAATTTTGGGTGATTATTTTGTTCCTTTCTTTTTCTCGAGTCTTGACACTTTTGGAAGTAAATCTGGTTTTAAGTGCTGGCTAACTTTATGAGATTAACTTACAGGATTCTAGAGTATGTTTTTTTGTGTCTAACATTAGAAGGGGTGGTATAGAAGTTAATTTGAGTAGGCTTAGTCTGACTTCATTTGTGAGAAAAATGCTTCTTTTTTCATTGTGCCACAGGAGGAGAAACTACGTAAATCGAATCTTAAAACCGCAAAGTTTCTAGACTTCTTTGCTGGCCCGCCTCCTGTGTTCACTGTGTCTGTGATCAAGAAGAAGCAGAATTTTAAGAAGAATGCAGATGCTGGGAAATCAACCCCTGTTTCAGCAACCCCAGACAGAACCAACGCTTCCACCAGTGCAACCAACAGTCCACAAGGTTTGTGAAATAGGTGTTGATGTGGTTTGAATGTCTCAGCTCGTTTCATTAGTAATACCATGTCTGTCCTGGATCAGACTTGCACATCACCTTGTGACTGTATGAGCATGAGGGAGCAACGGTCATTTAGATTCCAGATGGTTTACTGTACTTTGTAGTTTGTGCAGTTTATTGTTTCTTTGGTGTTTTGGGTGTGTTTTTGTTTCTTTGTGTTTTTTTTTTTTTTTTTTGGGGGGGGGGGGGGTGTTGTTTTTGTTTGTTTTTTTGTTTGTTTGTTTTTTTGAGAGGGGGGGGGGGTGTAAAATGAAAACTGACATATGTTGCCTTTCCTCACAATCATTAATTGCCTATAATTTGGTCTTGCTTTCAGTTAATAGTTCCTTTTTTCCCACCCTTGTCAGGCTGTCTGATACACAAATAATGCCAAGATCTGTGCGGAGTTGGTAGCTTTCATCAACGCTGTTACACTGGTAAAGAACCCGTTAACTGTATTTCAGATTCTGCAGTGCCCAGTCCTCAGAGCTCATCATTGCTAACTCCAAAGGAGCGTGCTGCACAAAAGGAACAAGCCAAGCAGGACAAGCTCGCGGAGAAGATGGCGAAAAAGGAGGAGATCCGACGCAGGATCGAGGAGGAGAAGTTGAAGAAAAAGGAGGAGAGAGAAAAGGTGTGTGTTGCTTAAGGCTTCTGGATTTGGGTTCATTTGTGTCATGGGACATAGGCTTTGCATGTTACAGGATTTTGGTGGTGGTGTGAATTTTTCTGAATTAAGAAAAAAAACGGAGGGGGGGGGGGGGGGGGCGGGGGGCGTAAAGATAACTTGCAGTTTCGAGAACTGTAAATAGTGAACAGTAGAAGCACCACTGAACTCTACTCCGCTTACAAAACTTGGGGCACAAAATGAAACGAGAACAAAATCAACTTTGTTGGTGTTTCTAAACTTTACTCATAAAGTACCAGCATCTCCTTTCAGCAGGGAGGAACCAGTTCAGCCAAATGGTCAAGCCTTGGACTGCCAACACTCGGGTCGTGTGTTCGAATCCCAGCTGGGAGCTAAACACTTGCGCTGGTTTCTTCCTTGTTGCTCTTTGATATCACTCCTTGCAGTGAAGCTCGTGATGAGTATAATACAGTGACAAAAATAGTGCAGTTGATGCAATTAGCAGCTGCTGAATTCGGAAACTGTTTTGCAGGAGCGAGAGAAGAAGCGCGAGGAGCGGCGGAAGCAGATTGAGAAGCTGAAGGAATGGAGTCGCCCGAGAGAGGACATGGAGTGCGATGATCTCAAGGTATAAACTGTAGCATGTTCTGCCTTGTGAGTGCTAGCTAAAGCCTCTCAAGAAGCAGGGATGGTTTGCCAGTCAAACCGTAATTTTGATATGGGGAACATGATGGCGGGTTACTAGCGTATACCACATACAAACCACAGCCCAACTTGCAAACCATCCATGCCCTGAGTTGGAGTTTAACAGCATGGATGCTTTAGAATTTGTTGTAAGAGTTTCTTTTGCAACATTCTGGTGAGTGCAGTACTTTATTTTATCTATAAATGTGAATATTTATTATGTTTTTCTTCTCTCTTTTTTTCATCTTTTACTGTTTGGTTTCTAGAAAGACTAGATTTAACTGATTAGTTTGTACCGGGGCTGTTTGTATTTGTACAGCCTTTGCCCGAGTTCAGTGAAGTGAAGACGCGCCTGCCAGCAGCTGTGTTCGGTGATGCCTTGATGGTCCTGGAGTACATCACTGCCTTCAAGTCAGTCTTTGACTTCAAACAGTTCTTCCCCAAAGGCTTCACATGGGGTAGGTGCACAGGCGGTCACTCCTTAATGTTTTTCTTTTCCTATCTCTCTCTCTCTTTTTATTTATTTCCTTTATGTGTGCGTGTTGTACCTTGAGTTTTAACCCTAACTCTAGTTGTCACAACATTTGTTGCACATTACATAAAGGACTGTTGCCTGCCAGCTTGTGGCTGAGAGGCCAGGTCAATTCCTTTGTCAAAGGCACAGTACTCAGTTCAGACTTTAGAATTTATTGAACGGGGTTCTTTCCTTTACACTACATCAGCAGAGCACAATTGATACAGGCACTACTGTGGTTTATCACCAGGGCAAGGGTTTAGAAATTTTCACATTACAATACATAGTGTGTGTAAGTGTGCTTGTGCATGCATGCATTCATGTATACATGTGGTAAAGTGGTATGTGTGTATGTGTACATGTGTGTGATGTAAGAGGGTTGCCCCTGTAAAGCCTAGATATTTTCGGGGTGAGTCGTGATCAGCTGTGAAGCCTCACTGTGAGTGTGTGTTTGTTACAGCTCAGCTGGAGGCTGCACTGGTGAACCCTGACCCTCAAGGCCCACTTTGCGACCTGATCCAGATGTTGCTCTGCGCGCTGTTTAACCTTCAAGAGGAGGAGGCGGAGGAATACCAGGAGCTGGAGAGAGAAGAGCTGGACCAAATGCCGGTGTCTGCCAACACTGGTTAGTTACAAGACATTCACATCAGCTGTGTGTAACATGGCATGGAACAGGTGGCAAGCTTAGAAAGTTTGTGTCAAAAAATCACTTTTTGGAGTCCATTCACACTCATTTTTTGCATCAAGCATAGCTGGCACCACTTTTCAGTATTGGTACAAAGCTGAGTGAAAAATCGACCTCAGCCCTGAGGTAGCCTGCGGGCTGTTCCTAACCCTTGCTGTGTCCAAGAGAGCATGTGATTTTTCAGCTTCATTCCATTGCTGTTTTGTTGTGTCGTCTTCCTTTTATTCTCACACACACACACAGACACACACACACACACACCCTGTATTTTGTTGTTGTTGATTGGCTTTACTTCTTTTCTCACTGACTTGACTAGTGGTGGTTGTCTCATTCACCATACTGATTAAAACCTTGACTTAGTTGCATGAATTTCTTTTTTTGTTTATCTTTGAAGTGCGTCTTCATCTCCGCACAGGCATCCTACTTTTCCAAGTGATTATCAAATATTTTGTCTCTCTTGCAGGGGAGGAAGAACAGGCAGAGGAGGACGACAACAACATGTCCAACAACGAACTGCTTCGCTCAGCAACCATCATGGCCCAGGTCTCACAACAGACATTTGGTGAGAGTTCCATTTAAAGGCACAAGTTGAATACCATCATGTTTGTCTGGAGTTTTTAATCTCTTTGCGTGATGTCGTGCCCGGAGATATTGTTAACCTTCATTATTATAACATTAAATATGGATTTTAGCACTATAGTTAAAGTAATGAGTCCAGGTGACGGTTTTGGTTTTCTTCTAAGCAAGAGCATACTTACGCTAAATTGGGGGAACCGGGGTGGTCGAATGGTAGAGCGTTAGACTTCTAATGCTCGGGTCGTGAGTTCAATCCCGGCTGGGGCCAAATATTTGTGCTGGCTTTTTCATCGTTGCCCCGTCTTTGATATCATCCTATGTGGTGGAAAAGGACGTTAAACCCCCAAACACCCACCCACCCTACGCTAAATTGATTGGAGCCCTACTGCCATCAGGAAAAAGGACCTATGTACTATAGATGTGATAAGCAATAGGGACACGTTTTCCTTTTCTTTTTTCCCAGCTAATGTTAGACCTCTTTGTTAGTGAGCATATTTCAAGTCAGTATACACTTTTTGACAGAAAGGTTTTAGGTAAATGTTTTTGTTTATGCTAGGGATGCCACTGCGAGACACCCTTTTGGACCAGTTCACGTTGACGGAAGTTTTGCGATTGCATCTCATGTCGTCTGGCGCCAGAGCCAACTCCAAGAATGCCAGGTTTCGCTATCAGCAGCGTGGTGGCTACACTTCATTGGACGATCCTGGTCTTGAGTTGCGCAAGCAGCACCCAGGCCTTCTGCGAAAACTGAACAATAACAACATCTTTGATCTCCAGCCTGGTAGGTTGTGACAGTAGGTTATTAGCCAAGGCACTGCTGTACACAAAGTCATCTATTAGACACGCTGATGTGCGGGTTGTTACCCTAATCATCCCCCATCTCCTCTCCCCTAAAGCGGATGAAGTCATGCCTAAACTGTATTGCAAAACAAAAAGTTTCCCAGTTAGGATTTGTTTTCTATCCCCAATGTTGGTTTCGATATGATGTACACTTATGGTTTAGTCATTTGCTATGAACCTGCCAGTTCAGTTTCAATCCATTTTTTCCATGCTAATTTCTCTGCCATGCTTGTATGTAAACGGGTTTAGACGAGCATTTACATGAGTTTGTACTTGTTGTGCTCTTTTACGTAATGCTACTTACTGCTTGACGGTGATCCTTTAGTGAATTTTAAAAAAAAAATGTTTAAGACAACCTGCCAGTGGGGTAACAAGGTTATGGGAACTTCACATGCTTCTGTATTTTTTGTTGCAGATGATAAGGTGCGTCTTGTGATGACGCTCGTACAGCAGGTGATGTCCTATGCAGCAGTGCGTGACATTGTGGAGGAGTCATTTGACAAGCTCCGTGTAAAGAAGTACGACCTCAAATTGTTGCAGTGGGCCGAGGTTCGAAGGGAACGTGAGGATGCTGCAGCAAAGTGCGTGTCTTTTATCTGCTTACTGTCATTTAGGTAGCGCTAAAGTATTGTAGTTTCACTTTATTTTAGGGGTGATGGCCCACAAAGGGACATTGTCTCAGTGGAAATGGCTGCAAGGTGGTTTTGTTTGGAGAGTCAGATGGTGGCAGGAGAGAAGTCCTAGAACACTGCTTGTGTTTGTTTGGTTAAATTCTGTTCCTTGGCTAATGCTTGGATGATTTGGTGCTGAAAAGATTTCCAGTATCGAAACTGTTCTGTAAACAGTTATTGATTTATTCGCTAGATCTAGCGTCTTGTTCACAAGACTGTGCATAAAACTGCATTAGCAGTAAGAATGCAACTGTGCAGTATCAAGGTATGATGCATTGCTTGTGTTTCTCTCCACAGGTACCGACGGCTAATGGAAGAGCGTCTCAAAGAGAGAGAAAGGCGCTTGCAGCAGGCTGCAAAGGCAGCAGAAGAAAGGTGAGGGAAAAACAGAATCAAAATAATGCAGAGGTCTTGATCTCTCTTTCTTGGCTTCCAAAATGGCGTTACACTGTCAAGGGAGTGAGTAAATCTGGCAAGGGGAATTTTGAACTTGTTGATGAACATGATGCAGGATGTTCTTGTGACAGTACTTTTTTGCACATGGACATGTTTTTTGTTGTTTTGGGCAGGTCAGCATATGCCTTTTTCCAGTGTCTGTATAGATTTGTGAGGTGTTGCTTTTTGGTATCTGTTTTTTTGGTCAGCTGCTTTTTTCCTTCTCAGATGTGGGACATCAGACCGGCCTTCTCTTGAGCAGCCAATACCTGTTGTGCTAGATGACGATTCCTTTGAGACGCCAGAGGAACGCCAGAAACGGGAGGACAAAGAAAAGGCCGAGGAGGCCAAGAAGAAGGCAGACTACGCCAAGCGTGAACTGGACATGCTGCAGCAGATTCAGGAGTTGCAGCGCACCAACGCTCTGTATCCGCTGGGGCGCGACCGGCTGTATCGACGTTACTGGCTTTTGGGGGCAGTGCCAGCTGTGCTGGTGGAGGATCATGAGTTGTTTTTGTCGGGGATGCCTTCGTCCACGACAGTTAGTGAAGAAACTGGTGAGATGATGCCGACCCTGATTCGGCAGGATGATCACAATACCAGCAGTGACAAAGAGAACGAAGTGAGCGGAGCAGCTGCGGCCAACGACAGTGGTGGCAGTGGGCCCGTGTCAAACAGCGGTAGTGCAGAAAATGGGGACTGCATTGTTATAAGTGACGAGGAAGGGGAGGCGGCATCCAAGGCCAAGGCCATTCCCACAATGGAGATGGACGAGCCACCGAAACTAGACAGTCATCCCGCCCATCAGAGTGGGAGTCAGAGGCAGGAGCCACGCTGGTATGTGTTAGACTCCAAAACGTGCCTTGATCAGCTCATGGATTCGCTCAACCCTCGTGGTTTCAGGGAAAGTGTGTTGCAGACGGCGATCCAGGAAATGCGCCCTCTGCTCAACTTGACCATTGACACTTGTCCACTGGACGCGCTGAGGGCGCCACCTGAGGGGGAGGAGAAAGAGCAACCCGCAAAACCCCACGTGCACACCCGCTCGACAGCGCCCCGCATTGTGGAGGGCACCACCCAGACAGACTCCGCCAGTGAGGCTATAGAACTGACCCTGCGAGATGCCCTTCTCGACCTTGATGATCGGATATTTGTTGGTAGTCTCGGTGCGCTGAAGGTGAGCCTGTCGGCTGAACTGAAGCAAAGCACTGAGGTCTGTGTGTGAGAGAGTGTGAGCACTTGAGCACTGGGCATTTCTAACATCAGATGGGGGCCTAAATGCTTAACCCTGGAAGCTACCTCTATATATGGCTTTTTTAGCATAAGAAATTAATTCAGCAAGACATTGGCCATTTTGGTTTTACGAAATAATCAATACGAGATTTGAGTTCATCATCAGAAGTCTCTGAATTAATCGAAGGCTAGTCAGTGACTCATTTTACAGATCAGAATTTGTCTTACAGGTGAAAGATCGTGCAGCATGGCGTGCCGCTTTGGAGTCCGGGGGCTACAGCCCGCAGACTGATGAGCTGCCTTTTGCACAGCTAGAGAACAAAGAAAATAGGTATGCTACAGTACATCCAAATTGCAGTCCAGTAACTTACAAGTATGCATATTGCAGTCCACTAAGTTGTAACTTATCAAAATTATCACATGAGTTTTGTAAAATAAAACCATTACTCAGGAGCTACAAATCTTGTAGCCATTTTCACAGGGTACTGATATAATGCTAATGTTACAGCATTTTCTCTGCTTTCAGATACATTTCCTACTAATTTTCGTCATTTCATCTGAAATTGGGTGTAATGGTGCTAGCCCATAATCACTGATTAATGCGTTCCTCATCTCATGCGTGAAATCTGAATGACTGTTTTGTTGCAGTGAAGGAAACACTTCTGTCTCAGAGGAGGTGGTAGCAAAACACATGGCTTATGCCTTGGCACAGATTGCACGTGGGGTTGAACCTCGATTCCTACGGTCACCTCTCGGTATGTGTGATGTTGATTCTCTTTATTCAGGCATGAGATTTTTTTGCCATTCAGCGGAACTCCACCGCATCAAGGCCAATTTCTGCCGGTTTGTCGTTTTCTACTGTTGAAAATGTTTGACATGCAGGACAATCTGTAACTTTTAAACAGTTAATTTGGTGGGCTTCAGTTCATGGCCAACATAGGTTGAACAGCAAATGGGCAGAAACAGTTTTTGTTTATGCTGTGTGTACAAAATTTACCTGTTTTATTATGTGCTGCAGGTGAAGAGACAGAAGATAAAAAGAAGGTCCACAAAGAAGAAAAGCAAGGTTGGTTGGATGGTATTTTTAACATATATAATATCAATATAAATGTGTTTGACTCATAGTGGACACCATACAAGATAACTCTGAACAAGATTTGTACACGTTAGGACGACTTACTCTGTAACTCAAAACAGTGGGCCTGGTGCGAATCTGTGCTACCATGCGATTATTTCAGCCAAAAAATCTAAGTTTCATCCAAAGGAAGGGGAAAAAAAGATTGCACACAGTCATGTATGGATACAAATGCCATATGGGACAGTCTAACTTCATTTTTGAAAGCTTGAATGTCAGTATTTTACTTTTTGGTGCCAAGAGAGGCTGCTAAGTGCCTTTAAAAATGCTAAAATTTGTTTTCTTAAGTGGGGCATATCCCCCATGGTGCCCCAGCAGGACACTTCCTCTGCACCCTGGTCTAGGTTTCAGTCTTTCTTTCCCTGCGCAATTCCCCAGTTTGCACACTATACCCTTGATTTACAACAGTAACACACAAAATAAAACCACATTTTGAAGCACAGATGATTTGCTTACAAAGAAATGGAAAAAAAAATGTCCTGCTGTCATTTGATCAGCCTAATTGCACCACAGCACTGTTTACTGGTATTGCTGGTCACTACATTCTGCGTTCATTTTTCCAGACGATGGAAAAGAATTCGGGCGACGGCGCATCTTTGAACGATGGGAGGAATCAGTGCTGGCGGCCACCAGTCTGTCACAGGTCTTTCTTCACCTGGCCGCATTTGACAAGAGTGTCAAGTGGGACCGTTCAGCACTGATGGCCCGCTGCCGGATCTGCCGACGGAAGGGAGACGCGGAGAAGATGTTACTTTGTGATGGTTGCGATCGCGGCCACCACATGTACTGCCTGAAGCCACCCAAGACGGTCAGTAACCATAATGTGTACGCCTGTCATAATAATAATAGTATTGTATAGGCGCTTTTCCCAGTTTCATGAATCGGCTCAAAGCGCCGCGAACTGAACCCAACACGCATGCTCACGTGAATCACACGGATCCTCTCACATACTGGACATAAACACATTACAATCATGTAGTGCGAAGGGTCAGCTCAGCTATTTAAAGTTCAGAATTTAGAATTGCATTTATTTTTTCAAATTTGGTGGGCTGAACATTTCCAAAGCACAGGGGGAGGAAGCCGGAGAGAATCCCCGACGATCGGCGCGAATGAACGGTGCCACATCCGAGAAGAAAAAATTCTTCGCCCCGAATGGGACTCGAACCTCTGACCTCTCGCATTGGTGACAAGTCTCTTAACCACTAGACCACCGACCGCCCCTTAACTGATGTTTTGCTGTTGAGGCCCGGTGTTACTGTTGTTTCATGTACCGCAAGGTTGTTTTGTGGTATGGTTCTTTAGGATTACGGAAATTTAAGGAATCTTCCGCTGTGCCTAATCTAGATCTCCAATCTGTCCACTCACTGCTTGCAGAAAGTCCCATCGGGAGACTGGTTCTGCTCCAACTGCCAACCCAAGCAACCCCAGCCCAGTCCACGCAAGAACCGACGGCGGACATTCAGCGAGGTTTCCGATGATGAAGAGGCTGAGGAGTCGCTAAAGCTCCAGGAAACTATCGAAGAAGCCAGGTAAGAAAGAAGAAAAGAAATATGTTTTGGGACTCAACCTGTCTAGAGTACTTTGAGCTTGTCCGACAGTCAGGTGCTGTGGTTAGATTGTGACCGATTGCTTGGCTGGTGCACTGTGCAACTGAGCTTCAGTGTTTCCCACACTTTTCACACCAAAGGGTCCCAGGGACCCTCTTCCAGTATTTCACGGGGTCCCTTTGCAATTTCTGAGTCCCTTCAGCTAGTATTAATACGTTTTCTCATTTCCTTTTCTGACCCCTCCTGCACACTGCTGCTGTCTCTGGCAGTGGGTTCACGTCTTCAGTCACAGTTTGACTTGCTGGTCGTTGAACTTTGAGGCAAATCATCACTAATCATCACCACTCGCGCAACTATTCTGTCATCAGCTCTGATCAGAGATCATTCAAATGGGCAGGGCAATGCCAGAAGAAGAAAAAATGCGTCCCTGGGACACAGTGACTTAAATTTTCTGCGTCATTTTTGGATATCTGTGTATTTTACGCACTATAGTACATAATCAGAAATAAATTTTCTGCGTCATTTTTGGATATCTCTGTGTATTTTACGCACTATAATACATAATCGGAAATAAATTTTCTGCGTCATTTTTGGATATCTCTGTGTATTTTACGCACTATAGTACATAATTGGAAATAAATTTTCTGCATCATTTTTGGATATCTGTGTATTTTACGCAGTATAGTACATAATCGGAAATAAATTTTCTGCGTCATTTTTGGATATCTCTGTGTATTTTACGCACTATAGTACATAATCGGAAATAAATTTTCTGCGTCATTTTTGGATATCTCTGTGTATTTTACGCAATATAGTAGTATTAGTACATAATCAGAAATACTGAGTTTCTTCAAGCTGTAGTTTTGTGAGGCATAGATTTTACTAGACAGTACTAGCAACAACAACAACCCCCCCCCCCCCCCCCCCCCAAAAAAAAGTGTTTTTGCCATGACGAGGGTGAGTTAAGATTCTTGGAATTGCATGATATGTATAATTTTAATTTTTGTCTGCAACACAGTGGCCAGTTTCCAGGACAAATATTCTATGCTTTTCATAGCCAGGTCGTTTGTCCTATTACACTTACAGTTGCCATGGATATGAAGCCCTGTGTCATTTTTTGTGCATGGGCATTTAATTTTAGCCATTTCATTCCATCAAATGTTAAAACAGACCTGCCTACCTGCCCGTATTTGGTCGTATTAATACAGAAATTAGACCCTGAGTACGGGAATACGGTCTGAGTCACTCAAAGTACGGTGAGAGCGGTGAGCGAAGTACCCGCAAATCTGCCAAACTCCGGCGCTGCGTTTGTGCGAAGGTTGATAGTACGTAGGACACAGTGCGTGCTTCGGTTTTGCAGCGGAGGCTGACCCAGTTATCACTGGAAATGCTGATACGTCGATAGATGGAAATACTGGCAGTCACCTGAAAATACTCTTACAGGCAAGTGAGAATACTAGTAGTCAAAGTTTGGGGTAGGCAGGTCTGGTAAAAGAGCCTGAGTGCTTGCCAGATCTGTTGCGCTTTGGCCCTTTCACCAAATGACAGTGAACATGTAAACTCTTGCTGCGTGAGCTTATGATAGATTACAGCTTGATAAATGCTGCTGTTCTTTTTCAGTGAAGAGGAGGAAGAGGAAGCAGAAGAGAGTGAAGACGAGCCAATGGAGGAGGAAGATGACGAAGAAGATGAAGAAGAAAATGAAGATGTCTGTGCTGAGTGCAGGCAAGATGGGAAACTGATTCTCTGTGATGTGTGTCCGCGCTCCTACCATCTTCATTGTGCTCGTCCACCTCTGAAGAAGGTGCCACGTGGCAAGTGGATGTGTCAAGTGTGCGTGGGTGGCAACCGTGCAGGCAAGATCCAGATCGGCAAGCCAAAAGCCAACTCCAGCATCAAAGAGAAAAAAGGTTTGTGTAGTTCGTCGTCTTATGTGGAATGTGGTGAATAAAGTGTGTTGGGTTCAGTCGTGTATGTTGCGGTTGCATATGTATATACTTTTCTGCTGATCAGAAGCTGCAGTGAGAATTTTAATGTTGTGTATTGGTTAGTGCTTGTCTGCATAACACAGTAATTTGTGTTTTCCCTGTGCTGTTCCATGAAAACTAAGTAATGGGAGGAATTAAACCAGTAATGGGAGTTCCTTTTGTTCAGGCTGGGGAATTGTCAGTCATTTGGCAATTTTCAGTCAAATTTCCTATCCTTCCAGCCAAAAAAATCCAAGTTTTCAGCCAAAAAAAAGGAAGGGGGGAGAAGGTTGCACACATAATCTTGCATCATGATACACATAATAGTATATAATTGGACTTCAGTTTTGAAGGCTTGCATATCAGTACCAAGGCAGTATAAATTTAACTTCTGGGTGCCAGTAGAGGCTACTAAGTGCCTATAAAAATGCTAAAATTTGTTTTTCTGAAGTGGGGCGTCACCCCCGTGGTCCCACAGTAGTGTTTTCCACTGCTGCACCCTAGCCTAGGGGTCAGTCTTTTTTTCCTTCAGCAATTCCCCAACCTGTTTGTTTTGTTTGCTAGAGCTATTTCATTTTGCTACAGCTACCTCAGCATGAGGCTGCTATGGAGTAACTGGTCTGTGTGACTTGAATGAATACAACTCATCTGTTTCATTTGATGATTTAACTTGGAACCCGGCTTTCTTGTTGACTCCTTCTTAGCTTTTTACTCTGTGAGGCTGTTTGAGACAAAGGCTAGTGCTATAGTGCATTGATTCATGTCCATCTCTTGGCAGAATCCAAAACAACACCGAGCAGCAAATCTGGAAAGTCAAGCTCTAGTCGACCAGGATCAAGACGAGAAACTCCTCGCAACAGCCCCACGCCCACATCCACCCGAGGCAAGAAGCAGGAGAGGTCTGCCAACAGGGAGGTCACACCCAAGGTGAAAGGTCATAGCAGCAAAGATGTCACGCCAAAGTCGAGGGGTCATAGTGACAGGGACAGCACACCAAAATCATGGGATTCGGAAAAGGACGGTCTGGGCAAATTAAAACGGAGTTCCTCTTCTGCGTCACGCCTTTCGCAGGACAGCAGTGGTGAGTTTCAGAAAGGAACCACTTGTGTGTTTGTGTCCACTTGTAAGTATCCCTTCCTAAATTTCCTATGTGCTGATCCTGTGTAAGATGGCCACCTGTGACCTCCATTGTGATCACAAACCGGTGACGAAATGTGGTTCAGTTATATGATTCTTAACTGGTATGACTTCATGGGAATCAGTATCTTACCATGTATGAATCACATTGGTTTGCAAATATTCTCTCTCACTCTCTCTGTGTTACATACATGTTTTGCAATATTAGAGACGACTGTAAATTTCTTACTTGGCATACAGCCAGTATCATCAGCACATGCCACGTATGTTTTGATTTGTTTTATCGTGTGTATTTTTCTCTCCTGTATTTCCCCTAGATAGTTTATACTTTTTTAAAAAAACTTTTTTATTGTTTGTTTGTTTGTTTTGATTTCTTTCTCAATACCCTTTAATGTAGAATAGCAGGACAGCATGTAAGATAGGCAGCAATGCCTAAATGCTCTATCCTGAATAAAAAAGTTTCATCATCTCTCTCTCATTCTCTCGTGTGTGTGTGTTTTAGTCTCTAAGCATTTCTTATGTTATTGATCCGTGTGCTGCAGATTTTGAGACAAGTGCACGTCACTACACCAGCAGTACGCGAGGCAACACCACCGTTCAGCAAATGAAACTGTGTGAAGATCTCTTGCAGGAACTGATCCGACACCAGGACGCCTGGCCCTTCCTCAAACCTGTCGACAAGAAACTGGTATGCACAGTGAACATTCAGGGGAACCATTTTTGGGGTAGGGCAGTTAACGTGTGGGCAGTTTCAGTTACTAGCTAATGTGATCTTGCATGCTGCAACCAATATCAACATTTTCTTAGGTATTGAAATTTGACAATTTTATAGCACATTTATGTTCTGAAAGTTTTAGTTATTTCTGTTACTGTGTGTCTACAGTTCTCGGTGAACGTTTGCTTTTAAAATTGTTTTTTTCTTAACAATGGTATTTTGTTTCAGGTTCCAGACTATTATGATGTGATTGAGAGCCCTATGGACCTGTCTACCATCCGCAACAAAGTGCACAAATTCGAGTATGATGCACCCATACAGCTCTTAGATGATGTGCGCCTTATTTTCAACAACTGCATCGAGTACAATGCCCGCAACACGCCTGAGTACCGTGCTGGGCAGACCCTGGGCCGTTTTTTCCATGGTAGACTGCGGGATTTGGGAATTCAGGACGAGACCAGCACACCACCACCTCCAGCCAAGAAACAACGTCGATAAATTCTTAGGACGTTAGATAGTGTATAGCAGTGATATTTTGCGTGGTGTTTTCTCTTTTCTCTTTTTTTTTTTTTTTTTTTTGTTGCCACTGGCAGTCTGACAAATGAGATCCCTTGAACGCTGGTGTGGGTTCAAGCAAACGCTTTTGTTTTTTGAAAATACCCAGCCAAGAGTGTGGCTTATTTTTCACTTCCAGTCTGGTCTTCTGTTATAGGCACATTGACACGGGCATTACCAGTACTTCTTGGTTGAGTGACTCATTGACATGTATGTGTGTGTGTACATTTGTTGGAATAATTCACTTGAACTAACATGGTCAGCATCACTGGTTGATGATGCCTTGCAGGGCCTTAGCAATGTCAGGTAAAATGCGCTATCACTAGTGTCAGCTTTGCTTTTAGAGTGTAAATGTGCATTTTAAGATAGTGTAGCTTGATGTCTGCACATAATGACAATTGACAGGCTCTCAGCAGTAACTTTGTAGCATTCCACCATATTGAGGCTGCATGTTAGTGTTGTTATTTGTGTGTTCTGCATAATAAGCCTTCTGTGAAATCCATTATCACACTTTCACAGGTAGATGGGGAAAATGAACACTAGTCTATTTGTTGAAGTATGTTTAACCCTTGATTGTTTTTGATAAGGTGCATGAGTAACATCAGTGCATCTGTTTAGAGGGTAGTCAGACTTGCCTACCTCCACAATTTGCTTGTAGCTTTTACGGAAATCGACATCAGTTACACAGCGCTAGGATCACTTGTTGAAAAAAAAAAAAAAAAAAAATTGGTGGAAAAACAAGTGCAATTTTGCAAAACAGTAGAATACAGTAAGAGATCAGTTGGTTCACTGGTTGCATGTTTCGTCACAGACAAACATCTGGAGGGCATTTCATTGGATGGGCAGGTCTGGGTAGTGGAGAAATGTGTACGCGCAGCACAAGTGAAGGGTTTTTTGTTTTTGCTCTAGGCCCATGTGATAACCTACAGCGTATTGTGTAACAGCAACTCAGCTTGTCAGCATATTTCTACGCTTCAGCTGACAGTCAGTTTTTGTGATGGATTTTCGTAACCTTCCACTTCCAGAGAGCATTTTTTTCCTGAGGTGTGAAAACCTACTTGCACAGTGTCACTGCTGTAGTCTTCATCTGCTTACATTAAATTGGTCCGTGTATAACTTACTAAGACATCTGACATTTTGGACACCTTTGTTTCAATGGATTTCACGGTCGTATTCTTTAACGACCAATACATGTCAATCTGACGAACATCTTTTAGAATCTCCAGATTTTCAAATTCATAAGCTTTTTGCTAAAAAAAAAACCAATTCATTCTTGTCACTAAAATCAATTTTAGAGGTCAGCGAAGCATTACTATGCTTTTTAGCTGGTTTTGATGGAATTTCTGACATGTAAATAATCTGTGTTTAACATGCTTCCAGGGGATGGGGGAGTCCTCTTTAGCATAAAAGTTCATTCCAGCTGACCGTAATTTTCTTTTGCAAAGATACCCTCAACACTTTTTACCTTTTTTTTAAATAAAATACCTTAAGGAATTTGCCTGATTTGATGGAACAGCATTGCGATGCATCTGTATTTCTAACACAGCAGAATGAAGAAGCTGGCCATAAAATCAGTCTTGTATTGTATTTGGCAGACAGTTGTTAGGGGTTTTCTTACACATACCTTTGATAAGGGTGGTGTATGTGTGGGTGTTCAGTCGTCCAAGTATGTTTGTACATGGATCAGTGGTTGCTTCCTGTGCAGTTTATGGTCTAGTGGCGTTTGCTGTGTGCACTCAGGGCATTGGGAAGGGGTGTGCATCATGTAAAACATGTTACAATAGCAAGTTCTCATGACCAACTAACTGTATCGTCTTGTCAGGTGTACATAATTTATTATGAAAATAAAAGCAAGCATCTCAGTTTGCCTTTCTTTAGCCATGAATGCAAGATCTTGGTGGTGTTTGGTAAGAACTCGGATCTGTAGATTAATGGAAATAGTTTTTCTCACATTCTCTCTCTCTCTCTAACAACATAAAACTCTGTGAAAGAAAAAAAAGTATTTATTATTTTACACAACAGTATTTCCACGTTAAAATACACAAGAAAAATGTTTCATCATGCATTCCACAAAATCTTTCTATTCTAATTCAGTAATTTCCGGTGCTTTTCTTTTTCCAAATCCTTGGTATACCTGACAGTATTAAATATAAACATGGAAAGTAAATGTAATGATGTGTGTGCAATGCAAATTCAAATTGATAAAAATAAACGGAACAGAGCTGCTTGATGCAAATGTTAAATTACGCAGAAAGCACTAACACTAAACACTGGCATTCAGAACTGTATTCAAAAAGTCAAATGCAGGCAAACGAAATGAACATTCCGGATATTCTGTTGAGAGGAATCCAAAGGACAAGATGCCACGAACTTTATATGCCTGTTGACTGCCGTTCATCTAACCTGCATGGAGACGCGGCCTGAGATACAAAACAAAATTGCAGCCTGTAAGAGAACACCGGGGGATACATTTACACATATTCACAACAACAACGTGATCTGCTCTGCTGGTAACAAGTTCAGAAAACATGCAAACAATACAGGGGGGGGAAAAGGGAGGAATGGCAAGCTGAAGTTTGCAGCAAATGCTGCTGTGATGATATTCATAAAATCGGGCATGAGCATCGATACAAACAACTTTGTACACCCAAGAATCTTGTCCTATCACAACATAAAAGTCTTATATTACTAAATTTATGTGAAATATACAACATAACAGTGCTACACAAACGCAAAGTTTAACAAAAACAACAACAAAAATCCCAAAGTAAGTCAACAAGTCTAGACTTTGCATTAGGGATTTACCATTAAAATAATACCCAACAGACTAGTACAATGACAAAACACAATCTATGGAACTGGACAAACTTCTTGACATAAAAATCTATAGATACATATTGCATTGTAGGGCATGCATTAAACTATCAGCAGTGGGTGCTGAATAGTTGTTTTCATTTTTTGCTCATAGTTTGCACTTCTGCTATAAAAGAAGTTAACTGTACAAAATGAGAAGTCTCTGACTTCACACTGATCTTTACACAGTATTTACAGTCTTTCCTTCAATCATCTTTCAGGAAGGTCAAAACCTGAAAAGCATGATCATATATATATATATACAAAGTATATGGAATTTTTCTTGCGCCAGGATTTTGTGATGGTACAAGGTGACCAAACACAGCCTAATAAAAGTTCGTGGACTTTGGGACTCAAGTGGGTGGTTTAGCAAAATTTAAGTACGCACATTTTGTTTACACTCACTATACCATCACCTGCCCTCACTGATTTTATTATTTTACAGCATAGACAATATACATCTGTGGAGAATTTTTCAGTAACAGGCAAAAACGTAATTTCTTTCCTGAAATACTAATTATTAACTGCACAAAGTAACAATAGTATACTTTATACCTAACACAATCATTTTCAAAGGCGACAAACAAACACGAATTTCTTCATTTCAAGGCCTCAGACATTTTTAAAACATCAATGCCAAACCCAATTCACTAAAGCCTAAAAAATAAGAAAAAAAAAAGTAGTTGATACCACACACACATGCACACACACACACACACCAAGACATCTTTAAGTACACATACAATGATCTGATTTCAAAAAAATTCCCCAAAAGAGCAAACATAAATTAGATGAGAAAAGATGTACCACATTCCAAAAACAGCCGTTACAGTAGAAACTTGACTAAGCGACCACTTGACTGAGCGACCGTTTTTTCGTTCACGACCGTTTTAGCCCGGCACGGACGGTTTTTCTTCTTTATTGCATCTCCAAAGACCGACCAACTGCAGTACACGACTTAAGACCGCTATTCTGCTGGCAAAACGACCCCCCGCCTCTCTTGCTGGCGACCACCCCTGGCTTGTCTGCGCGGATTCACACCTTGCCGACAGCACCGCCGACCGCCCACGGCACAATCCCTGACAATACCCCGCGGGCCGCCAAGTCGTAGTACACGCGTGACCAGTCACAGGCCAATTATCGCATCGTTACAGCTTAGCGCCACCTAAACACAACTGCAGTTAAGCGGGTGGTGATCACCTCATCCTGTTTAAGTGTCAGTTCCGTTGTTCCTAACACCTGTCAAATCACTGATCATTGTTTTCTCCAATCACCTATCACGGCGCGTGTCAGTGCGTGTGAACGCGTGTCTTAGTGTGTGTGTGTCAAGTAAGGCGGATATTTGATAGCCATGACGTGGTTGTTAATCCTTGCTTTTGTGTTTGACAATAAAGAAAACGGAAACTGTTTCTGTGTGTGCCGGCGTGCGATGTG
>JACVVK020000016.1:610000-787500 GCA_018292915.2 Batillaria attramentaria | reverse complement strand
AAACCGTCAAATCCAGCTGCATAAATGTATTGACTATCAGTGTCCAAATAGGTGATTCAATATAATTCTATGACTCACACAGCTGGACTCTTTTATGTGTACTGTAAATGGCCGACTGAAGCAGCTTGATCCTTTGCCGACAAGCCACAATCTCCTCTTTCTGGAAAGAGAATCAATGAAGCAATATACTTAGTGAAAGATTTAGTCAGTCTAGTGTCACATATTGGCGGCCAATTACACACAAAGAACTTTTTGTTTAGTAACTTCCTTTTCAACCAAATACAGTAGAGAGGATAACTTTTTCCCTGCTGAGGTGGATGGGTGTTTGTGAGTTTGATTAAAGCCTTTTCCACCATGAAAGGTTGATATCAAAGAAAGGGCAACGAGAAAAACCCCAGCACAAAAATTTGGCTCCAGACGGGATTCGAACTCACAACCCGAGCACTGAGAGTCCAACGCTCTACCATTTGGCTATCCCAGCTCCTCTCCTACTGAGTTAAAATCGCAGCCCTGAGGCTGAATGCTAAAATATTTCATTTCACCGACATGCACTGAACTCATGACCATGCCAAAGAAAAATTGAAAAAAAAAAAAAAAAAAGAGAGAGAGAGAGAAAAAAAAAGAAGAAAACAATGACACTGATTCCGATGTCTTAGCTAGTGACCAATACTATGCTCTCTCTAGCAGAGTGCATGTGTCCCTTGACACTAACAGGCCTGTGTAATCCTTTGGCTAATTCACCAAATCATCCCCCATACATTACTTTTACATTTTTTTTTTAACACCTAAGCCACAGTTCATTTCAATAAGTGTGACACTGCAAGCCATAATTCACCTTAGCATTGGCAGCTGCTTGTCTGGCAACAGTCTCTTTAATCCTGGAATTGAAAGAGGTGATCATTTATACTCATGGCGAAACTACCCTCAGACTGAAGAACAGAAATCAGAATACAAGTGCCAAACATTAATTCTGACTTAGAAAATTCCAGTATCTCAATGATTATAATCATATATCTCTACCCAGGTTGTACCCAAAAAGAATCTTATGCGTGTGTGTGTGTGTGTGTGTGTGTGTGTGTGTGATCACTCAGTGTGTGTGTGATCACTCAGTGTGTGTGTGTGTGTGCGTGTGTGCACAGAGTGTGTTTGCATGTATGTGTAATGGGTGGAGTCATGTCACGTCTTGTTTCCTGTGCCACTAAGCCTGGCTTAACTTCATCCCTAGGTTCAGTTGTACTAATGTAGTTTTCAATTTCACTGTTTTGACTTTATATGCATAAAACATTACGTTGATATCCCTGTGTGTTTCAGAGTATCATTTCTATTCGTCTATCCTCTTTTACTACGCAGACATAATTTCATCATGACGTTATGACAAAGAAACCAAAAATAGATTGGCCCTCGGGTCATCAGCTGTCTGACCTACCTTTCAACCAGCTTCAATCTCTCTTTGTTCCTGAACTCCCATTTCCGTTGCACGTCTATAAATCTGCAACAAACACAACCAGAGCCTCCTTACTATCAAAATTAACATACATATGACGGGACAATCATCAGAGATTACAAAATCAAAGGTCAAAAGCGATGGCAACGAGTACGGTTTCGTTTTCTCACCTTTCGGGTACGACCGATTTCGAGTAGGTGAATGCCCCATTTTTCACGCATTTGCCGCAATAAAACGGGCGTCCCGTTCGCGCACAAAGTGGGCAACGTTCCACAGCAACTGTTAGGCCCTCTTCGCACTCGTATGACGAAGTAAAATAGAATTCGTTTGGTATCAGTTCATTTTCAGCATTCAAGTCAGCCATAACAGTGATACGGACAATGATTGTTTACTTCCGGGGGATGATGGGATAGCCATGTGATTATTCGTTTGTAAACAAAACACGGGCCCTGCATATTTGGTTACCAAACGAAGCATTTGACTGCTGAAACGACTGTAACAAAAATTCAGTCACGAGGGATACAGTTTTCTGTTCAAAACCGACGAGAAAATATCGTTCAATACGTGTTTCGCATTAAAAAGCGAACACTTACCTCCCTTAGAGCTTACTTGCCCCGAGGACGCAGTGGACAGCAAACACTATCGGCAATGGGTCGGTCGGCTGCAGTGTACGACAGCCAACTCGCGCGGATACAGCCCCTAGGCAAGGCTTAGCTTCAGGTTGTGTGTCCACCATATCGAGCTGCCCCCAAACCATATAATTTTTGTTTGTTTGTGTTTGTTTTGTTGTTGTTTTGTTCAGTTTCGGTGTTAGTTGTCAGTTTAGCCTACTCATGACTTGTCAGTCACGGTCGCAGTGCCGGCTGCACTGGAGATGTTCGCCCATAAAAAAAAAACAACTCTTACATCCCTCGCTTCTGTATATTTGTGAATGTCAGTGTGTGTGTGTGTGTGTGTGTGTGTGTGTGTGTGTGTGTGTGTGTGTGTCAGTGTGTGTGTGTGTGTGTGTGTGTGTGTCAGTGTGTGTGTGTGTGTGTGTGTGTCAGTGTGTGTGTGTGTGTGTGTGTGCGCGTGCGTGCGTGCGTGCGTGTGTGTGGTGTGTGTGTGTGTGTGTGTGTGTGTGTGTGTGTGTGTGTGTGTGTGTGTGTGTGTGTGAGAACAACTGAGAATTTCTCAGTCTTCGGCGATTTTTAGTTTTTGAAAATCACTATTTATTAATCACTATTCAGGTTTCATTTGCCTTTGGTAGGCGGATGGATGTAAGCAGTTGTAACTAAGATATTTTAACTCAGTTGCAGAAACCGTTGTTTCAGTGAATAATAGTATTCATGCAGTTATGGTAGCCGGCCGCCGGCAAGCGGCAATGAGCTTCATGAGTGCAAGTTAGATCACTGACAAGGAAAAAACCGTCACTAATTATCCTATTCATTCTACCACATGCACACAGCTAATCATCAGTGGCAAACCTTCTACACAATAGGTTACACCACACCTCCCCATGACACTCGTTGTAAATACATGTCCCTGAAGGCTGGGTTAACTGCGTCAAGGAGCACTTCAAACTGATGACATACCCCTGCATCCAAGATGGTTTGGCCGATTAGCTAAAACTGCTGCATCATGGCACTGTTAACAGTTACGATTTTAATTGTGCAACTCTTCACAGTCTTCATTAGTATTACTGTGGTCTTAGCCGCGGCTCAGGCAGCAGGTCGCTTTTCAGTCTATCTCCGGCTTAGTCCGACACATTGAAAACCGAGATGTCAAAGAAACTGGACTTTGCTGAAAACTTTGCTCTGTCTGGTGCTGCTGCTGTCATCTCAAAGACAGCTTCTGCCCCCATCGAGCGGATCAAACTCCTGGTTCAGAACCAAGATGAGATGATCAAGGCTGGTCGCCTGTCCGAGCCATACAAGGGTGTTATCGACTGTGTGGTCCGCACATTTCGTGCCGAGGGCGTGCTGCCTTTCTGGCGCAGCAACTTCACCAACTGCCTGCGATACTTCCCGACCCAGGCTCTCAACTTCGCCTTCAAGGATGTGGTGAAGGACATGTTCCGTTCCCAGCCTGACGAGACGTACATCTTGCAGTTTTCCAAGAACATCATCTCTGGTGGCATTGCTGGAACATTGTCTCTGTGTTTCGTGTACTCCCTAGACTACGCTCGCACCCGATTGGCTAACGATGTCAAAACGGCAACTGGCACAGGGAGTAGTGAGCGGCAGTTCAATGGGCTGATTGATGTGTACGTCAAGACTTTTAAATCAGCTGGTTTTGTCGGCCTGTATCGTGGCTTTGTCATCTCCGCTGTTGGCATCTTCGTGTACCGTGGCTTCTACTTTGGTCTCTACGACTCTCTCAAACCCATCATGCTTGGTGAACATCCCTCCATTTTCGTGTCCTTTGTTTTGGGCTACGGTGTGACTGTGACTGCAGGCTTGATGTCCTACCCGATCGACACCATCCGACGACGCATGATGATGACATCCAGTCAAGCGTTCAGATACAAGGGATCTGTCGACTGTGCGATGCAGATCCTTAAAAATGAAGGATTCATGTCTATGATGAAGGGAGCCGGTGCCAACATCCTGAGGGGGATAGCGGGCGCCGGTGTTCTGGCTGGTTTTGACAAATTCAAAGAACTCTACGTCGCTTGGCGTCTCAAGACTATAAGTTAGCTATCAAAGTAGGTTTGTTTTCAGTGCTGGCTTTGACACATTCAGGTCCTGAATATTAGATCACATGATATGGCTCCTCAGTCAAGGTTACCGTGTATAAATAAGCTAAACATTCCACGGCAGTGGATTCAAGTTAGATTTGCTGGCTTTGATAGGCCTACATCAGTACAGGTCCTGAATTTTAACTGAAGCTTCTCAAGATAAATAAGCTGAACATTCCAGCAGATAAGTTTTCAATGATAGACAGTGCTTGCCATTGCTTTGACAGTGCCGTGGCTATTTCTGTTCAGTTTCAGTTCTTCGAATTTGGGTGAGCGGTGGTCTGGAGTGAGCGGTGGTCTAATAGGTAGCGCGTCGGATTTAGCCGCTGCGCTACTGAACGGCCGTCACCAATGTCACGGCGATGAAGCGTGGGTTCGAGCCCAGGTCGAGCTTGTGATATGTGATACCGGTTTTTCCTGGCTGCCGGGCTGCTCATCGGGGGTTTCTCTCCGGGTTATCCGGCTTTCCTCCCCCAGCAAAATTGCAAAATTGTTAAAAAATAAATAAATAAAAAAAAGGGAAGGATAGGTATTGGGTGGCGCTGCGCCGCGGCGACGCGCTTCCCCCGGGGGAAGCAGCCCGAATTTCCCAAAAGGGACAATAAAGTAGTAAAAAAAAAATTAAAAAAGTAAAAAGTTTGGTTTGTATGTCTCCCTGTTAACCAGCGGCTGATATGATAGGCACAGAACAAAAACAAAACTCAGATAAGTGCTGAAATAGCACGGTTGACTGACAGGCTTGCCGTAACTGTTCTTCAGTGTAGGGTGGGAGTACTGCAGGGGTCAAGTCCCAAACATCAGTGAAATGAAATGTCTGTCAGAGGATATCACTGATTTGATTTCCGTTTTCTCTGCATACGTAGAGTTGTCCTGTTTGAACAGTAATTCAGTTGTAAGAAACATTAAAATCCAGTCGTGCAATAGTTTTATACCCATGGTAAATTTACACTGTCACAGTGTGCGTGTGCGTGTGTGTGTGTGTGTGCCGGTGTGTGTGTGTGTGTGTGTGTGTGTGTGTGTGTGTGTGTGTGTGTGTGTGTGTGTGTGTGAGAGAGAGAGAGAGAGAGAGAGAGAGTCCACTGTCAACAAAACTGACAAAGATTTTCGTGAAACACATTTACAGCGTTTAGTCTGTTCCTTTACTGCGGCAGCCGTAGCTGGCTGTCCTTTCAAGTGCTCGCCACCCCCCGTCGGTAAAGTGTGTGGTTTATGCTGGTAGCCGGTGGAGGCAGACGATCTCTCTGATCCTTGGAGACGCTGGCCTAATCCTCAGTGTTGACTGGCGCTGGGGTGTTGCCGACTCAGTTCCGCCAGCTAAAGTTTCTCAGCGGGGTCACCCATAGAACCCTTGAGGTCGTGGTGCATTTAGAACCTTCTGTGAAGTATACGCTTGGAGTAATACGAGACTGAGAAGTGTAGCGCGCAGGTAAAAGCACACACACACACACACACACACACACACACACAGAGGGAAAAAGACGGGATGTGGGAGTTAAATGCTGTGACTGCCAGTGAGTCAAATGCGAAGCCGGGGTCCGGTCGGCAACCGGTCGCGGCAACTCGGATGCAGTACCTAGCGAAGTGGATATGTACGTAATAGCAGTGTATAAAGTATGTCAGTAAAGTATGCATCATACGTCCAGTTGACACATAATAAGTTTTGGACGCCACCGGAATGTGGATATATGACTGATATTGCCACTAACCCCGGCAACTGATATTAATATACATATGTACTTGCTCGTGTCGGTGTCAATATACACGGTGGCTTGCCTGGCAGATCAGCAAGTTATTCCTGGAAGTTCTTTTCCCTTACCGGCCGCCACCACTTTTTCTTTCTTACTTTCATTTCTCCCTTTCCTTCTCATTTTCTCACTTCAGTTTCCCTTTCATTTTCCCCCCTTTTCCTTTTGTTTCTTTCGTTGTTTTCAGTTTCTTTCCTTTCTTTCCATTTTCAGGATCAGTGGTTGATGCCCTTTCTAGACTGAGTTTGTCATGTCGGGCGTCATGCACTTGAAATGCGAATACTGACTGACATACCAACCACGTGATCTCTCCGATCCTTGCGTCCGATTTCTTTCCCCCGTTGGCGGCATAGCTGACCTCCGACCTTTCCACTAAATACAGTTCTGCACGGAATAACACGAGGCGAGTGCTGCATCTGAAACCCATTGACGAGGGCCCGACAACAAATGGCTTGCAGTCACCTGCCATAACACGCTCGGTTCTTGTTCAGTTTGTGAACTGCTCACAAAGGCAGGGTAGTCGAGAGACGCGTAAAGCGACGGGGAGCAATTGAATGTTTGGCGGCTTTATCGCTGTACGGCGCGAGGGGGCGAGGACGGGAGATAGGAGGTTTCGTCAAAGGTGTATGCAATTTTAATAGGGGGATTACAAATATTGCTTTCCTTTGTCGGTGTGCAGCCACTCGTGAAAGGAAATTGACTAGTCTGTAAAAGTCGCCATTCCATCTCCCCTCCCCCTCAGTTCCCCACGACTCTTTCCGCTGATTCAGACCGCCGGCAGATTACTAGTAAATACATGTCCAGTGAAAAGAAAGTCAACCCGTGGACTAGTTCCGGTCGAACTACTGAATGAGTCTGGTTGAATCAGTCCCCGGCCGAAACCCAAAGACCCTCCCCCCCCCCAAAAAAAAAAAAAAAAACCAAAAAACAAAAACAAAAAACTGACATAGACTCCCCCAAACTCCCACCAAGAGCTAATAAGGGAAGAGCTAGTCATCCCTATTCTCGGGATTTCCTGGGCCACGACAACTGGGGGGGAAACGGGATTCGGCAACACTGACGGGAACTTGAAGCTCGCATACATGGCATGTAGCAGCCAGTGGCCACGCAGCCGCTTTTCCATAATTATCGGATCCAGGTTTGCTCATGTCCAAGGTTAAAATCAGGACCACTGAGGAGTCTGATGCACGTAAAGAGACTAGACTACTCAGAGACTTTGCTCTAGTCTCAGACTTAATAATAATTATTACGTCGGAACTATCATCAGCGTGTCGTAAATAGCCGTAAATTTGCCTTAGTCTCCATTTGTGCATGTCTTACTGTCTTTTAATCTCAGCTTAGCTGGTCTCGGAGGCTTACGTCAGTCGTAGTCCGTTTCTACATGCATTAGGCCTCTGCTCTGCTTAATTCAATGATATACAGTAGTTCGTACACGGGATCAAATGGATCTGCATTGTACACGAGGAAGCAGACAGAATGGCAAAAATGCGTGCAGAAGACCAGCAGGAAGAAACCGCAGTCAGCCTCAAAGACCATCATAAGGTTTTTGTTCAGACCTTCCGAGGCCCATGACAGTTACCACTGACCAGCTGACAAGACCAGACGGGGCCAGACCAGACCAGGTGACCATCTTCCGCCTCAGGACCGCCGCCGGGACACAACAGGCTGTGACACCACCTGCACAGGAAGATTCGTCTTGTGCCGTCCTCTATGTGCTCTTGTTGTGAGGCAATGCGGACCACAGAGCACATCCTACAAGACTGCAGGAACTTATGGAATCTGAGGGAAGCGATATGGCCGCGGCCGATTCCACTGCAGGCGTAAGGACACAAACTGCATGACCGTGGGCTTATGTTTGGTGTTTATTTTTGGTACCCTGTCTGGCGAGTGTGCTGGTGTGTAGTGATTTTTGTTGTCGTGAAAAAGCGTGATTTTCGTGATTTTTGTCTTACGTAGTTCAAGGTGCATGCCAGGCGGTCACAACAAGAGGCAAACTGCCAGTGAAGCTGGGACTTTTTTTTGCACAGAGGTCGGACACAAGTGGCGCAAGCGGATTTGTGTGAACTGGCTCTCCGGTCTAAACAGAAAGTAGACATGCATAACTCCAGTGAGTCTGAGCGGAAAGGAGACACCCAAATTTGTTTAAACCCCTGTCAGGTGCGTGCCTTTGAATGGTCTGTTCATGGTACTAATTGTTTCTAGATTGAAGCATTTTTAGGGGGTGTCTGTGATGCCTAAGGCTAATAGGGAATATATACACGGCATTTTGAGGCGCTGTGTATTTGTGTCCTTCGAACTGCAACAGAAGCTGTACGGACCCGTAGAAGAGCCCCAGAAGACCACCAGTTTCATCTCAAATACCTGTCTCCAGGTGTGGTAAGGCGAACAGGTGTGGTAAGGCGAACGAAAAGAAACACAAGGAGATCTGCTACTGAAGCCACGCGAGCTAAATGCTTTAATGAATGGGACCTCGGCACAGCAAACTACTCATGCTTGTTGCTGTTCGCAAAATGTTTCTCAGTGTCTCTGTCGCTTGTTTGATATATTCGTTGATGGGGTTGCTGGGTTTATTTCTTTTCATTCGTCTTGGGCCATTCCGCTATCATGCGTCCGAGATCGACCGAATGCAAACATCCCCAAGCGGAGCTGACAAAGAAAATACATAATATAAAGACAACACGGCAGCACACAGAAACAACGAAAGATGGGCCGGACGTAACACAGAACGTTGCATCTGTGTCGCTGAGATAGGAGAAGTCAGGCTGGTGTGAACGTCTTTGGGTCGGAATTAAAGACTTCAGTCTTTTTCTGGAAGAGCTCAGTGTGTGTTGATTCCTAAGCTCATGGCCACTGCCACTAGTGTTCAAACTCGGTTCTTTCAGCCTAGGGCCAGTCTACAGTTCAACCTGAAAAAATCACGTGCTTCGGTTCTGGTTCGGTTGCTTTGCGCGATTCGCCGCGCGGCCGAGTGGTTTTGGCTGCTTACGAGTAACGCCCGCAGTGCACTGATGGGAGACGGAGCGACCTACTTGCGCGGAGTGACTGTCAATTGTAGCAGAGATGAGATGAGAGTCGAAATCGGCACCTGCAGTTTGTGTTCCCCCGGGTCTATGTTCCCCCAGGTCTACAGCAAACCTAACCCCTAACCTAAACCTAAGCATTTAATGACACATAGAAGGAACATAGGGCCGGGAACATAGACCTGAGGGAATAGGCCTATAGGGCTGACTCCAATTGCCGGCTTGAGTTCATGAACTTTCTTTACACTTGGTATAGCTGGCAGTTCTGCTCGTGAAAGAAACTCGTTTGTCCTAAGGAGTTGAGTTGAGGTACATGCAGTGTGCAACTTTGAACTCCAGTTAACTTATTTCACGGTGAGGAGAACGGGCGCTCCCGCATTCATTAAAAAATATCTTCCACGCCGACGATCATAGATTTTGGCTAATACCACTTGCACACCTGAAAAATCTCGAGAAACGCTCTCTCGGAACCGCCAAATCCACTCGAATGCCACGTTTTGCGCAAGTATAAACACAAAACTCGATGCTTGGAAGCAAAAACACCGGAGAGGCCAAAAAGCGCGGGGGCTGAAGTGGAATTAAGAGTTATTCCCCTTCCTGTGTGCCGGTTCACGGCATGTTGATTCTGTGATGGTGGCTTTGATCCCGCAACACAACGACTTCCGTGCCAAGATGGCCCAGATAAGGGGGGCGCCCACAGCACTCTTGTCAGCGGCTCTGCTTTTTCCACTGGCCGCACACAGGCTGCATGAAGTGGACCTAGATATTCAGTGCGACTTAAAGCGGATGCAGTATGCAGCTCAGAAGTGCTGTAATTCTTTGCCAAAGTTATATAACTGATTATGTTTGATACAGAGAATACCCGTGTCTACTAGAAAAAAACAAAACGAAACAAAACAAAGAAAGTTCGTGAATTGATAAACAGCTATACTTACAATGTCGTAGTAATCCGACCTGAGACTGAAAACAGGAGTTTCATTCCTTGATCACCACTTTTGCTGATGGCGGCTGTCGGAAACCGATTTTTTCATTTGGCTTACTCAAACCGAAACGTTTTCGTATCTATATTGGCATCGTACCACTTATGCTCATGCACAGTTTAAGCCTCACACAGGCAGGCTGGCACTGGACCAACGGATGCCAAACGCAAGGCGAAGAGCGCTGCGTCTGCTACAGCTGTGCGGGCACACGTGGACTAGGGGAGCTTTGGGTCGATGAAGTTCTCCTTCGCACGGCCAGCAGACGTGAGTATTGCTTTCGGAGCTCTACTTATCTAGACTCGCTCGGGGACAAAGGACCACATACAAGCGCAACAGTTTCAGTGGTGTCGACACGGTACGCGGCGTGATAATATTGCCAAAAATTAATGACTGGAAGGGCGGAATGCGGCCCTGTCATGCAGTCCTAAACCACATGGACCTCCATAGCATCGTCATACCATCGTCCTCATCCTCATCATAACGCATAATACAAATTTCCCCGAGCTTCCGTGCCCTCCGATGATTCCAACCATGACCTGGGAGGAACACCACCGCAACTGGGGAAGAGTTTGCAGCCCCCACCACCCCCCACCCCCCCCCCCAAAAAAAAAGTAAAGAAAAAAGAAAAAGAAAATAAGATTAAATAATACAAAAATTAAACAAACAAACAAAAACTTAAATCGCCAAAACCTCAGTTTCCACAATGACCAAGACCCAAGGCTCGGTCTTGCCCCATTCAACTCCTCAAGCTTACCTCGGCGTAGCAACTGGTCTTAGTGATCAGTCGTAGTGCTGCTGACGGTTCCATGCAGCCGGCTTCTAATGTACCTACCATCTGGCCACGATCGGCCCGACACAGGAAGACATCCTTAGACGACGCTGCACCGCAGTAGTCTAGTCGGCTGGGGTCTCCGTTGCACGTATCACCGCTGGCAATATTCATACATTGTACACCCACACTTTGGCATTCGTCTGAGACCTTTCCACTACCTCTCTATATTGTTTCTCAGTGTAGCTGTAACTAATTCGATCATGATCGCCCTCCGCCAAAACGTGAAGGAGATGTTCAGCACCAAACTGATCGGCGCCAAACATTTTAAATATTGTTGCTTCAAGTCAGAAAGATCACGCAGGGTTTTTTTAATTATTATTTATTTAAGTTGTTGTTCACTTAAAACGAATTGCTTTGACTGACTTTTCTCACATAAAATAATTTCAAATGATCTTCTTACCGAAATTTTAATTAAAAAAAAAAAAAAACACAAAACAAAAACTGAAGTTCCGGCCAGCAAGGTCAGCGGTTACAGTATGTCTGCCGGAATTCTCCTGTGTGAAGAAGAGGGTGTGTTGAAACCTTGGTAGATTGTTGGCCTTTCCACAGGAAGACAGGGATGGTGAACATCCCTATCGGAGATTATTTTCTTCCATCCCCATCCCATGTGACCACCAGTATAATTCAGTGGCATAGTCTCCGCGCCCAGAAAAGCCCACACGCGCTCCACCCCCGCCTCGCGCGAATGCTTTTGTCATGGCCAGAGCGGTGAGTCTACAGCAAAATTATTGTCATTGTTATGTGGGGATTATCTTCAGCCATATCAGTAAAGCACCTAGCATAACAACCATCACCCTCTGGCAATAGTGAGGAGCAGGAGTGTGGCTGCCTACGTGGCAACGGCCATACACGTAATCACGTAATCCTCACATCCAAGGGGATGACCCTGGGAGTGTTCAACCCAGGACCTACAACAACAACAACAACAACGCGCTACCCCATATCTGAGAAGTCTCCCGAGTGTGATATTCGAGGATGTTCTGACACTTTCGTCTGGTTTACAAAGTCTTGAGCTTCGACCGTCGACCACTACACCAGAGTATAAAGGCGTTCTCCTGAATATCACGAGAGTACTTTTGTTTTCACTTTTACATTATAACTTTTACATGTGAAAACAGCTGGTACAAGTTTTTCGGCTATTTTTCCATCGGTGTGTCTGTTTCTGGATTTTATTTTTTTTGACAGAGAAGTTTGTATTACTGTTGGATTAAAACGGTTTGTTTGTGATAATGTTTGACCAGTGCTGTTTGTAACAATGTTTGACCATTGCTGTTTGTTAGTAACAATGTTTGGCCAGTGCTGTGTGTAATAATGTTTGACCAGTACTGTTTGTAACAACTGATGTTTGACCAGTACTGTTTGTTTGTCACAATGTTTGGCCAGTGCTGTGTGTAATTAGTGTTTGACCAGTACTGTTTGTAACAATGTTTGACCAGTACTGTTTGTAACAATGTTTGACCAGCGCTGTGTGTAATAATGTTTGACCAGTACTGTTTGTAACAACTGATGTTTGACCAGTACTGTTTGTTTGTCACAATGTTTGGCCAGTGCTGTGTGTAATTAGTGTTTGACCAGTACTGTTTGTAACAATGTTTGACCAGTACTGTTTGTAACAATGTTTGACCAGCGCTGTGTGTAATAATGTTTGATCAGTACTGTTTGTAACAACTGATGTTTGACCAGTACTGTTTGTTTGTCACAATGTTTGGCCAGTGCTGTGTGTAATTATGTTTGACCAGTACTGTTTGTAACAATGTTTGACCAGAACTGTTTGTTTGTAACAATGTTTGACCAGCGCTGTGTGTAATAATGTTTGACCAGTACTGTTTGTAATAATGTTTGACCAGTACTGTTTGTTTGTAACAATGTTTGACCAGCGCTGTGTGTAATAATGTTTGACCAGTACTGTTTGTAACCATGTTTGACCAGTACTGTTTGTAACAATGTTTGACTGTTTGTCACAATGCAAGACTGATGTAAACAGCCGGCTCGTCTGACTCCGGCACACTTCTAGCCTCAAGCTTCATTGACCAGGGGCACTTCTAGCCTCAAGCTTCATTGACCAGGAGCACTTCTAGCCTCAAGCTGCATTGACCCGGGGCACTTCATGCTGGGGAATAAATCCCGCGTGTTACACTGGGACAGTTTGTCTACAAATTTACGTTAATTTTGCACCGTAATCGTTTGTATGCATCAATGTTAGACTGGTAGTGTTTGTTTGTTTGTGTGGTATATTAATGTTTTGATCTCAAATCGGGGTGGGATATGTGTGTGTGTGTGTGTGTGTGTGTGTGTGTGTGTGTGTGTGTGTGTGTGTGTGTGTGTGTGTGTGTGTACTGAGGGGATGGGTTGGGGGGTCGGAAGCTAGTAATAAAGAATGAGGCAGCGAGGGAGGTACAGGAAGGAAGGAAGAAAGTGACATATGAGCGTGGATGGTGGCAATCGTTTTCGCAGAGCACCTTGGTACCTAAAACCCACGAGTGCCCCCCTCCCTCAGCCCCCCAAGTCTGAGCGTTTTGTTCCTCTCCATCATGCGTGCTGGAGCAAAAAGAAAACACGAGAGTCGTCTGCGATTCCGGAGGGGCCATCGCAGGCTGAGGCTGATCATGCCGTGAGGTCGTTCTCGATGGCTCAAATGTAGCTTGAAGCTCCACGGCCGAGAGAATACCCAGGGAATTTGTGATTGGTTTACCTTCTATTTCGTCAGCATGTGCGTTATCAATGACGCGCCCCGCCCCGCCCCACCCCACCCCGCCCCGCTCCGCTCGAGTCTCCTGCAAATAACAAAGAACGTCAGGAAACAGGAATCTCCATGCCCTCTATCCCATCGGTTCTACTAATTACTGGAAACATCGCAAACACAAACAAGATTTAAGCGGGCTAATTCCATCTTTGCTAAGTCAGCTTACGTTCTGGAGCAGTTTCACTCGTGGGCAAAGCCTGTACGCTTGAAATACTCTGTCTTGATGATTAGTACAGCTCTTAATGCGACACAGTGTTGTTTATAATTTGCTTGAGCGGTCGAGCATTCAAATTCTACGACTGTTAATACACTACTGATCGAAGCGCTCAGTGTGGTCGCCGTGTCATCGAGTACGCTTCTGTTGGCTCAGTGCCAGCATTTCAATATGGTAACATTAACCCCCTTAAAGCAGCTGCGTCCATCATGGCTTTGTTTGAACTGTAACTGTCACAGAAAGAAATCAAACTCACACAAGTAATGCATGAAAAACTTAGGCTATAGTATCCTTCTAGGTGTATACAGTCTCTTGTTGAAGAGTATAGATCCGTGCAAACAAATACTAACATTAAGTTCAGTGAAGTCTCCTGTGTTTGGAGATACGAAAATGTTTCGTTTTGGGTAAGCCAATTCAATATCGGTTTCCCGCAGCCGTTACTGAGGAAAATTGATGATCTAGGGGCGAGACTCCTGTTTTCAGTCTCTGGTTTGACATTGTAATTAATGTTAGCTGTTCATTAATTCATGAGGGTGGGTGGGTGTTTGGGGGTTTAACGTCCTTTTCCACCACATACACATTAATTCATGAACTACTTTCTATCATTAGATATGATTATACTCTATATCCATGACGTACCACCCCTATACAATGACTCAATCATGACTTATTCGGGCCCGGGAAACCGTTTTAAGCAAATTCAGTTTCAAGTTCCAAGCGCCACAGTGACCCACTGACTCACCTCAGTCTTGCAGTAGTCCTTAGCATCGACAGAACACAATAATTCTGCACTGCCTTACTCGCCAAACCCACGACGGGAGAAAACTGCACTAGGAAAGGGAGAGAAAAACATGCACTCAACTCCGTGAGACAAGAAATGAAAGAATGGAGGGCCAAGACCGACCAAACAAAAAAAAAAGCTCGGTTATAAAGCATCTACGCGACAGGCAGCTCTGGTCTGTCTTCATCTATCATTGGAGCCTGCTTCCAGCACAGTATGGATACAGAAAACAGACCTGATCCTAATGCTTGCCCGGCGTGGCTATGATCGGGGTAAAAATTTGTTCGTCTGTTGACGGCTATTTGCTAAGGGTGCTGAAGTCACGGCTTACGCTTCACCAGCTCGATAAATCATCACTGCCTTATCATCTAGACAAATCGTCGGATTTCTCCCCCCCCCCCCGCTCCCCTCCCCCCCCCCCACACACTCGACAACCGCCTCTCTTCTCTCTCTCTCTCTCTCCTCTCTCTCGTCAGTCGTAAGTTCAGTCCTTCCGTGCGTTTGCCGGTTAATTTCTTTTTCCGGATTGAAAGTGTGTGTCACATGTGTGTGTGTGTGTGTGTGTGTGTGTGTGTGTGTGTGTGTGTGTGTGTGTGTGTGTGTGTGTGTGTGTGGGTGGTGTGTGTGTGTGGTGTGTGTGTGTGTGTGTTGTGTGTGTGTGTGTGTGTGTGTGTGTGTGTGTGTGTTGTGTGTGTGTGTGTGTGTGTGTGTGTGTGTGAGAGAGAGAGAGACTGAGAGAGAGAGAGTTTTTTTTCCGGTTTACAAGGTGTGTGTGTGTGTGTGTGTGTGTGTGTGTGTGTGTGTGTGTGTGTGTGTGTGTGTGTGTTGTGTGTGTGTGTGTGTGTGTTGTGTGTGTAAGCGTGAGACTGGGAAAGAGAGAGAGAGAGAGAGAGGACACCAAAGTCTATGCACAGTATGTGCCCTGATCTCTGAAGGCAAATTATGAAAATAGGTGAAGAGGCGGGCTGAAAAGCGTTCACCCAAAATTTGGCAAAGGAAGAAATTCTAACGGAACCCAAGAATGAAGCTCCATAACCTCCCTCCCACAACCTCCCCCCTCCCCCCACCTCCCCCTCCTCCCCCCCCCCCCCCCCAAACAAAAAAAAATCACCAGTGCTCTTTTCAATTTATCACATAACAAATCAAATGTTTAAAACATGCCAGAATTGCATCTGTGCAACCTTCCTTGCTGCATGACGTTTGCGATGCGGGCACATCCTGCAAAAGCCAATTTATAGCTGGTAGGGCGTTTAAGCTGACCGAAGGCAATCAATCCACGCTGCATAACGCATCCATGCGTTTGCTTGAAAGAACGTATAAGCTGTGGGCACGTAAGTCTTCAAGTACGCAGGGAGAAATATCTTTAATGCCAGTTAATCTTTGAGTCACGAAGTTTTCAAGCCTAGATGGCAAAATAATCTAGCTGCTTTGTCAGGGTGAAGTGGCTTACAGGGCGATACTGGCAAGAATTGAGGCTAGAAAGCTTAAATAATGGCTTTGGATTTTTTTGGTTGCATGTCTTGGTTTGTTGTAGACATTGATTTACGGTCTGTCCAAACTCACAGAAGAGATTAAAGCTAATCAACCACTTGTAGGGTCTCCCTAAGGATTAAATTAAAGTTCCTGGTTGGTTGCTCTACTGAAACGAAACCTAGTAGCTTTAAAGAGACAAGTTTTAACTTAGTTGTGACTGGTGCTGCCGATGCCTTATCACTGTGCTGGCCAGAACCCAACCCTGTTCCGGGTCCGTCAGTAACTCTACGCCCCTCCGACGACGGCCAAGTCGGGCTAACCGAGACCGAGCCGAGCTAACTGATACCTAAGTGCATACACAGACTCGCAGCATGCATGCGTGCATTTTTCGTGGCAGCTTTGTCGTCTGCCACGAAAAATGCGTGTCTGTGGCGGCAAGGGAGACAACTCATGCAGGCAATAATCTCGAAACAGGCTGAAAAATTAATGTACTGTGCTGGTGAATGCGACAGTTTTCACCGCTTCTCTGCACACTGTCAAATAACACGGGGACCTCAAAGTTGTTCGCAACTGTCCACTTTCCTTGTTACCGAGTATTTTTTAAAATCATTTTTCCTTCGTAGGTATCACTTAGCTCGGCTCGGTCTCGGTTAGCCTGACCTGGCCGTCGTCGCAGGGCCATAGAATTATCGACGGACCCGAAACAGGGTTGGCCAGAACCTGCCGCCATGAATCTGCAGTAAAAGTCTCAACATGTATGACATGCATACAACAGCGTGTGGAATACGTTTCATCGAAATGTGCTTCACCTTTGCTTCAGAATCACGTGGGCTGCAAATTAGCATTTGAAACCACCGTGGTGACCCAGGGTGGGTGGGTGTTTGGGGGCTTAACGTCCCTTTCCACCACATACGGGTGATATCAAAGACGGGGCAACGATGAAAAAGCCAGGACAAATATTTGGCCCCAGCCGGGATACGAACTTTGTGGTGACTGACTCAGGCCGGCGTAGATCACTGTATGTTTTCTAATAGTGCACCGCGTTCTGAGCAGACGACATTTGCTTGCGGACTGAGCACACGACATTAGTGAGATTCAGTAGGACTTCGTACGGAGGACTTCGCTGAGCAGCGTAACCCATTTACATGTAAATTAGGCTCACACGGCAGAGGCCGCGAGCTGCTAAGAACGCACTGCGATTGTGTAATGGCACCCGTAACGTGCCTAATTTACATGCAAATGGGTTACGCTGCTCAACGAAGTCCTCCGTACGAAATCCTACTAAATCTCACTAGTATTGCTGTGGTCTCTGCGTCACAGAAGCCTGACAATATGTGTTTTTGTCATTGCCCTTAAAATGTGTGTATGGTGGCGCTTGGTGCAGAGTTTGGGGGCACGGGGTGGGATCCTCTGTATGTGTGTGTGTGTGTGTGTGTGTGTGTGTGTGTGTGTGTGTGTGTGTGTGTGTGTGTTGAGGAGGAGGTGGGGGAGAAATGAAAGGTCCATTCTTTCGTACAAATGGCTGATACATGTGTACAATATTCCGTCCCAAGAGTCGAGCAAATTTTGCTTGAGGACCGAAGACCAGCTAGACGGCGCTGATTGGTGCTGATATTTCAAGTCCCCGCCCTATCAGGAACGGAACTTAAGCTCAAAGAAAATCGCATTTCTTTAATATTAGAAGCCACAAAGTCACGAAAACGGTTGCGATGGTCAAATGAAGCATCGTTCTGTATGGCAAATAACCTTGAAGATTCGAAAGCGGTAGTTTTTCATCTTGGTGGCGTTAGGAATATAGAGGCTTTAAGATAGCTAGGCCGCTTTACGTCCTTCCATGGGTGTGACGGGTGTGATCATGAAAACTGAAGCGAAAAGAAAGCAGTCCCAGGAAAATATCTCAGCAGGTTCCAACACAAAGCTGTGCTGCAGGCCAGCCTTACGGGCAGAATAGGAGCATTAGTGAGTGTGCGGAGAAAAGTTATAGTCTAGTGTTGACAGTGGGAGGCGCAGCAACCACGTTGTGCGACTCCAAAAGGACCCGAGTCTTTAAAGTCCACTCATGCGTGTAAACGCACCAGGTGAAGTACACAGCGGCCGTAACCGGCGGTGCCTCACCGCCAAGGGGTTTTGAGGACGTCGAGCAGCACGTGTGCGAGATCACTGAAAGAACTGACAGAAAAGATCAAGTCCCCCTCTCTCGACCTCTGGTGACCCTGGTGTTGAAAACGCGAATTGAACGAGCGTGGCGCACAGTTTTATCATATAGATTGCCTGCATTGTGCAACGAAGCAAGGCACTTGCTCCGGTATTCACCCATCCACAATGGGGCGAAATGACTTCACTGTCGCTCCTTTGTGCGGAGGATTGGGAGTCTGCAGTTTGCGAAGCCGTGTTCGGAGGGAGGACCTTTTGTGTTGGAACCTGCTGGGACATTTTCGTGTCCGCTTTTCTTGCTGTGGTCTCTGCGTCACAGAAGCCTGACAGTATGTGTTTTTGTCATTGCCCTTAAAATGTGTGTATGGTGGCGCTTGGTGCAGAGTTTGGGGGCACGGGGTGGGATCCTCTGTGTGTGTGTGTGTGTGTGTGTTGAGGAGGAGGTGGGGGAGAAATGAAAGGTCCATTCTTTCGTACAAATGGCTGATACATGTGTACAATATTCCGTCCCAAGAGTCGAGTTAAGCTGTGGAGCTGTAACACCACGGAATAGTCAACAATATTAAAAAAAAAAAAGAAACAAAAAGTCATGTTTTATCGTGAGTTTCGCCAACAGCGATCCACGCCGGTTTTTTATTTTTATTTTTTTATAATAGCTCCTTCATCCTCAGGAGGTCATTGCTACAGAGTCAGCAAGGTACCGTTGAAGATGTTGGTAGGACGCCCACAGCGTTGAACCAGAAATGACCAGATTCGCTTTTAGTCTACACCACCATAATCACTAATGCTGCCAGTCACTCACTTGTTTGGTCAAAGTCAGTGCTGCGTGCTGAACCCAACACGCCTGCCTACGTGAATCGCACGCACTCACTCATAGAAGAACACCAAAACATTGCTACTTTATGAATTGAGGGCGACCTCAGCCGGTTGTTCAAGTTATTAAATTGAACTTGAAGTGACTGTGTTCACTGTATAATGTTGTTATCAATGTTCGTGGGATAATTATTTTAAGAAAGTGTTGTATCCTATTTAGGCAGCACCCCTAAACTTACTTTAACAATTTTTTTTTTTGGGGGGACAAACGTCACATATATACGTTGTTATTATCTCGTCACCAAACAGCTGTTCCTACAAGACATATTGTATCCGCCCTTTATTCTCTTCACAGACTCGGCCTTCAACAATCGCCCTTTTCATCGCTTCTTTCATCTTTTTCCCCCTGCCCCGGGCCTTCTTTTGTTATCGGCCTGATCACACTCGTCCTCGCTTCGTCTCCAGTTAAACAAAATAAACACGTTTCCCATTTCATGCACAGTATCGCATGCGCAGAGGCTCACGGACGCCTGTTTTAATTACATTTGCATTGGATTGTGTTTCTTTTTCTTTCGCAAAACAAAAACAAATGGACTCGGGTAAGAGCATTAACACCCCAGCCTCGCCGGCCCCACCCTACTCCCCCCCCCCCCCCCCACACACACCCGTCTAACTTTTTACCCCTTTGGCAATGATGAATCATAAATATCGCTTGTTGACAAGGAATTTCTTTCCCGCAAAAAACTCAATGAGTCGTCGGCTGGCTCGGATTTCGTGCAGGGGATTTTTTTCAAGCGGTAGCGAGTCTCCCGTTGGGCCATTATTCCCGCCCCGTGCTGAGCGCTATTGCAGGTGCCGGGCCAGAGAGAGAGAGAGAGAGAGAGAGAGACGAAGTGCTTCTAGCGGCAGTACTGGATCTCACGCCGCTGCAAAGTACCCTGATGCACGTGCACTGGGGAAAGCGTCAGTTGATTGGAGTTGCAGAGCCGGTCCGACCCCACAAACCACGCCGCAGTTCGAGCCGGGAACTTTCGAGGCTTTTACGACATGTCGTCCATACTGTTGCTTTGACACGTCCACCCGCTCGATCACGTGATCTATAGTCGACAACTCCATAGCGAGCATTTTGGTTACGTTCACCGGTGTCAAGTCAGTCTTACATGAAAGAGGACGGTCTATCAGTTTCCTGTTAAATCATAACGCTGCACGTGCCACCCTAGAAGTGCGTCAGAATCGCCACCCCCACACTCAAACACGAATAAATAAATCGAAATAAAAACCACAAAAATGTAGCATCCAAAGACAGGCGTCTAAGGTAAATTCAAACAAATTGCAACGTTTAATTTCTTTGCAATGCTAGCAGCGACCACTTACCCTCCTGTGTCGTCCGCTAGCTCTCTTGTCAGCCGCGCATGGAAACAAACAGTCCATACTGATGCCATGCTCTCTTTTCACTGTTATCACTGTCAGTATCTCGCTTAGAACTTATTTACAAAGCCGACAAAAAGCCCCAGACTGTTGTTGGTTTTTTTGTTTGTTTATTGTTGTTGTTCTTGTTGTTTTTTGCTCTGCACACAAATTTTAAAAGGGGCAAAAATTCTCTTCCATATTTAGCGGAGTTACATAACGCAGGTTAAAGGACCCACAAGCTTTTTTATGTAGCAACAAAGAAAGCAGCACGCCGCTCATACAGACCATCACATGTAGTTTGTGATGCGATGTGAACACTTTTTTTTTTTATCCTACACGCTTCCGATAGAACTGCCGCCAACGCTGACGAGAAAGATGTGGCACCTCTTGTGGACCTTACCAATAATCACTATACACTATAGGCTGCGTGAAAGGTCCGTGCTGCTGTGTTACAGGATCCAACAGGATCTACAGGATCTGATCTTCCTTTCCGCACGCCCAAAAGGCTCAGTTAATTCGCCCCGTATAGGCTTCTCAAAGGCGAGCATATTCAGCAAATCAGAGGGTGTGTGTGTGTGTGTGGGGGGGGGTGTTCGGGAGTTTAACGTCCTTTTTCCACCACGTATGGGTGATATCAAAGACGGGGCAACGAGAAAAGACCAGCACAAATATTTGGCCCCAGCCGGGATCGAACTCACGACCCGAGCATTGAAAGTCCAACGCTCTACCATTCGGCCACCCCGGCTCCCCCAGCAAATCAAAAAACAGGTCAAACTTCGCCGCTGTTCAAAGGTTCCACAAGCTTTCACACAGGAACAAAGAAAGCAGTTGCCCACGTTGTATGTATGGGTAATCACGTGTAGCTGGCTGACTGGACGGTTTTTATCCAGGGCGTTTATGAAACTGCCACCTACAAGGGAAGGAAGCGGCGCCACAGTTACATGATGCTGCCGGAAAGGTTTATGGCCCGGGCTAGTATAGTTCCGCCTCTAGGGTAAGGTGTAGGTTTAGGGCTAGTGTTAGGGTAAGGGCTGCCACGTGCAAAACTCCACCGAGGGCAAACTTACTATACAGTCTCACAAAACGCACTATATGCCGTACTGAAAACAAGTTCCACACTGTTGGAGTGAAGTAACAGTCTCGATGTACGTGCAGTTAGCAGCTGTACCCTATTGTCGTAATACATTTTGCCAACCCGTGCGCTGGAGGCATGAGAGATACGAGTGCAGCTCAAGTAGGGAATGTACCCCTTATAAGTGAATGGTCTGATTCAGATGGTCAGATGCTGAGATAGTCACACCGCATGTTCTCTACTTGTCAACGTCGAGTTCAAGTCACTGGACGGACGCGGGATGGGAGGGGTGTCGCGGCCGAGAGGGACGTGGAATGCCATTGGGTGAAAGTGAAACTGAAATGTCCAAGGTTATCCCCCCCCCCCCCCTGCACTAGACGAACCTTGTTGATACACATGTAGTGAGGTGACACAACAAAATGCGGCGGAGGCTGTTGCAAGTTTTGCTCTAAGAGCGCGTAAAGCACAGTGACAGGCGCGCGGATACTGGATCCTGGCCTCTCAAACTCTCAAGGCAGCGTGCATGCAGAAAGCGGAAAACAAACACGAGCTCATTGGCTCCGGATCAGCTCCCAGAGGCGGCAGTATGCAGCCAATTATGAGTGGAAATGAATAACAAACACAAAAGGATATTTGAGTGTCCCGAGAGGTAAAAAGCCCCTGACTAAAAGGCAACTGTTTTTGGCAGGGGAGGCTGTCGGTTCACATCATCGGATCGCCGAGTCCACCGTTCGGATTACACTGGCTTCACGTTGTTGCCGTTTCGTGTACTTCTTCATTACGCGCGACTTTTTTTGTCAAAGCGTAAGCGATGGCCGGTACTTTAGCAGTCCGAGCAGGTATCATGCGCTCCTCGTGATGTTACCGTCACACTGATCCACCATGCCAGGTTGTCAAGACAGTTAAACAAATGCGGAGCAGTCCTCATAGCCCCAACATGCGTTCTTTCACATGCATATCGTCATTTGGTTCAAAACATGCTGTGGCGCGTGTCAGTATTGAAGAGTTTATTTTGACTGAATTTTTAGGCATGTTACTGAATCATTAAACCTTTGGCACTGTGTACCGGAAGTGGAAGTGTAAGATGTATTGCTTGCACGGCGACGTCTGACTTCTTGTCAACACTGACAGCTGTGGAGTTTGGCTAATGCATCTTAACACGATTTCATTGGGAAGTGGTCCTTGTCTTTCGCCTGTACACTGGTCTTAATTTTAGGGATTTTGCTCGTGCAGTCATGCTTGTTCGGTTTTCATATCTGACTGAGGAACCGATCAGAATCAGTCAAAGCCCTTTTTTTCATGCAAATGTTGGTATTTGCTGCAGTAGTGATAGTGATGGTGGTGGTGTGTGTGTGTGTGTGTGGGGGGGGGGGGGGTAGGAGTGGGAGTGACGGGGTGTGGGCGGAAGAGGTGTCCACGTCAACATGGTTCCACTGAAATGGACGAGCAAGACCATTCAATCCAAACAAATCAGTGTGTTTTGATACACTAGTGTCAAAATCGGACCGTGACTAGCTTGTCTGGAGCGGCCCCGCTACCCCAAGGCGAGACAACCAGTCAACATCAGCCGAACTGGCTTCACTTTACATGAAGACACTCCCACATCTTCGTCCGTGTCTGTCACTGAAGACGTTCACCAAAGTTCAGAATTTTTATAGCGAATGTTTTAGCACCCGTCCGACACCTCCAACAAGTTATTCCCTAACACAAGAGGTCATGTCTTTAGTTCTAGGCCATTTCTCAGTCCATAAAAAAATTCTTTGGGCAAAATGTGGTCGGGTCTGAAGGATCCATGTTTTTTGCACCCAACTGCCGTTTACATGTCAAAGATCTTTACCATCCCTTCTTCCAATAATGACAAATTAAAATTTTAAAGAGGTCGTTTGTCAAAACGTGATCGGGTCATGGGGGTCTATGTTTTTTGCACCCAACTGCCAAGTACATGTGTGGCGGCTGTTTGCCCGTGGCCACTCCTCTCTCTGACTGCTCCATCAACAAGGGACCGTTGCTATTCTGCGACACAGCGCGCCCGTAAAGTGTCTCTGTCAACAACGGCCCTCCATCAGCCCGGGAAATGTCGTCTGGTCACGAAGGGACGTAACTCGTCCTGCAAGAAGCGTCATGAAGCGCGAGGGGCGCGCGTGCTCCGCTGAAAGGAGCGGTGGCCATTGAGCAGACGGTGCTCGGGCCGGTGTCCACTGTTTGGACGATGCTGGAAGGACACTATTATCCCGACCCCCGTTTCCGCACTGGAAGCCCGGAGACTGACTTGGCGCGTCACGCGGCCGGGATGGGGTGGGTTTGGTAGCTCAGGTGTAGCAGTTCGTCCTGGGCAGCGGTGTGATATCTGTAACCCCTGTGGGCATCAAGGTGCCGTCTCCAATCACATTGCGTTGCGTGGGAGGTTAACCCTTAAAAGCCCATGCAAAAATCGCGCCTATTCTTGAAATCTTCATATCACTAGGAGCCACTTCAAGCCACTATTATGCAATCTGCAGTGGTCTAGGGCCCAGCGGGAAGGCCCGTGCCTTGTGTAATAGTGGCTTGAAGTGGCTGCTACTGGTATGCAGTGGCTGTGTTTTCTGTCTTCTTTCTAACCAGTCTTCTTATATACTGAGTGGGCAATAAGTGGTCTGGCTTGGACTCTTAAGAGTTAAACCCAGCTACTAGTGCCCAAGCATCAAGACAGGGCTTGCAGCCAGGTACTCGATCAGCGCTCACGATCCGAGCATTGACAACCCCAGTGATATCGTCTGTCCCTTGTTGCTGGATGATGACTAAACAAGAAGTGTCTCCGCAACTACATTTGTTTTTTGGTTGGCACAGCCAAGGTATGTGGTAGAAAAAGGACGTTAAACCCTCAAACGCCCACCCTCGCGATTTTAAGTTAGCTAGTAGTGGTGGTGGTGGTGGTGGTGTGTGTGTGTGTGTGTGTGTGTGTGTGTGTGTGTGTGTGTGTGTGTGTGTGTGTAGTTATTGCCGGCCGGGGATGTGGACACAGACGTAACCTACACAGTGACAGGGCTATCTAGAGTACCACTGACTCTGCACTACACAATCAGAAACTGAGAGACCCCAAGTCTGTGATTCCCAAAGCGTGTTCCCTGGCTGTTAGCCGCCAACCTCCCGCTAGCCTTTGTTACAGTCACAACCCCACGACCTTCTCTGTGTGCCCATGCGCCTCGTGTTGGCCCCAGCCCTACTCCAGCAGCGACTCTCAAATCAAACATTTGCACAGAGTTTAGGGCGAAATAAAAGAGCCCTGGGCGACAAGTACGCTAGTCTGTCGTGTCGAGTACACTGCGTTTGTCCCTGCGCTCGGCAGCGGGGCTGTTGTTCAACAAATTACTTACATCGGCGAGCGGGTAAATTAGTTTGCCTTCTTCGTTTTGAGAGACTCTGGGGGCTTTGTGGAAAGCGGAAACAGATATGGTGGCGGAGAAGGACCGACGGAGCGGAGCGCTGCACGCACAAAAAGCACTTGACTATGCTTTACACGCGAATACAGAGAGAGAGAGAGAGAGAGAGAGGGGGGGGAGGGTTGTTGAATTGGTTAACGTCCTTTTCCGTCACATAAGGGGAAACGGGGAAACGAGAAAAAGACCAGCACGAATATGTGACCCAAACCGGAGAGAGAGAGAGAGAGAGGTTCACGAACACGCGCACACTGAATATGCACTTCACACACACACACACACACACACACACACACACACACACACACACACACACAGAATATGCAACAGTAACAACACGCCCACACATTTTACAACACACACGAAACACACACCGTCACACACACACACACAGAATGTGCAACAGTAACAACACGCCCACACATTTTACAACACACACACACACACACACACACACACACACACACACACACACACACACGCACACCACTACACGAAAACTGAAATCGTTGCGAACGTAATATTTCATTCAAGCACTGACAAAAAAACACGTGCACTGGAAAAGTAATCAGTCAGACTACATGTAACCGGGTAAAACACTCGCAGTCAAACATTCAACACTGCTACACTCCGTCATACGTGCCAGAAAGCTGAGTTTGTTTCTACGCTGCGCACAGGCCAGCCTAGCTGCTTCAGTTCCTCTCTCTCTCTCTCGTTTCCCCGACTTGTCAAGTTGATCTTCAGGTAAACATAGAGTAGCTTACGCGGAATGCTCCCTGCTTGAGAATACCTGTAACACTAACCACTGTTTGTTGGAAATCGGCCGCTCAGCCTAAAGGTCCTTTCCTTTTTTTTCTTTTAAAGACAAGAATGAAGAAGTTGGTTTGGCAGGTTGGGGGAGAGGGGAGGGGGTTAACCTCCTCAGTTCCCCCCACCTCCCACCTTCTCTTTTGGCTTAGCCCCTGTGTAAAAACGGAAGCAGACTATTTTAGACTGTCAACTTTAACGAATCTCAGATTTCTTCCTTAACAGTTCGGCTGAAAACACACTGAGGCACATCCGGCAAAGTCGGTCGTGCCTAACAATGTTCCACTTCATGATTATTACTTTCTTTTCTCTATACAGTAAAATAATGTAAACTGTTTACCAAACGCCACAGTGATAATGCCTTGGAAACTTGTTTTGTTTATATGTTGACAGTAAGAAGTATAAAAAATATCGTTATAAAACGTCATCAGTAATCTGTAGAACTAAACAGATTTACTCCTTGGACGATACAAGCCGGCAAACAGATTGTACTTCATTTTCGCCAAAAATGTGGAGAAAACAAAAGCCTGATTAAAACTGGAAAAAAAGTTTATTAAAATGGTACCGAGATTTTCTGTGGAAAAGCAAAAACAACTTTGAAGATCGGATATGAAAACAAAATCTGGACGTTAAACCAAAGCATTTAGCGTGCTAACCAACAAGCTGAGTGTTGGTTTTGTCACAGAAACTAAAAGGAGAGACCGTTCACCTTCTCAACATCTCGCACGTAGACAGAAACGTAATCAGCACTGTTAAAGACATTAGTGTACACTCTCCTTCACATGTTCACGTATTAACGTTCCAACTTTCACACTCAAAAAGACGCGCAACCTTGCGAACTACTACATAACACATCATAAATTAGCAACTCTCCTTTCATTTGTCATTGTGCGACAAACAGGCGTCTTAAATCTGACGACTTTGGGGCGACGGAAATAATTGGCCAGCACACTCACCTGCTATGCAAGCGATCAGGACTGGCCTTCCTTTCGAACAGCCACAATACACAGTATTGCTCACTATACAGGAAAGTTGTGTGCTCATCATCGTACTCAGGTTTTACGTTACTTTACCGTCATCCGGAAAAAGGGCATAAAGATATTCTACAACTCAATGCTCACAAGCCGTTTTAGGCTGTTTTGGTAGTGTCGAACGCGATTTTGAGATCTAAACTGACGTCATCAGCACCTTAATTGTCATGGATTTGACAAGCGGCGCCAGGCTTATGCCTTTTTTTCCGGATGACGGTAGATCTAAGGTGCTACATTCACAGTGTAAGCAAAGACTGACTGTCCATAGCTGTCAAGCTCTGCATCAACTTCAAGTCACGTGTTCAGAGGTTGCTGTCACACTGATGTCCCCCCACAATTTCTAAACATGACCATTGGTTGGAAACATAGAAGTCAGAACTACGAGGAACACAGCCTACTTCAAGCCGTTTGCATTCTGTGTCCATCCGCGACCAAAATGGGAGCACAATATATACAGCTACAACGTCTTCTTTGCCCAGATACCAACTGATGTGCCTAACAAATCAGCTGGCCACTTCTACACTGAATTCATGAACAGATATGAAATGTTTTGTCTTTAGAATACATATTGCACGTGATACGAGAGTCTGTGTCAAGTTCCTGCTGAAAGTCCTACTCTACGTGATGAGCACCATTTTTTTGTTAACACTGTTGCAAAACGCTTTTTCGAAGATCATACAAGTGTTAAAGTCTTCTGCCTCTCCCTCATTTTGCATTGCACGAAGCCTTCAGATTTTCTGTCATACTCGTCAAGGCATGTCCTAAGGTCATCGTCCACGACGGACGGGAAAACTGTCAGCTGGTGATTCGACAAGAGTCACAAAAGCTGTACGTAAATCCAAAAGATGAACAGGTTAGGCTCACGTTCCAACACTCCCAGAATATCGTGACGTCATGACTCTACAAGACTCTGATCAACAGGTACGTGACAACATGGGCTCTGACGTCATGAATCACACTCAATGACGCCATTCGTACGTCATGACTCTACAAGACTCTGGTCAACAGGCACGTGACAGCACGACTTGTGCACGAGGGCTCTGACGTCATGAATAACACCCAACGGCGTCCCTTTTGTCCTGTGGGCGCGCGGAACACTTCCGCTGGTAGTGGTGGCGGTGGTGTGAGTTGCTCCCCCTGCCGTTCGCGGTCCACCAATCACAGCCTGCCACGCGCCCATCAGAACGTCCGTTCTGCACGCCCTCTTCGCCTTCTCGTTGCTAGGCAGCGTCTTGTTGTTGTTGCCAGGAGGCAACCACGTGGGTATCAGGCGTCTATCCGGACCATCTAAACGTTTCCCCTGCTCTTCGTTCCGGACACCCTCGTTCCGCACATCCCCGTTCCGAACATCCCCCTCCTCCCCCAAGTCCGCCACACCCCTATCCGCCTGGGGAAGGGAGTGGGTGTCCACCTCCAACACAGACGACCGGGGCATCGCCAACGGCCGAGTCCTCAATGCTCTGAAGCGAGTTCTGCTCGGGTTGCTGCACTCGCAGCGAAGCATCTCCCAGAACAGTCTGCCGAAGCGGTGCTTGAAGTGACCCTGATTCTGCGCGTAGATGTAGGGATCCAGGGCGCTGTTGAGAAATACCAGGGCGATGCCACAGAGCTTCACTTGCAGCAGGATGATGGAGGGCCCCGTGGCTAGCTCTATGAACTGGGAGACGACCAGCGGACTCCAGCACAAGACCAAGGTGAGGATGACGACCAGGCACATGGTGACCGCCTTGTTTTCTCTCTCAGCAGCTGCCTGGCAGCTGCAGCAGTGACAGTCACGCACGACCGGCTGCTGCATGCGCGTCTTCTCAGTGTCCTTCACCTTGGGGTTAAAAACAAACAAAAGCTCATCAGGATTTTCGCGACAGACTACAGTTGTGAAGGTTTTTCGTCAAGACTGCCACGTAATGGTTCTTGCAAATGTGGAGAAAACCAAATTGTCATTGTGACTTTCATCAGAGTTCGAATTTGATGACATACTTGTAGATTCATGTGCGTACAAGACACCTGTGTGTGTGTGTGTGTGTGTGTGTGTGTGTGTGTGTGTGTGTGTGTGTGTGTGTGTGTGTGTGTGTGTGTGTGTGTGTGTGCATTCCTCACCTTTTTGTTTCCCTTGGTTTTAACCTGGTCCTTCTCCTGGACCAGAGGGTCTGTCTGCCTGCCCAGTGTGGCTGCTCTGTACACGGGGGCTGGCGGGCGGTACAGGGCGGCAAGCCCCTGAATTCGGGCGCGACTCTGCGCGCGCACAGCGCGCGCGATGACGACATAGGACACGATGATGACGACAAAACTGATGAGGACGACAGGACCAAGAAAGAAGAGCGTGAAGCGATGGAGGAGGGGGTCCCTGCTGTTGATGAGCACCTGACAGTTGTGGTAGGAGTCCCTCCAGTCCAACATAGCGTACAGGGTGCCCCCTAAAGCACCAGCCCCGCTGATGAACCACACCGCCGCCAACACCAGCCCGGTCTGTCGCGAGCTGAGAGCACGCTTGGCACGTCCCACAACCCGCGCCTGTCTGTGGATGGCGATGGCCACGATGGACAGAAGCGACAGCAGACCGCAGCCCGTGCCACCGAAAAGGAAAGCCCCGCAGAACGCCCTCGGGGCTGGCGGGTCCGCGAACAGGGTGTAGAGATAGAGCGGGGCCAGCAGTACACACAGCAGCAGGTCCGCGCCGGCCAGGTTCAAAATCAGCAGGTCGAAGTTCGAGCGCACCTGCACATGAACGAATTGCAAATGTTAGTTAAACATAACTTTATTACCATAAACAATAGGAATTTGTTGTGGTTTAAAAGAGTTGCTTTGCAGTCACTCACACACGCACGCTGCGACTTCCTATAAATTACTGTCACTCGCACATACATACTAACACAGTCACATTACACCTTATTGCCTAAAATTGCTGAAACAATACATACAATACAAACACACTGATAAAATACTTCGACTAAGATACATTCTAAACAACAGAAATAGGTCAGAATTAAGAATTGCAAAGACAGACATCATAAATTATCAGATGGAAGAGGTGACTCTTTCGTTCTCGGAATTATGGTACTGTCAGAATATGAACGTGATAGCAGTATCCTGTCTGTTGAGCATTCATGTGCAGAAGTACATAATTAAATGACGAGGGTTCCATGCCGCTGAGAACGTATAATCGATACAAATAGAAAGAACAGAAACACTGAGCACGTTCTAGCGAGGAAGCTTAGATATTTTCTGAAAGGTTATTGGACAAGAGTATTTTGACCACCAAAACCTTCGAGATTATTGGGGAGATAATCTTAAACAAGGGCAATAATTCGAGCGCAATTGTTTCAGTGTACAGCTTACATGTCACTTTTCCCCCGGGGATATAATCTGAAACAAGGGCAATAATTTGAGCGCAATTGTTTTTGCAGTTTTTACAGTCACCGTTTTCCAAGAAAAGATGTGTGTATTGTGGGGGTTATGTGAGGATGAAATCAAAACGTGAGTTTATAAGTATTTCATTACTGGCGTCTAACATACAACACTGTTGAAGAAAAAGGTTTGCCCAACGCCTGAAACTGATATAAAATGGGTCCGAAGGAGACAATGAAATTGGTAGTACAGGTCAAAGCATGTTAGAACATTCTAACATGAGGTCGAGGCACTTGCCATACGTGTGTACGGATATTTTTCACTTGCAAAAAGATGAGTTGACACAACTGTACACACACACACACACACACACACACACACACACACACACACACACACACACACGTCTATGTACATTACCTTGCGACGTCGACAGGCTGAGATGAGCACCAGACCGTTACCAAACGTCCCCAACACCAGCACGAACAGCGCCAACACCGTGGCCACTGCCAACGTCGCCGTGTGCACTGAACCGTGAAACGCCGCCTCCCAGCTCCACGAGCTCATGTCGTCGTCACGGTCAAGCCCGCGCGACCCCTCTCCCACCCCCCTGTCGTCCATGAGGCGTGACGTCACGACACGTGATTCACAAACGCATCTCCAGAAGGCGCAACTCTTGCAGGTTCCTGGCTTTTCGCCACCGCATTGTACGGGACGAAGATCCCAGAAACACACTCAAGTAATATCTTGCGAGCACTGAAAGGCTGACCTCGCAAATCCTCTCTCTGACTTGATCCCGCTATGTCGTAGCTCCGACGCACACTACTCGAAAGACTTCAACACGTGCACACAGAAGAAAGAAAGAAATCTTGAACTGTGATCTGTGCCTGGAAAGTCCACTGAACCGTTGTCGACCTCGTCTCGTACGAGCAATATGATTCCAGAATCGAAGTCTCATGTGAGCCGTATGATGTCCAGTGCCTCTGACCTAAGGGTGACCTCGAGTGCGGCGATGACGTCAAAGGCGGTGTTCTGCCGACTCACGCCTCTGGCGGCTCTTCACGACTCTCCTCCTGCACAAGGAAAACAGAGATCAGTCAGCTGTGAAATGCGCCACGCTCATTTGCCGCCTGATAATGGGAGCAAAACAAAACATCTTGTCGCTGCCTGCCATAGTTAGCTTTCGTTATGAGATCATGCGTGCGTACGGTATGGCGGCCAGCATGGGCACCTGGTTCCCCAACAAACCCCTTCCCCCCACCCCTTCCCCCCACCACCGCTACCCGACCTTGCCCTTATGACAACTTCGCACCACGGGAGTGAACAACGTGACTTGAAGGTCTACGAGGAGAACGGATAATAGCAGTGTTTCTGCAGAAAAATCGGAAATCCTGGGGACTTTTTTGCGGGAAAAAAGTTTCTCTGCAGGAAAAAAAAAAAAAACAACAACAGTTTTTTTTGTGCAGAAAAATCGACAAAATCGGGAACTCTCCCCGACTTTTCTGCAGAAAACGCAGGCGAGAGATGACAAAAATGCAGTTCTTGTGCCATTTTTCTGCAGTTTTTTTTTCTCTGAAAAGCAAGTTTCTGCAGAAAAAATATTTTTTGCAGAAAAAATATTTTTTGCAGAAAAAATATTTTCTGCAGAAATGTCGGGTTTTTTCCTGAAAAAAGGTGTAATTTTTCTACAGAAAACTGTTTTTCTACAGAAAAAAACAGGACTGTCGATTTTTCTGCAGAAAAACTGATGTTTTGGCAGCTTTTGCCAATGTCAGATGCCTGCTCCTCTATTACTGCGTTCTTCTCGTAGACCTGCAAGTCACGTCGTAAACCACCGCCGGAACGCACAAGGTCCTATTCCCAAATCGCAGCGCCTCTCCTGTAGTCATCTAGATTAGCCCACACACCGCATCGTACGGGGAGCAAATTACCCCAGTGGTAGCCGGTCTTGTGAAGTGACAAGGTCTAGTTATCCTGCCTTCGTCCCGGCCCGAATCTGACATAAATGGCTCCGGTTTTACGGGCACCCCACTCTTTTAAAAGTTCGCCCTCCCACCCCTCCACCCCTTTGGGAAGCCCCCCTTTTCTATATAATTATGTCGGCACATTATACTGAATATACTCGCTCCCAATGCAGTGACTTCCCCCTGTAATGACCCAACGTGCTGCGAGAGGCGAAAGACGGCCGTTTTGAAAGCGGTAGCGAGCGAAAGGGGCTCTCTTTTCACCCACCCCTCGCCCTGCTGCTGGGAGAAAATTGCTGTTCTTTTTTCCCTCCAAAGCTAGGAGCACGACGGGAGTTTGGGTCGCCCGAGTGACGCTCAATGCATGCCGGGAGAGGCGCGCCGAGACTGTGACAGGCCGTCATTACGTTCGCTACCCGATCTACAGCCCCGGCCGTGAATGCCCACCCGATCTACACGCTGTCGACTTGAATGGCCCATTGGCACGGGAAGCAAGCCATTCAGTAGCACCGGGCTCGGGGTGTCAGGACTATCGACGGATACAGCACCGTGATATTTTCTCTTCAAGACAGTTGTAAAGTCTCGATTTTAAAGGCTCACAGTCTTTGTTCAATTCCTACCTCTACTGTGTCACATGGAACCTTGTGTTCTAACGACACATAAACATGATTCTGATTCTGAGTCATCTGGGGTCAACCGTGTGACATGACAAGTTAACAACAAAAACTTGTTATCAACATTATGGAGGGAAACAAGTTTTGGGGTCTTTTTCTTTGTTTGTTTTTTTGTTTATTTTAGGGGGGGGGGTTCATTTCAGCAAATCCGGGTTTATCGCTGCTACTTGTCACGTGACTGAATCCAGCTACCTGATGCTTGGCGAGAGACTAGGACGTAAGTCTGAGACTAGCTTGACTAAGCTGAGACTAAACAATCAGTATGAGATTCATAACCGGAGACTAAGGCAAATTTACGACTGTTTCAGGAATTAAACGGTAATACACGCTGATGATGGTCCCGACATAACAAGTCTGAGACTAGAGTTGTCTCAGACTAGTCTAGTTTCTTTTCATGCACGAGACCCTTGATTTAAGACTTGAAAATAGGGATGGGATGGGAGGTAGCTTTGCTTTTACAACTGTCTTTGAAGGCTGTGAAACGGGGTCCAACCTCAGTGGACATTTCCGGGGCAGAGAGACTGATACTGTTCAAACTTCTGCCACAACTCACAGGGAACGGCACCCCTTCACAAACTGTAGACTAGTAATGGTCACTTTCACTGTATTTCTAAGGAGACTGGATGGGGTTTCCAGATCAGTGTATGACCTTATAAGGAAGAAATGTAATCTGGAACCTTTACACAGAAATGTAGCACTGTTTATGTTGTTGGTGTCAAACGTGAAATGCTGTCTTCAACAGCCCGCGTCAGTTACGTTCATAACGTTCGACATCAGCAAAGCGACGACAAACATCGTCAAACGTTTGGGTTGTGCCAGCTGTGGCAACCAAAGGTGACAAACCACACGTTTGTACTTCCAAAAACAAAACAAAAAAACAACAACAACAAAAAACAAAAAAACAAAAAAGAACTTGTCACGGGTCATACTATTCCCGTTGTGTGCCACCATACACTGTCCTATATTCTAACCAGTCAATATCGTCGGGGGCTAAATTCTCCACAAATCTCGGACACTGATATAGTCGAATCCAGAGCGGCGCCAGTAAATCTGACCACAATGGTCTCTCAGGTCCAAGACAACCAAAGCAAGTCCAAGACAAGATAACAAACACCGTCAATATCATAAAACGGGCGTGGGAAAGGCCACGAGTGTTGGCACATGCCGTCGCACGCCTGGCTGCCTACCGTCCGGTATTTCGCGGTTAGTCGTTACCAAGCACAACAGGTTTCTCTAAAAATTGCCTCCGCTCAAGCAAGTTTGCTCGAATCTTCTAAACTATGGTGTGCCATACTACGCTATTTAATCAAATGGAAGACCAGACCCCTGGTTTTTTAAAGTCCTGGACCACTGAAAACCTACCCAAGAACACCTTCCACCCCCCCCTCCCCCCCCCCCCCCCCGCCGGCACCCCCACCCCCGCCAAAAATAGAAAAAAATTCAAAACAAACAAACAAACAAACAAACAACAAAAAACCAAGAACCCCCCAAAATTAAGAAACAAAAGGAAATCAGGAAAACTACATAAAAAAACAACAAGCCAATGTCAGACTGCAGAATTAGCCAAAGAGCTACCAAGGTCGACTCGCCTCCCGCGATAGGCGCCGAGCAGCGGAGACAAACTGCCAGCCCTCTCGTCCGCCGCTGGAACCTCCACTGCATTAATTCTCTTTCTTCTTTGTGGCGCCTAAAGACGCGTTTCACGCCTCGCCTGACCGCCCCAAAGCGCGGTAATGGTAGCAAATGAACAGTGTCTCGTCCCCCCTAAAGCACACGGGGCCATCCGGCCGCTCAGTCGCTCCCGCCACACAAAGACGAGTTTTTCTCAAAATATTTGTCTTCGGCATGGTTTCTGCCGAAACTGTCATGCAAGAGGAGTGGTGGGTGCGTTCAGTTTGTGGACTGACTTGACGTGTACATGTACACAACTGATTTAGTTGGTTGTCAGTTCACCGGCCGTCCTCTTCCACATACGGATCACTGATATCAAAAACAGGACAACAAAGAAAAAAGCCAACACAACTGTAAGATTCCAGAAATCTACGCGGTTCAGTTCTGAAGACGGTCGCGTTCACTGTAAGGTCGGAGATTGGGTGGGACTTCCTGGTCAGTGTTTTATGAAGAAGGGTGGGTGGATGGGTCTAAAGGTTTAACGTCCTTTCCCACCACATAAGAGTGACATCAAAATCACGGTCCTGCCAGCGAGGAAAAAGCCAGCACAAATGTTAGGCTCCCATCCAGAATTCGAACTCGCGACTCGAGCATTGAAAGTCCAACCCTCTACCGCTCGACTGTTTGGCTCCACGTCTTGTGGAGAAAGAAATGAAACGTGAAACAAGACAGCTTTTCCAGAAACATTCAGCATTATCTGTGTTGCTGTTGTCAAGTGTGAAAAGCGGCCTTCAACAGCCGTTACGTTCATAACGTTCGACATCAGCAGCGCGACGACAAACGCCGTCAACGTTCGTGCTGTGCCAACTGCGCTTCCACCACGCTTCTGTCGTTTAAAAAAAAAAAAAAATCCTTGTCTCAATTTGCACGGGTTATATTCACGATATCTTCCCGGTATTACCTTCTCATTGCAGTTTTATAACCACGCTCTCTTCATTGGGTAAACTTGAAAAAAAAAGAAAGAAAAAAGTTTCGTCTATCAAAACAAACACGCACATACACTCGCCTCCCATCCTTAGACACCCCCCCCCCACACACACACACACACATGGACACACACACCACCCCCATTCGTACCCCCTCCCCATTCCTACACAACACACATCTGACGATTTTTACGGGTTTTTTTCCCCCAGTAAATCAAGCGTTTGGTCCCTCACACAGACGCGGGTCACTCACTGGGCAATACAAAAGTATGTGAAAAGATTTTTAGTACTTGAGGAGGCCTCTTCCGGACAGGACGGTTGACACCCTTCACTAAATTGCAGGAAAAAAAAATGCCATGGCCAGATAATTTATACTGCATAGTAAGTGGGTGGTACAAGAGGACACATATTGTAGTATGCCATCTTTGTAACGTCAAGTCCATTTGGTCCGAACAACAAAGCTGACGAAATCTGAGATGCACTGCAGGCATGGTTACGCCAAAAAGGCCGGTGCATTAAGGGTGTTATAATGACAAGAAAATCTTTACAAAGAAAAGAAAATAATATAGCGAACTTCATCTATTCAGCCCCGTCTCCGCCCTGTCCCTCCCCGGTGCTATCCCACAAACTGTATGAAACCGTATCCTACCCTACCCCCCTAACTTAACCCCCCCCCACACTCTCCCCGCCCCATTGGGACCTGTCAATTAGCAACGCCCTGTCGGAAAGCGTTGCATTATGAGGCAGAAAAATATAATTGCCCCGCTTCCTAAACCCGACCCAGCCCTGCCCACTCCTCTGTCTGTCTGTCTGTCTCCGGCTGTGTGTGAAGTAAGGGGAGCAGTAATAGTAGAGAGAAGCAGATCTGTCAAGCCATGTTGCTGATACAAATGCCCTGCCTGTATAAGTTACCTTTGCAGATTACTTTCTCAGTGAGTTACCTCTGCATAGTGCTCCGTAACTCACCCTTCTCGATTGCTTTCTCCATAAAATTTAATCATCTTTCTCAAAATTCAAGGAGTTTTTAACTGAAAATCAACGGTCCCCAAATAGCAAATAACGAGCTCACAATGCACAAAATTCAAAGAACAATGATTCAAGTTGTTTTTAGCGGACGACGTTTTCGCCGATGACCGGTGTCGCATTCTGCCTCCCCCCCCCCCCCCCCCCACCCCCGTATGTGGTGGAAAAGGACGTTGAATCCCCAAACACCCCCCACCCACCCCGAAAAATAGAATTAATTTTTAAAAAAACCCAACTTTTGAAATCCTTGATATTGTCTAACAATATCTGGCGGTTTTACACAATCTTCAAGGAGATCCAAGGAGGGTAGTTTGTTGTTGTTGTTGTTGTTTACAAGGAGTTTCAAGGGCCCTTGAAAATGTTTCTTCAAATTCAAAGAGATTCAAGAGGCTTTAGAGCCCTGTATATATTACATAATTTTCCTGACGCCTGTTTTCCATATCACTTTCTAGAGAAGTCACTTCTCTGAATCACATTCTCATGACTGTCAGTAACCAACGAAACGTTACATCCCTGAAACAACCATTTACTAAAAGCTGACACCCCTCAACTCCGCCACCTCATCTCCCCTCCCAAAACTTTATGAGGCAGATTGTGCAAACTGTGCCCGTCCCGTCCCGTCCCGTCTCTAAAGGGATACTGGTGACACAGACTCACGCCGGCCGCGGCGCCAAGGTGGCGTGATTGCGAGTGGAAACCGATCCGCCAGGGGGCGTTAATTGGGAGCGCTGACAAGGGCATCGATTTCAGAAAGGCCTTCGTCTCTGTGACGTCGTCTGAATGCAGGCCGTGCTCGACTCCCTCGCGAGTCAGTTTAACGTCGTCGGCGACGATCCTCAATAGAGACGGCTGGGACTGCGCTATACCCTGACGTGAACAATACAAAGCGTTGGCTCGCGGCGAATCCAAACAGAGACACGCCTGGCCAAAGTTAACAAAGGAGAAAGGCCAAACAAAACTGAGACAAACAAGGCGGTAAAATTAGTCTACGAGGTCGACAGGATGTTGAAACCTCCCAACAAAGTGACCAAAAAAGTTGACCCCAAAAATTATTCCTCGTCCTGAAGATTTTTTCTTTTCTTTTTGACACAGAAGGGGGCCGTGGGGGGGGGGGGGGATTAAACACAAACGCGACTAAACTCATAACAACAAGTATACCTCGGGGAACGACCAGGGATGGATGAAATCGAAATAATTATGCCCCCCCCCCCCAAAAAAAAAAAAAAAAATAATAAATAAATAAATAAATAAAATAAAATAAAATTAAATTAAAAAATCGTCAAATCATCACAATACAAGCTTTAGCTCAAATTATCTTGCACAGTATTTACAGCAGTCCCACTTTCGAAGGGACAAAAGTTCGATTCGTGTAATACGTGGTGTTTCGTGTTGAAGTAATAAAAAATCTTATAATTATATGGTGCAGAGTCACCTTAATCGGGGGATCGCTTGGACTAAGTGTAACCTAAACGGTCTCGGTCTGTCGGCTCCTGTGTATGTCACGCCGATACATATATCCACTATCTGCCTGAGATGCTGGAGAGTGGGGGAAAAAAAAGACTCGGTAAGAAGTGCACAGTCGCAGAAACCATGCATAACTAACTGAGTCTACGAAAGAAACCTGCAGACATGGACCTCAGCGACACACCTCTACCGATGCTGCTGGCGGTGGGTGCCAAGTGCACACCACTGTGCATGAAAGCTTAGAACAAATGTCAAGTGGTATTGTGGTATGTGTATAGAACCTCCCAGGGAGGGGCGTGTGTGTGTGTGTGTGTGTGTGTGTGTGTGTGTGTGTGTGTGTGTGTCCCAGAGAGAGAGAGAGAGAGAGAGAGAGAGAGAGAACACTTTATTTTACAACGGCAAATCGGAATGATTTTACAGGACTGATGATACGTCATTTTCAGTCAGCCGTAGTTCATTCCACTGCTCGTGTGTGTGTGTGTGTGTGTGTGTGTGTGTGTGTGTTCACGAACAAAACACTTGTTTTACCCTCCTCCCCCGGCTCTCCACCCCACCCCCGGCCCTCCAGCATCCCTCTTCCGTTTCAAACAGCCCCTTCCTACTCCACTCCTCATCCTTTCCCTAAAGCCTCAGCAAGTTGTCCTCAAACACGGCAATGTAGGGTTTGGAGACAGGGGCTAGCGATGGATCGCGAGAACAAGGGATTTTAGGGACGTCGGGGTGCAAGGGGAATGGGGTCGTGTTGACATAGGGGTCCCCTCACTACAATCACACATGGGTCTGACATTTCGCCCCAACACTGCAACCCCCCGAGCGTTCGCGTGTGTTGACTGCTCGTCTCGTCTGGTCGGCTGCTGTATGTGAAAATGTTCCGGACATACTGAGTTTAGACTACACTTTCGGTTTCCGTCCCAGCTTCTGACAAGCTTCTCTCCCTGTAGGAACCTCCTCACTCACTCTGACCGGCCTAAGAGCTCCAAGTTGTCGACTACCACGTGGGCACCGAAATGTTTTCCAGCTCAGCCCATATCCAAAAATAGAATGACCCAAACTGGCCATGGAGACGGTGGCGAAGGCAGTGTCACCAACCTGCCACGTAGTCTAAAACTTATCCCGAAAAATCACCTGGTGTCTGATGCCCAGCACGGTGTAGGGAAAGCTCGCAATCTCCTCAGGCTTGAGGAGACTGTCCGGGCTGAAGCATGAGCTGACTGCAACTGGTTGCTGAGAGACTGAGTCCATACAACTCCGAGGAGCTTTTCAGTCGTTACATATGCCGACCCGGCATTCTGTCTGGCCCGGCCGGATTGCAAAGTGTTCATCTGGGCTGTTCAATTAGGATAGTTGTCTCCGCTTCCCAAACATAACATGCCCATTACGGCCGTCAGTCTCCAATCACGTTTGAGGCAGGCACGTCAAATTCAAACTAACCAACCCTTTCCCTGGAAAAAAAAAATGCACCTGCAGTCACTCACAACAGGACTCAAGATTCTCACAGACTGCAAATTCTTTGCTCAGACTGACGCCTGTATGACTGTTGGCTCAGTTGTGAAAAGTCCGCTGGGATTTTTCTTACGGGCTCAGTCTGGCATTTCTAGTCCTGTTAAGCGTAAGGTCAAGGTGTTGCGGCTTCGTGAGCCGGTGTAAGGGCAGTTGCTAAAAGATGTGAAAACGCTGTTATCAACAGAAATGTCGCGAAAACTGTTTACGGAACCGTTTAAACCTAGGAATGGAGCAGAATCTAAAACAGCTGTCCTCTGAGCCGACCGTGACAACAGGCCGAAGAATTCTAGAATCGAAAGAATTACATCTGAGGACTGTTTGACTGTAAAAACAAAACTTGAAACAAAACAAAAACCGGAATCAACGCTGAAACAAGAAACATTTGAAAACAGGAGGTCCTGGATTTCGCTTCTGTGGAATCTGACTGAACCAAAATAACGAGCTCATGTACTGGTTCGCTCATCCATGGATGGAAAATCTGATTGGTCAAGGTGCGGACTGGTTCCCTCGTCCGGGGAATCTCACATTTCCATTAGCTCAGTGCTCAGGGACGACCCTCCTGACTAGTTCTTGAAAGTCATGGCTCTCAACGATGGCGCAGGACGGTTAAACTCTCTCTTAGACGTAAAAAATTAGAAAAAGAATGGAGTTCCAGCCCAGGTTTATTCCTCTTACGTCTTATTCAACTAAAAACCAGCCTAAGTTCAGAAACATCTACACATAGAAGTCCTCCATGTACACAAAAGGAAAGGGAAAGAATTACCGCGCCAAAAAAAGGGAGCTAAGCGGCCTGGCGAATGGTGATGGAAAGGGCAACATAGGAAAAGTGAAACATGAACACTAACAAGCAAGCAATAAGACGAGAGAAGGGTTGGCAGCAATGGAAAGGCAAGGTTACTTGAAATATGAAGACACCCCCCCCCCCAACTTCCCCGCCCATCCCCCCTCCATAGAAGTGGTGGGTAGGAGTAACCGAAGGAGTGGGACAAAAATGAAAGAAAGAAAGAAAAAAGCTGCAGCAACGTGAGTGGTAACTCCCCTCAGAGACCTTCAAATCCTTGGTTCCACCCTCAAACTGGGGGGATTTCGCGCCGCTTGCCTCAATCAAGGCACTAATTGGTGCACGCGCTATCCAAACAGATCCCGTGCTGGCAGACGATACAATTTCACGCCGATGCCTTCGGCAATTAGTCTGCCGGCAAAACTCGCTGCATGCTGCGAATAGAATAAGATTTTTTTTTTTGGTGGTCTCCTTTTCTTTCTGTCTAAGTTCCGCGTGCACACCCTTGTAAATTAATGCCGAGCGCATCTGACGAAAATATCAATCATATAAAGACAGACTTTCGGCGGAGGGGGTTGAAACGGGAGAGGGGCGGGAGAGAGCGCTGTCCGGTTAAAGTTCCATTGCAGCTAGAGCACAAAAATCTGCTCATTTGAAGTTAGGACGTAACCAGATTTAAACCCGAGTGGATGTTTACTGCCGGGTGGATTCCGCTTGAGGCCTCTTCATATCGCATCGGTACACACTGAGAGAGAGAGAGAGAGAGATTCACATACACACACACACACACACACACACACACACACACACACACACACACACACACACACACACGGCACACACACACACACACACACACACACACACACACACACACACACACAGGTTCTCTCTCTCTCTCTCTCGCTCGCAATACGGCTCTAGATATCACATGACTGTCCCTTATCACTGCTGGCTTTTGTGAGAAACTTGTTATGTGTAACTGATTAAGTCATTGTTATCTCATCGTTATCTCACGTGTTCTTAATGCACATTAATATGTAAAGTCACGGTAGAATAGAAAGGACAGCCTGTAAGACAGGCAACATAGCCTATACACTTTATTTTTAATTTAAAAAAAAAAATTGACGTTTGCGAAAGCCCGGCTCTCTCCATCTCTCTCTCTCTGTGGGCAGGTCTAAGTACCTTTTACGTACGGTCTCACGTTAAACTAAAAGAGAGAGAGAGAGAGAGAGAGAGAGAAAAGAGGGGGGGGGGGGTGAGGACAGAGAGAGAGAGAGAGAGAGAAAAGGGGGGGGGGGGTTGAGAACAGAGAGAGAGAGAGAGAGGGGGGGTGGCGTAACCCAATCTGCAGAAGTTCCTCCTGGGATTGGCAGCAGCCGTAACCCAGTCCCTGGTTATGAACGAACGGATAACTGTGGGATGGGGTTATGAAATCCTTGGGCTTCGGAGCGACACCTAACACGCCTGAAAACTCTTTGTAGTCGCCTGCTCTGTCTTTGCGGTAATCAGACAAAATCCTCTGAAATCACACCCAGCACCTCTCCAGCAGGTGATACCACTTAGGTAAGGTTCAAGGTCATCGTAAATACACCAAAGGTCGATCAACTTCTCGTAAACGGCTCTCACAGGTCAGTTCTTGAACTACAACGAAAATAACCAACAAAACAACAACAACTTGAACAAAGTTGAAGATCAGTTCAGTCTGGTTCCACACATCCTGTACAATGATTTAAGAAAAAAATTGTAGTTGGAGTTCGCATAAGCTGTGGGTAAGAATGGAAAATGCATATCGACAAACTGATATTCTATACTATTTACAAAGTGGCCTCTACTCGCGAACTTGACTATTCAGAATATGACCTCAGTTACAATGCATCGGAAAATAGGTACTGAAACGGAACGTGTGCTCTCAGGTGTTCTCGGAATGGAATCACTGAGTCGCAGAACAGAACTAACGCAATTAATTTTCTGTTGTATACCACACAGGTGTGTGTGTGTGTGTGTGTGTGTGTGTAAGGGATGTTGGAGTCTAACTAAACTGGATGAATATCGGTCTGGTTTGTCAAGATGTCTGAAATGCATCAGGTATTCACACACACACACACACACACACACACACACATCGGTCTGGTTTGTCAAGATGTCTGAAATGCATCAGGTATTCACACACACACACACACACACACACACACACGCCGCGCGCGCCCGCGCGTCACTGAGCTATTGGCTATTGTCCCCAGGGTAAACACCTGCTAGGAGCGGGCTACTGTTTCGGGGATGAAGTGACAAAGTCGGTGTCTGTCGGTCCGCATGTGGGATGTTTGTGTTGGGGAAGGTGTTAACTGTCGCCTGATTTACACGGTCGTTCGCTGACAGACATTAACTCGCTGTCATCAGACCCCGCGTTGCGTTTCATTTTGTCAGGCGACATTACCGGCATTGTTTTCTGACCCGGCGGCCGGCAGACAAACGCAATTTTAGCCCGCTTGCTGAAACTAACGCTGAAACTACAGCAGCCGTAAAATAACAGCTCAATGCTCGTTTAAAGGCCCTAATTTTCAGCGGGTTTTAATGTTCACAAATCGTTATGAGCTGTTCTGGTGTTGTCAAGCATTATATCACTACGACACAAGCAGGCTTGCGTTTAGCTGATTAAAGCCAGCACGCAGTAACCGGCGACATTGTGGCGACTTACACTCGACCTTGTAGCTAACCTGACTTCGAGCAGCCGACAAGGGAAATGTCGTTTACGGACAGATGAGCCGTTTCTTCGACTTCGCCGCCATCAAACATCGGTATGTTGCATTCGGAGCTCTAATAATCTCTGAGAAAGACTATTACGAGCGCACAGGCGGAGTCGCAAGCGCAACTGTTCCAAAACAGACATCTCCTCCCCCCCCCCAAAAAAAAAAACAAAAAAAAAACAACAACACAAAAAACAAACAAACAAACGACAACAAAAAAAACAAAACAGAACAGAACAACAAAATTACAACAACAACAACAACAAAAAACCCAAAACCCCACCCTAGTAATGGTAGCAACTTAGCACGTAGGGTCTCTCAGTCAACGTGGACAATGACACTTACATGAAGCAGGATGTTTCTCATTATTTAGTTTAGACGTCTCTGTTTCGAGGCATCTTGTTAAAGTAAACGCTTTCGCGTACATCTTTAAGAACCGTGATCTTCATTTGTTATGCCGCTGGGGCGTGGAGTAAAATAATTATGCACAAGCATGAAGCAGCTGTTCCTTTCTACTGCCATTAATCTTAATGTATTCAAACCTCATTAGTGATAACATTAGATGATCTTCAACTGAGCCCATGCAGGTCATCTTCTCCTCAGGATTCCCATGGCGCTGCTACATAAGTACGAGAACTGTTCTAATACTATGCTAGTTCGTATACAATAAACTCTATAGACTAAAGGGTCCTTCCTGAGTCAGATAAAGGGACTAATGCTACGCATACTGTCCCCAACTTCCCACAGTTTGCAAGACGTAGAACAGAGTCTGCTAGTCAGTGACCCTGATACACAGTGTGTGTGTGTGTGTGTGTGTGTGTGTGTGTGTGTGTGTGTGTGTGTGTGTGTGTGTGTGTGTGCGTGCGTGCGTGCGTGCGTGTGCGGTGTGCGTGCGGTGTGTGTGTGTGTGTGTGTGTGTGTGTGTGTGTGTGTGTGTGTGTGTGTGTGTGTGTGTGTGTGTGTGTGTGCCACGGTGTGTGTGTTATTCCACTCGAAATGACGGATAAACGAACTTTAACGCGAACACTTGACGTAAAGACTCAACCGCCTCTGATGTAAAGCTGTATTATTTCCAGAACACCAAACATCTTACCGTGAAACTTTTTTTATCTTTTGTCACTGTCAAACACACGTCTTACGTTTTAACAAGCAACCGGCGCACATCAAAAGGGACGCTGTAAATTGCTATCATCTGCCCGCAATCTCGGTTAGCAATCACCGACGTATCTATCAACTGAGATTCAGTTAAACCCGGCCGAAGAAGTGCCCACGGATCTTTTCTTATCTGCTCTCTCACAACTGATTACACCATTTGGAGAGATCATGTCCACACAAAAGCCCGGGATGGCAGGGTTTCTTTTCCAACCTAACCTCTGCCCAAGGCTTTTTTTTTTTCATATCACAACACCAAATCTTATGTGTTTTTCAAAATCGTACAGGTGTCTGATCGGTGTTCTAGATTCGGTTTTCTTCCATATGCTTATACACATTTTCCCAATCAGTATTAAATGATTCAGTATTTTGATATGCTCTTTGGACACATTTTCCATCTTTTTCACCCCTAACAAAATATCTGTCAAATTTAACTTACACACAGTCCCACTGTTTTTTTAGAAGCTGAACATTCATAGAAAAAAATGTTCTCTAAAATCTGTCTCTGTGCAGTACGAACATCTGTTGCTGTCCTTTACCTTCATTTTACATAACATAATATTTGTTGGGTAATTGTTGTGCAATATTTTCCAGTGTAACTCTTGGAGTCGTATTTCTCTGCCCAAGGCTCAACAGCCGACGCGAACATGAAGGTTGTTCGTTGAACTTTCAACGCTCGGGTCGAGAGTTCGATTCCCGAGTGGGGGCCAAATTTTGTGCTGGTCTGTTACCCTTGCCCCGTCTTTGATATCACCCATACGTGATGGAAAATGGCGTCAAACTGACCCTCAAACACCCATCCACCTTTGTGTGAAGGTACGATAATGAGAATATTTTAATGAATTACTCCTATAAAAGCTCATGATACAACACACTTCACACACGCACACACAGAGTGCTCATACATGTTGGCCACTGAAAAGGCACTGAGTCGAGCAGCACATCTGCGCTATCACACTCTCTGTTTTTTTTTGTTTTTTTTTCAGAAGTGATGAGAAAAGTAAGTAATCGGTGTGTGAATAGTATAAAAGACAGCTCAAGCAAAACAGAAACATTTTACAACCTACACGTGGAAACTGCAAGCCTAGCTCACGGTGCTGTGTGTGTGTGTGTGTGTGTGTGTGTGTGTGTGTGTGTGTGTGTGTGTGTGTGTGTGTGTGTGTGTGTGTGTGTTTCTGGTGCATGGCAGTGAGCCGTGAAGTGTTGCTAGTGAATGGATGGAGAGAGTCGAGGATGTGGAAAGGTAAGTCCCCATGCTGGCAAGCAGTCACTCACTACACTGGACACTGACCTTGATCACTGGCGACTGATGAAATACTACTACTACTACTATTATTACTACCACCACTCCTACTAATAAAGAAGAATTGTAAGCAGCCCCTGAATTTGTGTCTGACTCTGAACACATGCGTTCAAAGTACGATTTGTTGCCCACCTCGAACAACATGGATAGCGTCAGTGCGTATCTCCGCTGGTTGTACGTATACCGTCTATGGGGCCATGGGCAGATGTCCAGCAGGAAAAGAAACCACGCAGGCGGGCTAGTGGGTCGTAATCTTGGGGGACGCTATCACTGTCACTGCCTACTTTGCCCTGACACTGTGCATACCTCGGCTGAGTGGTGGTGGGCATAGGACGCGCACTGCACGTTTCGTTCAACAGACGAGAGTTGATCGAGTGCCAGGAATGTCTTAAACCACATAACAAAGCAATTCCACACCACCTCCCGAACTCTCCAATTTTCCTACTTAACCCCTTCAGTCACCGCCTCGTTAGGCAGGCAAGAGTGTGTTGGTTATTGCTGTGAGTTCCGCTGTTTAAACACCGTCGCCATTCGAGAAGCGGTCACTTATCAGACTGGAGGGGAAGTCAACAGCAGAAGAGTAAACTTTCGTCTGGACCTGGTCATCTCGCTAGCAAGTGGTAGTATATATATGTGTCGTGCCGAAACTGTCACATTGCCTAATTCATGAAACAGGCAGTGACTTTGCCTATCGTGTGGACTAGGCAGCAAGTACATAGGCAACCTTAATTCATGAAATAGGCTACTTATTTCACGATTAAAACAAAATTGTCTAGTTCACCAATTGGGCAAACTCAAAAATAAATCTGACTTCACCACCACCCACCTCAGTATCTGGTCCACAGAGCCTCAAATCTGTACCTTTTTTTTCACATTTTTTTTTTTACATGGTCTGAGCTCAAAGCAAGTGTGTGAACTCCGGTCAGTGTCCTGACTACAACTAGCTGCCTATTTCAGGAAATAGCCAGCTGTTCTGATCATCTCACATTTTATGCAAAGTCACTACCTATATCATGAGTCAGGCGATTTCACAGTTCAGGCACATATGTATCAGCAATGATTGGTGACACATACGTGTCCCAACAAATGAACGTGTGACATGGCAGACCATGGCACGACAGGCAAGCCAAGAAATCAGACAACTAAAAAAAAACTGTACCTGCATAAGGAAACACAAACAACAACAACATTAACAACAACATTAAAAAAAAAAAAACTGAATGACACGTTTTAGCACAAGTCAACTGACGAAAGTACGTAAATGTTCATAATTTCAATTACAGTGTTCAGAACGTATTACATAATCTGCAGCATCGTATTTGTAAATTTCAGACGGTTCATGGCTAGGGGAAACTTGAACAATGGTGAATTACTTAAAGACGGTAATCCCACGCTAACGAAGACATCGCTGCAGAACATCCCAGCAACCACTTAGCCGGTTGTGTTGTGACTGTGATGCTTGACTGATTCGTTTTCATGAATGTTATCCACTGCGTCTCCGCAACTGATTAAACACGCACAAATGCAAAGCATATGCATGCTGCTGATAGCCATCATGATAAAGTAGCTGATCGAAGCCTGGGGCTAACTGTCATCAGAGGCGTTTCTTTCTCACCAGGGTTCATACGCTAAGCATCTCACCAGATGCAACTCCCTTCCCCCCAGCCTTGCAAATTAGTCATTCTTGTTGACAACGTGTACCGCCTGTTCAAACCACAGGCAAAACGATATATATAATGAAGTAAATTTTGCAACTACAGAAATTTTACAGTTTGCGATGCTACAGGTATTTCATATATATATTTTATAGGTTTTTTTTTTTAAAGTCTGTTATACTTTATTGTGGTGGCGACGAAATCTCGAAACTATTCACAATTATTGCCTTGTAAATGTTTTTGGTTCAAAATTAATATCAGAATTTGACAGCTTGCAACCGGTGATATGCAAATCACTACACATCTAACCACTGCTAATATCGTAAGGATGTTCACTCACTGTGGGCAGATTTTTCAAACCCATGCAGACCCTCTGAAAACTGTCCAAATGGAAATTCTGTGCTACATATAACAAAGTTTCCATAGCAGGCAAAATCCTATTCAAAGTCTCCAATAAAGAAATCAGACTAAGAAAAAAAAATAAAAGAAAGGGTGGGTGGGTGGGTGGGTGTTTGGGAGTTAAACGTTCTTTTCCACCACGTATGGGTGATATCAAGGACGGAGCAAGGAGATAAAGGCCACCAGCGCAAAATTTTTTATTAATATTTGGCCCACGCCGGGATAAACTAAAAGAAAGACTGAAAGAAGGAAAGAACAAAAGAACCCAAAACACCAAACGAAAAAGGCACAATTTCAATTGAAACAAATGACGAAACTACGGAATAACCACGGTTAAACCTAACTAAACCATGCGAAAGTATGCAGCGCAAATTGGAATTTGGAAGTTTGCAAGCACTAAGCCAATGTAACGCTGAATGGTGCAAACATCGGGGGTCTGAACACTACAGGACAAAACACCGTCTGCAAACTCATAAACAGTCTTATCCTTCTGTTGTTATCATTCGTTTTGTTGCGGTAAAAACTTGACCAAAGGACAAAGGAAAGAAGGAGAAGAAAAAAAAAGACGAATGTTACTCTAGTGTGCCTCATTCAGTGCTGTGCCATCACAAATACTGCATCCATTATATTCGAGCAGCGATTTGTGAAAACACAATCATCGACAGTCTAGTCCGCAGAGTTACCTTTTGCTTGTTTGTTGAAGTTATGTCCCATTTGTTTATGTCCTGAAGAAGGCGTAAGCCGAAACGTCGACCTGTGCCGTCCTTTGTCAAAGTTAAGTGGTTTCTGTCCCTTTTGTGTCGCTTTTATTTGCTTAACTTGTAACCACTTCGCAGTCATTACCGTTTCCGTTTCACAATCATCGACGTTGTATTTTCATGAACTACGGTTCAAAAGAATATCTTCATTTCAAACATTAAGTAGGTTTTTTTTTTTCATGCACATAAGGACAGAGAGAAAGCGATACTGGCACTGACGCCAGAAAAATATGAACAAACTTTAAAAAAGCCGAGTGAGAGTGGAAAAACGAACAGGTAAAATAAAAGAAAACAGCTCTGAACGTCAAGTTTCTCAAATCACCGAGCAAAAATATAATTCACCAGTCTAGTCTTCGCTGTCCACACGTGATCAGTTTTCCACACCTAATTCACCGGGTCACTGCATATCAGTACAGATCGCAATTCACCATTTTACAGAAACTCTATACTGATTAACTACACTGGCCGCAAAGCAAGGCCGACATATTCGGTGCTGGTCACAACAGGTCAGTGGACTGCCATTCCTAACCAGCGGCCACAGTGACGCTCTGAGATTACCCAGTGGCTGAAAACATACACGAAACGTGGACAGACAGCTCACTCAAATAGTCCCTGTCGTCTTCATCAAGTTCACCGAGCCGCGGCGACTGACGGCGTGCATGTAAAGCCATGCTTTCGTCAGGACTACATCTGTCAGAAAACTTCGTCAGTCTTCCAAGTTTGCGATTGGCAACTACTCGCGCCAGGGAAAGTACAGCTACAAGAAAGGTTTCAGTGATAACAACTGCTGGACAATTCAAGTCACTATGACCGTCACTGACAAGGATGCAGGTCGTCTGTTACGCACACTGGGATGCCTGTAACTGTGTTGTAACTAGTAGCATCCCAGATGCCAGACTGTCTGGAGAAAACTGATCACGGCCGTTCACGTCGATCATAGGTCATAAAATAAAGAAAGAACGAAACAAATTACACGGCTCGACCGGCAGCTGAAGGTATCTACATTACCTGGACCGCAGCTGAACAACACTGATGAACGGGAATGGCAGTAGGTTTTTATCATCATCACAACGGACAACCGTTAAAACATCAATAACGGTATACGGCAGATCTCAATGTGGACCGGCATAGTTTAGCTTCCCCTTACAATTCTGAAGGGAAGACAAGGCACCGAACCTTGTCACTGAGCCTTAGAAGTGCTCAGTCCGGCCTCAGGCAACATGCATTCCGATAGTAGAACATGACAAAACCGTTCACTCAGTGCGACCGGACTGACCGTCGAGAACCAGTGGTCACTGACTGAATGGGGAGTCAGTCTCACTCGGGTCGGCCTTTGTTGTGTCGCCGCCGCCTTCGTCGGATTGATTTTTCGTCACTCAGTATCGCAGCTGTGCAGTCGGTGGTCAGTAATGCCAAAACTGAGTAGTCTGCAGGAACTGCGTTCCTCAGCCGGTTCAGTTTGTCACGGTCAAGTTTTCAGTGGCACCGGCCTTCACTGAGTGACGGACTCAAGTTATGGCGGCCTGGCGGTTTGACCGTAAGTATGATAGGCCCTGTGGCAGGTTCCACTGATGCGGCTTCACCGACCCAGTGACGACGAAACGCCGGTTCGAACACAACAGAAATGTCAGACATGCACACTGACACAACGAGTTTTCATCAGTCAGTAAAGTGATGCGGACGGCGAGAACGGCGATACTGTCTGTCTGGGCTTCGCAAACACTGAGACAAAGTTCGAAGTTCGGACTTACCATCTGATGGCTGCAGTGACTTTTCTCCTTCCAGTCGATTACAACACGAAACGGCCAATGTCAGAAGACGTACACGCACTAGAACACCACACTCCGTGTCGAGGATCTTTCATCTGCCAGCCGGCTCTGCCGATAAACCCAGCACAAAACTGTCGGCTGCTATGAGAGAGCGAGAGGAGCGAAGAGAGCACACAGCGAACGATCGAGTCGTCTGCTACACACAGCGAGTCGTCTGCTACATGCTGGCCCTTGTTCTCGGCGCGTGTTGTGTCGCTCTTCAAAACACTCGCTCAACACCTCCACTTGACTCGCCTTCTCAGCAGCATCGCTTGTCTTGTCGCTCGCGAAGGCAGTCGGCGCGACACGGCCCTAGCTCCCCCATCCGGCCCGTAACCAGGTAAATTGCCCTATTACCGCCACAAGACCGTAGATGCTCCGTCGGGCAGGTGTGTCGGTCGCTTGTGTGGAAACTTCACAGCACTGTGGGAGCCGTCCCACCTCCCCCATAACATTGCGGGCTAGATACACGGGCACGCGCTCTCGCTCTCTCTCTCTCTGGCAGTCGCCGTAGCGGAAGGGGAGATAACAGCAGCTCGCCACTGCATCAACCCGAAAAATCGACCCTCGCTTCACCCCCAAGTTTTTGTAGGTGCACGTTTACAATTCATCAGTGGTTCAGCCCGAAAAATCTGCCTCAAACCTGAGGTAGCCTGCGTGCAGTCCCTCGGTGACCCGTGCCGTGCTCCAGAGAACACATGATTTAGTTCAGTTGGCCTCAGAGAGTTATGTCCGTGTATGTCTTCGGCAAAATCAATCAGTCTGTTTGTATCTGACCCAAAATATTCAAACTTAATAAAGTCACTGGTTCACTTTCCGGCCGTCCCCGGCCCGGTACCTGCTATGGATGAAGTACTGACCGTGATCTCGGGTCCGTCAGTGGTTTATTGTCAAAGTGTATACGCCAGAGTTCAAGTTCTGAGCCCTAGAATTGTCAGCAATTCTGACATTCCAAATAGCGAACATTTGAACAAAAAACAAAAACCAAAAACAAAACAAAACCCTCTTCTATGTAGCCCGGCCATTTCCGTTTGTGTCAGTACTTGCATCAGCTACCAGGCCGGTGCGGCATTGTGACTTTGAGCTAGTTCGGGTTCAGTATACATTAGACTGAACTGAGCCCGCCCCCCCCCCCGTCCCCCCCCCGGTCCTTCCACCCCACCTATATATAAGTATATGCTAATGCATACACAGACCGGCTCAGGGCCATCGCCCACCAGTTCAGTGCGTATTTCCGAACTGTCACTATGGGAACACATTGACAAAACCTTTCTTCCCAACCTGGCTGTAGTGCACTAGACCCCTTGTTTAAAAAAAAAAAATGCCTTGGCCACCTCTCTCGGTGTCTGTCTCGAGTCTACACGACCAGACGGCTCAAGAAGCCAAACTAACCAGATCTCACGGGCGGCTGGCTGCCGAGTGAAAGGCCAGGTAAATCAGGCATGGGTGTTACCTGCTGCGCTGCTCCGGTTCTCTCCAAGGCGCTGTCTCCACTCACAGGGGACACGGTCGGGACACCGCTGGGGACGGGCTGCAAGGGACCTACCGGCGGTCATCGTGTCTAGTTTTGTACGGCTGGAAGGCAGAGGGCTATGGCTGACCGATGTATTGGCAACCCGTAATAAAACACCAGACCAAACCAAACCAAACCAAACAACCGAGAAAAATACTTGATAGGTGTTGCTGATACCGTTTTGCTTGCGTTGAAGTGTACATAGTCTTGGCATACTTTTAAAAGGGTGTGTGTGTTTCTTTCTTTTTTGTTTGGGGGTTGGAATATTGGGGGGGGGGGGGGGAGAAGGGGGGGTGAAGGGTGTGTGTGTGTGTCTTTTTTCAGTGTTTGGTCTGGCCGCCACTAAGAGCGTGCAGTAGTTCTCAGTTTGACCACACTAAAGATAACAGTCCCTTCAGTTTCTGCGGAGATCGAAACAACTGAATCAGCTTTTTTTATGAGTCTGTGTATACATATACAGCAAACATGATATTGAAAGAATGTTCTAATTTCTGTCGATGTAAACTGTACAATTATGTGGGAAATGTGGGAAAAGCGCGGCCATGGACTGATTTGATAAGCGCTTAAAATTTAGAAACGTAAGGGACTGATTCAGCGAAAATGGCAGAGGCTGAGAAGTTAGAATCAACTGCCGAATGGTCCCTTGCAGAGACGCGCAACTTTTACGCCCTATTATAGTATGTACCAGCACAAGGTTTTTGTTGTGTCCGATGTCGCTATATAGAGCACTGTCATCGGAACACTTGCAATCCGAGCACTTCTTTGCACGTCCAGACAGCCAGTGTGAGATAATTAATTTCTTTCGTATCATTTAAAAGGGAGAATCGGGGCAAAAAATTTAATACACACGTATGCGTTCAAACTGATTCACTCAGGCTGCATTTATGCATACACAAGCCGCCTCTCTCTCTCTCTCTCTCTCTCTCTCTCTCTCTCTGTGTTTGGTCTCTCCGGCTCTCCCCTGGCCAGTGTCTGCCTGACACATATATATACAAATTCACAAAATCACCGCTTTCAAGTTGGAAACTGAACAACATCAATCATGCCGACAACAGAGAAAAGGGGGTGGAGGGTGGGTGTTTGGGAGTTTAACGTCCTTTTCCACCACATACGGGTGATATCAACTGAAGACTGACGGGGCAACAATGAAAAAGCAAGCACAAATATTTGGCCCCGGCCGGGATACGAACGACAACAGAGAAAAACTGAAGGAATATAAAATAAACAATAAAAAAACCACTTGAAGAACGCAACAAAACAAAATTTGGAAACTGATCTGAAATCAGACTCTTTTGTCAGGAGAAAATGCTATCCAAACTGTCACAAACAGAGCCCCATTAATTAAATGCGACACTGACTGTGAAAAGCCTAGGAAAACTAATTAATGGCGCACTTTAAAATTGCCGTGATAAATTAGACAGGAGCGTCCGTTACCAGGCAGTGTCTCCGATGTCACGGGTGCCCGAGCGGAAATGGAAGTGGTATGTTTATGTGGGGTAATAGACACTAATCGGTCTGTTGACCCACAGTTCAGTTCGGTTTGTGTTGTGGCCCTAAGACACAGATTTTGAACGCACTTAGCGCTTTGGAGAGTTACTCTGCTACACGAACCACCTCTGGGAGTGTAAAAACTCGTTCTTTGTTTAAACGCAGAAGTGGCTCGGCGGAGGATTTGTTTGCCACAGTGTTTTAGATAAGAGCAGTGCCCTCACTAAATCTCCTATCACTGTCACCGGTGTTTGGCGTATAAACCATGCGGTAGCGTTGCATTGCTGAAGTTGCTTTTAGTCTAACAGCGGTGCTATGGGGGTGACATCACCAGTCAGGTGACCCCGGCCGGCCAATCCTAGAACTTGACCACCGTCCCCTTCGCCACACCCCACTGACCGCACCGGGACAACGTGTGCACCACCAGCACCCTATAGTATCCGGCCGCGGGACACGAGTTGATTAGTACATGCATACATATCAATGTCCGACAGCCAGGCTATGCCGCAGTATCGGTACCGGCGGGCCGCACTGAGCGGGGTCAGTGACTGTGACGGACTTGACTGAACTAAGATCATATACTGACCGTCTGAAAATCAGTCGGTATTGCCAGCTTCACTCCCCGCCCGGCTTTGATTTAAATGTAACTTTATGGAATATCATAACTGCGCAAACACATTGCAAAATTGTTCCGTTAAATAAGGTCACTCCTCAGCGTTTGTGCAAGTGTGATGAATACAGCGACACATGAGGTAATGTAATGTCTTTGATATGCTTGAAGAGGCGACGAGATCCAGAGCACACCAACTTTTCGGCGGTTGTCTCCCATGATGCGCTTACAGAGCCCCTTTCCGGCAAAGTTCGCAATGTTTTCAAAAGCATTGCTAATTTCTTTTAAAGAGGCCGAAGAATAAACAGAACGGAGTCTAAACAATACGAAAAGTTAGACAACAGAGAGTGCTGTTGTTGTCTAAACAGCGTTTTTTTTTGCCCTAACCCCTGCGGCCAACAATTTTAGAATTCTGTCCCCTGTTTGTGAATCAAACATGGCCGCGTCCTTGTGAAAGGTGTGCACAGTGGGGTTGCGTTGTCTGACCTTTCTCAATCTGCGGTGCTGCCTACCCGGTAGGTACGAAATTCTTTTTCCATGTCGCCAGCCCGTATTTAGTTGACATGTCTGAAGTTACATTGTATTTTTTTTTCATGGCACTTGCTTGTTTCAGTAACGGGTACGGAGTTATTTCTCAAGAATAAGTACGCTCATTGGTTATAAACATGATGTGAGTTCAATTTCTCGTTTGCAGGTGACAGTTCACGATGTCAGTGCTTGCGTGCAGAACATTTTCACTAAATCAGCTTGTCGCACATCGCGGTTTCAGGTGTGAATTGTGTACAGTTTTGGTTTGTGCGTTACCTGGATACAAGATTTGACCGTACCGCATGGATAGACAAATACTGAAATAGAGGTCTACATTTGACCAGGAAGCACTCTTGCATTACAAGGATGCAAGTGCAGTTATGCATTTTCTCCCCAGGGTTGTCTAAAATTAATTGCTAATTTGATATTTAAAAAAACCAAAAACACATTGCTGAAATTCAGAATCACTTTTTGATCACGTTTATTGATGCATTTCAGCTGTTTTGTAACGAAAAAGCAGGTTTACCTGTGCAAAATGATCATCAGTAAAAGCTGCTGGCAGCAAACTTTTATTTGGTATGTATTTGTGTGTGTAGCACAACAAACTGCTTGCAAGAGTTACGGAAGTTGGCTCGTGTACGTGTGGTGGACAACAGTGCTCTCGGTCGTGCGGCTACGGTTGCTGGGAAACCTGCACGCATTATCCATGTCTACAACAAGCAGGAGGTGGCATGCTTGGGCGACAAAGTGCTGCTGGCTATCAAAGGACAGAAGAAGCGAGCTTACGTGGTTGGCTGCAAACAGAAACAGCAGCCAAACATCCCTCGCTTTGACAGTAACAATGTTGTGTTGGTGGAAGACAATGGCTCGCCTGTGGGAACTAGGATCACTGTTCCCATTCCGTCTGCTTTGCGGGCAAAAGAGGGAGACTTTACAAAGATCTTGTCTCTAGCTACAAGGTTTGTCTGACAGACTGATGGACAAGTGTGAGATGTATGATTACAAGCTCACTGTGTCAAGCGGATGAATCGAAATGGATGGGCATTTTTCTGGTGCCATGCTGCTCCAAATCTTCGTACCCTCATTCAGCGGATTCCCATGCCATAGCACTGTGGTTTTCCAGACTCATCTGCCATAGCAGTTTTGGATTTTCAGTTGTAAGAAAGACTAGTGAAAGGGGTCATTTATGAACCAGACACTGACTTGTACTAAGCTGTTACTACAATCTAAAGATGTGTATTATATATGCTTGCTATAAATTAATGGCTTTAGGTGAGAGCAATCGTCATCAAAACTTTTGAAGAGGCATAGTGACGGGAAAAGGTTGTCCATTTTGATTACCCTTCCATATGTGTGTGTGTGTGTGTGCTCCTGTGCAGTTTGCAAAACTGGTAAGCAGAGTGATACAAGGTTTAGCATGGACACTGGCAAAATGGTGCATTGCAGGGTTGCACATTTTCCACAACTTCTATAGGACAGTGTCCTGGAAACAGCAAAGTGATAGGACACAGTGTCCTGGCCACTTAGTGGCAATAAAAATTTTAATAGGACAAATGTCCGCTTGAGGTGGGAAAAATAGGACATTTGAAATTTTTGTAGGTCAATGTCCTTGGACCGACTTAAATGTGCAACCCTGCATTGTGAATGAATGCTATAGAAATCAGTGTGACACAAGAGGAATGTGATCTATCACCATGGACACCATGTACCAGAAGTGACAAGAAATAAATGAGTTTAGAGTGTTAAGCGAAAGACACTTTAATCCACAAAAGTCCTCAAGAAAGTGTTTTAACTATAAGTTACACTGAAAAATCATGCACTTTAGAACCAGTGGCAAAGCACTTGTAAATGGGTGAGTGGGGTTGCTATGGGGACTGGGTGGGAGGGGGGAGGACACCAAACAAACCTAAACGAGACACGTTGATTCAAATGAGTGTGAATAACATTGCAGATATTTGATAGTGAAAGGATTGTTACTACATGTTTAGAGCATGTCTGGTATGATCTACAGCTACTAAAGGTAATAAAGTTTCTTCTTGAAAAAGATGTGGTCTGCAACAATTTGTAATTACAACATTCCATCTTTTAAACTTAAATACATGTACCTGTATATTTATAAATTTACAAACAATATCAATGTACATATATATACACAAGAAATATTTGAATACTTGCTCATCTATTTACAAACATTGTACTTAAATACAAAACAGAAATTAGCTGCCTGATACTGTTTTGACAGATAATTCTCAGCAACAGTGCTTTATGAGTTGACAAGGTTGTGAACAGCATCCAGCACCTTGGTGAAGTGGTTACTGCCAGCAGCAACTTCCAATATGGCTGCTTTGACTTGAGCCTCACTGCAAGTACACAAATACACAACAAAATAAAGAATGAATACAGTGCACTATGGTCGCAGTTTCAAGTGTGGTGACAATTTTGTGTGGTCCAATTTCAAAAGACTGTAATATTTTGCATGTGTATGTGATTCCATCTGTCACAACACTTGATCTGGCAACAAGCAGGCAAAATATTTCTCCATGTACTTAATATTTTGCACGTGATTCCATCTGTCACAACACTTGATCTGGCAACAAGCAGGCAAAATATTTCTCCATGTACTTACATAAGGCAACCTTGAGCCAAAGCATAATGTATCTGTTTATGGGTACACAGCGCTTGGACTCCTCAGGTAATGATCTCAAACTTGCTCTCACACTTTCTTCTGATGCGTTCAAACCCCTCATAAATCACACACAATTACATGTATATATCTACAGTAAGATAACAATGTATAAATCTTGAGCAAACATACCATATGTCACCCATCACAATATGAACGCTCCAGTTGAGAGGATGTGCCGGGTAGTGGTTTGCAGGAAACTCCACAGTGAGGGACACTTTACGCAGCCTGGGGACACTGAGCAGCTCTGCTTCCACCCTATAGACAGAGGCAAGTCAAGAGTCAAACTTATAGCTTGGTCAATTATCTTGTTGGCTTATCTTGTTAAGCATATATACTGTAGACTGAAAGTGATCACGCCCTTGCTTATGATGACAGCGGATGTGTTGTGGTCAAGTTCAGGCCAAGCATGAAAACACGTAGAAGCTTCTGGCATACTGGTACTCTATCAAAACAATGAATCTCTCTCTTTCCTGTAGCATGTTTGAGGAAATACATAAGCTGTCACAGAGACATCTGCAGGACAAGAGTTTCATCCAAACTGTTGGGCAAGATGTGAATATGAATCATGTCACTTGTGGTAACACAGTCACTGACAAAATGTAAAAAAAAAAAAAAAAAGGTGATGTATTAACTGTTCAAATATTTCACCAATAACTGAATTATAAGCAAATCAGCTGATGCTCTTTACATCCCCTCTGTCACTACAGAATGCCTAGCTGTCACCAAGACACTTCAATTTCCAGAAAGGAACAGAACAGCCATAATCCCACCAGTTTTAAGCACACTGCACAGTAGAAAGTCAGCAAAAACATGGAGATTTACCTATTGCCGGTGATGGTGAGCAGGTACCTCAGTGAAGCAAACTTCAGTTCCTGACTGACTGACTTGGCATCTTCTACCATTCTGGAGACTTCATCCAGCAACTGCATGGCAGAACATAAGTATTACAGAATGATGTCACAAACACACATGCACACACCCATACACGACAAGAATGACAGTGGACAGTATACTGACTGTCAAAAACATGGATGAAACTGCATGAAGAAACTGCATCAGAATGCATTTAAGCAGTAAACTCAAGGCAAATCAAATGAACAGAAGGCGATTAACACACTGATTGCTAAGACTGAATGATCTGAACAAGCACCTGAGGAAGCTGATTTCGTGAGGGGAAGGTGGCAAGAAGACGGTCACTGACTGCAGACAATCCATCCACAACAAGTCTTGTGGCCAACACTGCCCAAGGCTGAGAACCCTCTGGAAGAAATGCAAATGCAACTGTGTTGTCGCTTTTTGTGCAATAATTACATGTACTTTGATTTCAGGTATCTTCAGAAATTAAATTCTCAATGTGACAGGCACTTACATGATTCTGTTACTTCTATTCAAAGTTTCTTTACTTTTCTTGCTTTACATTGGCGCCCCTGTCACAGTGTCGGACCAGATGATGTGCTGCATTTTCTCTTTGGTACATAAAAAGTGAAATGCACTGTAGGAGAAAGTAGAATGGCTGACTGAGCATCAGGCACAAAGGATGAAGGTGAATCACTGAATGCAAAATCAATTGCTATTTTGGGAATTCCATTATCAATGTGCGTATCATGAATATGGAGGTGTACCTTTGAGACGACTTGTTACAGTAAGACTGTGGAGCTGCTGTTGTGGGGAAGGCAGACCCTGAAGCTTGATTGTCAACAGCACCGAGTCACATAGAAGCAGAAGTTCCAGCTTACTGTCCTCCACCCTGACTGGTCGCCAGCTGTGCAAACTGCACACAAGTCACAAACTCAATTACATATACAATGAATGAGAAATTAGAATGGTTATTATCCTGTCTGAAACCTCTGTTAAGCAAATCTCCATCTCAGGAGGCAGAAAACTTCTCTGTGCTGGAAGAAGGGCTGGAACTGTGGGGTTGTCAGTTTCAAAGTGTTGTGAGTAATAGCAACAGTCAAAGTTTGTGGAGCCCCAAAATACAAGACAATCATACCACTCAACCAGTTCCAGAAATTCTTAATAATCATACAAGGAAAATAATCTTCTACAACAATCGAATCAAATAATTATTGTTGCACCAACTGATTTCCCACTCATCCAACAAGCAGTCCACAGTAAGCGTGAACATGCCAGTACTCCTACTCCAAGCTGACCTGTGTAAAATGCGCAACTTGTCATGTGCCTTTGCTAGCTGCTGTCTAGTTTCTCTGGCCACTCTGTGCCGTTCGTTGGCCCTCCTCTCCTTCAGCTGAAAGTCTGACAGCTGCTGTTCCAGTAAGCAGTGTGCACTGTAGAAAACAAATTCACGTGGTCTCACTTAATACGAATGAGAGTTGATGCCCTGTTGTTTGCAATCCCTCACTCCAATACAGCGATCGTCAAATGCGCTCGCCCGCTCGCTTTCGCGACCAAATTTACCGTCGGGCGAGTGAAAGCTCCGGTAGCGGTAGCCCGAATGGCGAGCAGGAATTCTGAGATGATTGATCTCATGAATCAGAACCTAGCAGCCACTCCCGTCAAGCAAAGACCCGTAGATATCTACGGTCTTTGCGTCAAGTGTTTAGCTTCTCTATCATCGATGTCGTCTGCTGTGCCAATGTGGGCCCGCCATACAGTTTCCGCGCATGCGCTTCGGCTGCGGTATTTTCAAAACATCCCGTCTGCGATGCGAGCTTCCGGCAGACGCCATGTGGCGATTTGTGCCTGGTCTCGTGGCTCCTCCGCCGGCGAAAAAAACCCAAACTGAGATGACAAGCAAAAGTACGAAGCCAAAAGAGAAAGGAAGTTTCTGGAAAAGTGGAAGACCAGGAAAGATGGCACTCCAAGACAGTGGCTCGTCTATGACGAAGACAATAACCACATGGTTTGCAGTTACTGCACATTATTTTCATCCGACAAAACCACCGAGTTTGTTCAGTTTCCAAAGTGTTATTGAAAATAGATGTTCAAAAGTATCTGTATACCATGTAACAACGAGAAACTGAAAATAGAAACAATCCGTTTGATTTGATATGTGGTAAAAAAAATGACATCCCCCCCCCCCCCCCCCTTCCTCACCCATTCACCCACCCACCACCAACGCTTCAAAAATGCTGAAATGACAAACTCAAGGTCCCATATTGACTACAGTACTAAAACCTGTATTTGCGATTCGGGCTACCAGAATTTTTTTCGGGCTACCAGTTTTGTTCAGGGCGGTAGCCCGATTGGCTACCATGGTCCTGACACATTTGACAATCGCTGCAATACGTTTATGACTACACAGTAGGAAGGGTCTAGGAAGTGAATAAAACTGAAAAGTGTAGGTAATAGCCTGCTATATTGTATCTTCTTCAAACTTACAATACTTCACCAGAGCTGAAGTGTTAGATGAAGGACAGCATTGCTCCTAGCACTTGCTTATGGCATGACATAAAGAAATGATGATTAATGAGTACAGTATGGTGCAGTTTGTTACACCAGTCTACGATTTTCTGTTCACATACCTTTTCGCTTCAGTGATTCTCTCTCTGATTGAGCCCAGTTCTGAAAAAAAAGAAGAAGTCAAAACAACTGTAGAGTGGTGTGCTAACCACAAAAAGAAAAAACAAAAACAGCGATCAATCATTCCATGCCCTACCCCCCCTAACCACTGTAGCAAACAACAATCATTTGAATTTTTAAAATCTGTTATCTATACCTCACTTTCATTGTTGTTTGGGGTGATTTCCATACAAACTATGCATATCTGCTCAACAGCAGCATGCATGTCTGAGAAAAGCAATTAACAGTAAAACTAGAGAAAGAGCAAACGTTTGGGGTTTCTCACCTGTTTGTTTTTGCTGCATCTTCTGTTGCAGGGAGTGATGTCTCGCATCTTTCTTTCCTTTGGATGCTGTAGTGCGCAAGCGCTGCAACTGCTCCCTTGCCTTGTCAATGCTCAGCTTCAAGTTTTCTGCCATGGTTGCCATGGTTTCAGTGCATGATGTCATCTCGCCCATTTCATCACACATTGTCTGATGTTTTTCCTGAAGAAATGAAAAGAAGAAAGAAAGGGATGCAGGGTAAAGTGAAGGTATCATAAAGCCTGGCTGGTAAAATAAAGAGTGACACTTTATTATCGACATTCACACATTCTAGAAAAATGGTAATCACTTGACAAATGACTATTTATTCATCGTGTATGCACGCTGGGATTTGTTTGCTGTTGTACATAAAAACCAACCAACAAAAAAACACCAAACAAAACACAAAAAACCCCACCACCACCAGTAAGAAACAAACAAAATAATGAAGTGATCTTTGTGAATCACATCCTTACCTTCAATGTACGTGCATATGTCTGCAACATTTCTGCCTTGTGTAATTTCCACGCAGCCTGTGCTTGTTTCCGGCTGGCACACAGCACCCCTCGTATGGACTGGCTCAGTGACAACACCTTTGACACAAATTATTCCTTTTACCTTTCAAACACCTGTTAGTATAGTATACTTCCCATAATTACTCTCATGTTAGCCATACTATGCTTTTTTTTTTCTCCTGGGGATGAAGTGCGAGGTGTGTGTTCACTATGGGGGAAAGGGGACAAGCGAGAAATCACCATACCTTTACAAAATCAACAATACTGGACGTAGGTTTTTCCCTTACCTCATTGTCCGTCTTGTTTGCAGCACCGATCACTTTTGCAACTTGACCCATTGCAGTCACCTCAAGATCAGCGGTAGCTGCTGCTTTCCTATTAGAAACCATATAGTTAATACTATGAATACATGCAATGAATATTCTGTGCAGTTAATAACTTGTGTCACTTTCTGTATGAATATTTATTCACAACTGTACATGTAATCCTCATGTTCACACTCTAACATCTCTGTCACATTTCAGTCATACAACCAGCACGGGTAAGCTTATGAAAAACTTGTATTCGGGACTTTAATTGAATGTGCTAAAGACATTTCACTCAAAGTGTACATACTGTTCCACAAGCCCAGCGAGAGTCTGAAGGGCCTGTCTTTTGACCTCGCATTCACATTTCACCACTGTTGCCACATTTAGTTGATCCTCTGGTGTCTCGCAATCAAGATCCTGCAAAATAAACAGTCAGACGTCTTAGTACCAGTAGTCTTCATCAGGAAAGTATGACCTGCCCTGATGAGCAAATTGGTGAGTGAGGAGATAGCTTGCTGCTTATGAGACTATGTGAAGTTTATTCCCGGGCATCGTCTAGTGGGTTGGTCCACTGCTCTTGCATTTCGTGTGAGTCAGTGTGAGTTTGACACCTCCCCTAAGGCTAAGGAAGGAGTAAAAAATTGTGCTTCCTCCAAAATGTTGTGCATCTCCTCCATCTGTGTGAACTGGACTGTTTGTGTAACTTGTCCGTCACAGTAAAAAAATACAACAAATGTGGCCGACCTTGCAGTCTGAATGGACTGAATAATGTTCAGCCAAACTGCTCAGTTAGGGTAACTGCCAATTCCCCCCGTAAGTTACCCATTATGGCCCTAATCACATCTTGTGTGCAAGATGTTAAACCCGACTAACACGCCTTCATCCCCAAAGAAGATAAAAAGAAACACAACAAACTAAAGTAGCAGTGAAACAAGACCACATACATGCTGAAAGTAATACAAGAGTGATAAACTTACAGGCTTGAATATCCCACTGCTGCGTCTACGCCCCTTGAGTTCAAACAGTTCAATGTCCATCGAGGTAAGAAACTCTTCAACACTGGTTGGAGGGTGGTCTGAGTCACCCTGAAATGAACAGAATTGTATTTTCTTGACTTACAGTTACATTGCCAGTGGGGTAACACCCTTGTAGTAAAAAGCATAAATCTCCAACATGTGCAATTTACAGAATATGATGAAAATCAAAGGTGTATACCTGTAAGAAAATCAGTAATGTACTAAACAAGCGGATGAACAATACGGCTTATCTCAAGACAAGTGAGAAAAGAAGTGATGATGAGTGTTAACTAAGATTAACTGTATCCTCTATCACTGTATCAACTTGCTGAATATCATGTTTCGATCCTTTACACCACAAATATTGCAATGAATTTTATGAGTAAGTACATTGCAAAACCAAACGTTCAACATATATATAGGAACACTGAAGTCAAACTAACTAAACACTTGATATTTATCAATTTAAAATTAATGTGAATAATTAATTCAACAATAACAAAAATCTACAACTACAATTTTTTTTTATCACCTTCCTTTCTGCAAAACTTCGGCCAAGTGAGATGGAAGAGCTGGTCAGGTTGGGGTTGACTGACACGGACAGAGGATTGCAAGATGACTCCCCAGGCATGCCTGATGTGTTGGGCAACGCTGGCATTGTCTCCCCAAAAATGTCAGTCGGGCTCATGATGCTATTGCCAGAACTACCTGTCTGATTAAGAGCTTCTGGTGAAGCACTGGCATCTGATGACATTTCCTCCCTATGGTTTTGATCAGGCTTAGCGGTAGTCGCAGAACTAGTGTCACATGCAGTACTGGCTTGATGCGAGTCTATGGAAAGGCCAGTGTCTGACGCTGCTGATGACTGGCTGCTGAGTTTGAGACTCTTGGCTCTAGGGCCCTGAATCAGCATATTCAAGCTTTGCAGCCTTCGTTTGTTGGAGTCACTGGAGAAAGGATGACCCAGAATGCTACTGTTCCTTGTGCCTGTAGACAGTCGCAGAGGTCTCTGACTCATCGTAGTGCTGTTTATCAACCTTGGCTGTGAGTGTGACTGTGAGAGGGAGGTCAGTGGTCTGGACTCTGCTCCAGTTTCTGCTTGTGGGTTACCATTTTCTTTCCTCTCCTTGTCGGCATCAGCAGCCTGACCCATCGAATGTGCGCTTAGTGACGTCCCCGCTGAGGTAAGTTGATCCGAGGTTTGAATCGATGATGCTGGACCAGAGGCAGTGGTGGTGGCAGTACCACTAGAGTTCATCCCAAGCTGGACTCTCAGCTGAGCAAGGACTCCTGTCAGCTCCATCAGAGCCGTTCGTTCACCAGGTTCATCTCCGCCATCACCTTCATCACTGCCTGCTGGTAGAGGACATGTCATAGTCATTTGGGCTCCTGTTTCTTCAGCTGAGAAAAGCCGCGTTTTCTCATTGGTAAGGACTCTGCTCTCCATCTTTTCATCTATGTCAGGATCTGAGTTTATGCCAGCTGCACATGTGAGTTCCATCTCTGACTCTTTTTGGTCTGCACTGAACACTGCTGTCTTTTCCCCATCAGCCTGATTTGCCTTAGTCACACTCACAGACTTGATGTTCATACTGGTCGCTGTTTCTTCTGTTGCACTGCAGTTCTGGTGTTCTGCTTTGTCTTGAGTGTTTGATTTATTTGCTGAATCCTGGTGGCCAACTGCCTGTTCAGCTGGGAAGCCTGCCACATTACAGGTGATACTCATGTCTGCTTTTGTCTCCTCACTGTTGAATACAGTGGTCTTCTCCAGCACTGGACTTTGAGCGGAGCTGGCTTGCTGCTTGAATGTGACAATACCAGATGTATTTGTCTGTCCAGATGGCACTCCATCAACCGCCTGTTCAACTGGGAAACCTGCCACATTGCAGGTGATACTCATGTCTGCTTTTGTCTCCTCACTGTTGAATACAGTGGTCTTCTCCAGCACTGGACTTTGAGCGGAGCTGGCTTGCTGCTTGAATGTGACAATACCAGATGTATTTGTCTGTTCAGATGGCACTCCATCAACCGCCTGTTCAACTGGGAAACCTGCCACATTGCAGGTGAAACTCATCTCTGCTTTTGTCTCCTCACTGTTGAATACAGTGGTCTTTTCCAGCACTGGGCTTTGAGCAGAGGTGGCTTGCTGCTTGAATGTAATGACACCAGATGTGTTTGTCTGCTCTGATGAAACTCCAGTTGTGTTTCCTGATGTGGAGGACTGCCTGCCCACTGTATTATCTGAGATAATTGTCAGCTCCATAGCTGCACAGGTGTCATCATCAAATCGTACCGTTTTCTCTCCAAGCCCTGACTGTGTAGTGGCACTTGACTGTGGCTGACCATCTGGAGTGCCTGAGATTTCAGTCATTTCCATTGCAGCACAGGTGTCCTCTGAGGAAAACCTGACCGTCCTCTCTTCTGGCTCGGACTGTGAAACAACTGATGATTTCAGCTGACCAAGAACAGCATCAGCAACTTCAGTGATCTCCATTGCAGCACATGTATCCTCTGGAGAAAACCTGACAGTCCTCTCTTCTGGGGCTGACTGGGGTTTTGCAGATGCTGGGTGATCTGACAACATCTCTGTCATTTCCATTGCAACACATGTGTCTTCAGAGCAAAACCTGTCGTTCTTGTTGCTAGTGTCAGCTTGAGGCATCGTGGGAGTTTGATGGAAGCTTTGGCCGACACCTTGGGACTTTGAGATGCTGGTAAATGCTGAACGTGTTGCACCAAGCTTAGGTTCCTGAGGAAAAGCAGAAAGCTTGCTGGAATCTAGGCTGCTGGCTTGCTGTGGTAATGTCTCTAATTCTTTCTTACTGACAGTGTCTGCTTTCCTCTCACTAGATGAGACGGTAGAGAATGAAGACCGACTGGTTTTTGGCATCAGACTTGGGCCTGCAATATCAGACGATGGAGCTCCTTGTGTTAAGGTCACAGGTGCAGACTGTGTTGTACATGCGAGAAAACTGCTGCCAGCATCCTGCAGCAACTGTCTGGTGTTCTCCACAAAGCCTGACAGTTCTGTGGTCTCGCCAATGTCACTGTTATTCTGTTTTCCACCATACTGTACAGGCTGTGCAAGTGGCACTGGCGCACCTTGAAATACGGGTACTTCTGTATTTGCATGCACGGTAAGAGGGGCTGTGGCTATCTGAGGGCCTGGGCCTATCTGAGCTAAAGTGGTTCTGATAACAGTTGCAGACACATCCTGCTGCTTTGTTAATCCTGTTGGGACGATATTCTCCTTCTGCAAAGTTTGCCCTGTCACGGTGTGAGAACTTTGGGTGGCTGTAAATGTACTCTGTGAGATGAACTGTGCCTGAGAAACAAAAGGCCCTGACATGGTCACACTCCTTGACAGGCTGGCATCAAGAACAGGTGGTTTGAGTACATCTTGACATCCAGTCAGCTCCATTGTCATCGTCATATCCACTTCCTCTGGCTGTGAGGCGATGGTTGTGACCGCAGGAGGCTGAACAACAGCAGGAGTGGCTGCCTTCAGAGAGGCCAAGAAGGATTTGGCCGACATCAAGCTGGCTGGCTGTGGGTTCACTGCTTTAGCTTCCTCCATCAAAGACTGATTCTGCATCATGCTCATGTTACGGACACTGACCACATCTTCGGCCAAGGACAGATTCTGGGTAAGATTCATGTCGCAGGCTGTGCCAGCTGTGCCAAAAATAACTGTCCTGTCACCGATGGACAATGCCGACTTCATCTCTTGCAAAGGACCGCCGGAGCACGCAGCAGCAGTCGCCGTGGTGATTGTGCATTGCTGCTGGAGGTCATGGACGCCGGTCAGTTCCATAGTGTTGCCCTGATCCATGTTGGTGAAGAGAATGGTGTGCTCCTCCCTCACTTGAGTCATGCCTGCCACCTGGTGGACAGAGCACAAAACATTTGTTACATGCAGTGCAGTGTTGCTGAATATGAACAATTTCAACCAGTCAGCTGGGCTGGCAATAAATGTAAACTAGTTTACTACTCGTCTGGCAAAACACATGGTGGCCCTGAAATCTGTTCATAATCATAGTGTAGTATCTAAATAAATTTGATGTTGCATGTATGTGATAATGAGTACGGGTAAGCGTAGGGAAGAGAAGCAACAATCGCCTGAAAGGTAAGACTAAACAGCAAGAGAGAATTGGCTGCAGTAACTGACTGTTCTGTCAGTGTTATTGTTGGACAGATTGGAAGTGTGCACGCTTGACAAATGAACTACTGTAAATTTAGCATATATAGCATTTTGTTGTTTGTAAAACTTCTGCTTTCAAAACACATTTCCATTATATTCAAGCATACCATTTCTGCAGAAAGGTTCTCAGCATTTTATAAAATATATAGTAATATATGCAAGTGTCAAGCTACTGACATACCTGCCCACTAGATCCTGTCAGTTTGCTCAGAAAATCACGGGCAGAGATCTTCGGCACATCTGCCACACTGACGTTCCCTTCTGCACCTGAAGTGTTGACCAGCGTCAGCTCCATGTTACCATCATCCTGTGTGTCAAATATCACGGTTCTATTCGCACTGGCTGGGAAACACGTTGACGCTGCTACTGCAAGCCCTTTCCGTGGGGGAAGCTGGGTCGGGACCAAGACACTGTTCTCTCCCATGGACATTCCCAGCACCTCTGTTGCAGCTGGCTCCCTGTTGCCAAAAGTGTCACACATGAGGACAAATCATTAAATGATAAGACATCTTTTACTTTGCACTTATGTCATGGCTATAAAAGAATGGGTGGTTTAAGTTAAACTAAAATTAAAAAACAAATTAAATTCCCCTAACTCTGATAGGGAAGCCATTCTGATCAGAAGCACTAGTTCAGCAGCTGAAGCAGGAAAAAGGAAGAGACGAGAATTTGCTTATAGTTTACAGCAATACTTTAAGTCTAATCTTACAAATAAGTTAAAACCATATGGATGAAAAAGAAGAAGATGATATGGGTGTGTTTTGAAGTAAAACTTCAGTACCAGTTTCCCATTTGCTGAACAGGTGGTCTGAGCACCAAATCCTGATCCACAATCCGTGTTGACTCCCGCGGAAAGCCGTCTGCAACAGCCATCCCTGATATGAAAGTTGTCTCTCCTTCCTCAATGGCAAATGACACAGCGCTTGCGTTTCCGTCCACCCATGACTGCTCCGCTTCAACAGCAACCTGATGATTGTTGATGAAAATAAAACCATACGGTATACCAAAGACCATGTCACCATGAATCTCTGTGTAACTTAATTAGTGTCACTCCTTTGGCTTAAAAAAAAAAAAAAAAATCAAGAGCACTGTTATTATTTAGACACTATCAAATTTCCCATAAACAAATATAATTCCATAATCTCACGACTAAATGCGCATCATAAACAAAGTTACAACATCAACAAAATTTATACATGCATGTAAAACATTTTTTACTCTCTCACAAACTAAGTCTGACTTTAACGACAAATCTTTCTTCCAGGGCTGTGGCAATCAAAGTCTTAGATTTTACAATGAGCTTCTGTTTTTCTTCTTTGCCCTTTCTCCCACCACTGTCGGAGAAAACCAACAAGAAACAACCTTCCACAACAACTTTCATAGGGACCCAGGGAAAAGAGGACCACCTGTTAGTCTGAAAGCCAGATCAGCCACTTTACTTTACCTGCACTTCTTGCTGGGGAGTAACCAGCTCACAACCCCCACTATCCTCATGTTCTGCTCCATTCTGCTTGTCTTTTAAGGTCTGCGGCGAGTCACGAGGAAACTCTCTGTAAACATGTTAGTACCGGTCATGTTCAACAAACTGAGAATCCAACAGTCACTATGAGTATGAGACAGGGAAATTCAAGGTTCATGCTTTCAATTTTACAGGTTTAACTTTAAGTGTTACTTCGGTATGACTGAGAATCTATGGTGGCAAACAAATGTGAACAGAAGAACCCACTTTAGTTCTCTACAGAAAACTTCAGTTTGATAAATTTTACTATAGTAAATTAAAATGTCATATCCCCTTCCCTGGAGAGAAGAGATCAACAGACTAGGCAGTGTGCGTCAGCTGTCACTTGGTGTGTGTGTGTGTGTGTGTGTGTGTGTGTGTGTGTGTGTGTGTGTGTGTGTGTGTGTGTAGTGTTCCACTGGTATTTCTCAGTCAGGGTGCTGAATCCCGATGTTCACTTACTTGACGACGTAAGTTTCAGCAAAGCTGACACGTTTTGATGGGCGTCTTCTGCTTGTTGTTTCCTTTTTCTCCTGCGCAAGATCATTCCAAAATAAGAAACTGTAATAATTGTACTTTTACAAGTATTACTATTAGTGCCAATAATTTTTAAAAAAAATCACAAATAACATACATTTATGTAAAGCTAAAACAATGCTAACCATGATGACAAAACATAACTTTACACTGACTGAAAGAAAGCATGATTCACCGTGCGTGGCTGCATAATTTGCGTTTGGAATCTCATTCAGTTTTCCAGGGAATTGATCATTCTAACATGGAAAATGGACTCAAATGATTTACAACTCAAACACAGCAAACGCACTAACTGGCTACAGCCAGTAAATTACTGATTTGAAAATGGAAATTCCAGAAAAAATACACAACTGTACTGTCGGTTATATGTACTGGTTCAGTGGTTGGAATACACAGAAAACCGACTCATGAAAACTGCATATTGTTTTTTGTTTGTCCATTTTGATTTCTGCCCCTTCATTTTATACATGTATACATGTATATATGTATGTACTATAAGTATAAAACGATGTCAGTCCATGTCACTGGGGTTTAGGGACAGCCGTGGCCCATGCTGTAAGCAGAGACACATGCGCCCACTCAAACTGTTCTACTCACAGCTGCACAGAACCAAACTTATTACGACTGGGCTGCTGTCACTGACTGAGCATGTGTTCAATGTCAGACAAAACCAAAAGAGCTCAGAATATCAAAATCTTAAAATTTGGGCCTATAGAGCTGCCCACCGTAGGATGTAGAACCAAAATGTCACAAAAGCATTTTTAAAAAACACTGCAACCACCGTACATTAATCATTAATGCAATGAAAGTGAAAACAGGAATAAAATCTCACCTTTACATTGACATCAATATCAGCAAGAGCTCTCTTCAAAATCTGCAAAGTATGATCAGAATGTGACTTATGAGAAACTGAATGCCTACTTAGACAGTTATTTTGAGATTAAGTTGTTACATGTATTAATATAATATTATTCATATACAGCAGACTGTGGCACTGTGCAACAACAATAAAAGAAACTTCATGAAAAACTGTTTAAACTCACAGATGATCGCCTCCCAGTGGACCGTTTTCCTCTGTGGAAAAAAAGAGTTCACTTCAGTTTCAATAACACTGCAGAAATCTTCTACAAATGTTTTGGCGAAAATCAATCACTGATTCACTTATAAATTACTATCATTTAATGGCTCGAAATTTTATTCATAAAAATAGTGGGCAGAAACCCATTGAAAAAAAAAGAAAATTTGCTTCAAACTGGAAAAAGCAGTATATGAAATAATCATTCTGTGATGACCCCCCCCCCCCCCCCCCCTTCGTGACTGATCTTCAGCCTAGTTCAGGGGCAACATTCTAATTCGGTAATTGTAAAGACTAGTATACGAAAATAATTGGAGCTAATTGCACGCACTTTGACGGGTGTTTTCGGTTCCGCTCGATGCAAAGAGATGTAAGACACCCTTACCTACTCACTTTGACCACTCCTTCCCCACAAACATGCACAAAATATCCCTGAATGACTGGCGACCATGGCCGGAGCAGTCATCTGCACGCCATTTTGGTTGGTGATCACGTGGGTGCAGATGACTGCTCGGGCCGTGGTCGCCAGTCACTCAGGGATATTTTGTGCATGTTTGTGGGGAAGAAGTGGTCAAAGTGAGTTGGTAAGGGTGTATCACATCTCTTTGCATCGAGCAGAACCGAAAACACCCGTCAAAGTGCGTGCAATTAGCTCCAATTATTTTTGTATACTAGTCTTTACAATTACCTTCTAATTCTACTGCCCGAGGAGTGAGCAGACATAAATTGATAAAATGTGTATCAATTTCAAAGTTGTTCATTTATAATAATCTTTCCCGACCCACCTGGGGCATTGAAATCAATTAAATCAGTTGTTAAAACCCGATGAAATTCACTGAATATAATTTCGATCCCCTAATGGATCAAGGGTGAGGAGGCTTAGGTGACCTCCAGTCATCTCATGATGATCTGGTGAGGTCTGCAACTCGCGTGGGATTATGACGCGCAAATTAACTGCCATCAGACAGCTGCCGTCACACTAGTGACTGCTTCCGGTACAGTCACCCATGACACGATCACCCTGGTTAGACATTGATCAACCGTAATTCTTAATTTCTACCATACCTATTTCACTTGTGTGAAAAATATGCTTGGACTTGGGAGTATTTCTGAATCGCGTAAAGGCAGCAGATCTGTGTCAACAATGCCAGTGTCACTAAGCAGAGCGGATGCATAAAATCAACCAAATTGCGAACTGTGCGCAAGCGTATCAAACGACAGTGTGCTTGCACGGAGAGATTTATTAATTTGTAAAGTTTTAGAACATGTTTTGTACAGGATGGGTGCTTTGCACACTGACACGTGTCCAAAATCTAAACTCCACTTTGGATACTTACTTTGAAATGTCCGCCATTTTTAACGCATGCGTAGAAGCCATCGTCCAAGCCGGACTTTGCCGAAGTGTTACGGAAACACACGAAGATCGCAGACATGCAGGCGTGCCGGCTTCTCGCTCGATCGCTCTCGTCTCAGTATCAGAATCGCCTGGGACACACAGCTCGCCTTATCTCGACAACTAACTCGCTCGACATGCCGCTTAAGGTAAGAAGACTACCACTGAAAGAACTGTCGTGTCATCCTAGGGCCATAGCATGCGTAATTTGTGAGTATCCTGGAGACTTCCTCTTTCCGAAGTTTCAAGGTCGACCTCATGTGCAAACAAAACATAACGGATATAAGCTTAACTGGCGCATTCCTGAGGTGCTGGCACTATAACTATATATAGCACAGCACCAGAACCTTTTGGAAAGCAAGTTTAACAAGTCCAGTTTATTTATTCCCATCCTCAGGGGGCATAGGAAAAAAACCTACATCAAAACATATTTATACATGTATACTATATATAATACAAACATCCCTACTGACCACCTACACTCACATAACGATCCTGACATTTAGACAGCCGTGTAAACAAACCGAATCGTATCAGTATATATATAAATAATAGAGACATTGAATTACAAAAAAATGAAGCAACGCATTAGATGGTTTTGGCTCACAGACTCTCTCTTGTTACAATGTACAGGTATGTCAGGGCGTTCCATGTTCTGCATGGTTAAACACTTGCGTAACATTAGCCAGAGACAGTAAACTTGAGCACATTTATAATGTAATTTGCAAAAGAACAGATGCCAGCCAGAACCAGTAAGCTTAGTGGAGGCTCGTCTGCACATAAGCATTTTAATTGGTGTTATGTGTATTGATGTATTTTTGGTTGTTGCTTAGAAGAAAGCTGTAAGTTGGTGGTGGTGTTTCCTGTATGTCAGCAACAAACAAACAACAAAATAACAAAAAAACAAAATGTAGAGTAGTAAACACATTATTTTCTTGCAGTATATGATACAGATCTGACACCAGTTGAGTCTCTTCTCAGTGTCTGAAGGTAATTATTAGTTTTGTATGCAGTGTCACGAGAAGGTGCTCTAAATTGACTTGTGGCATGTGACACTTGAGAATGGCTGGGACATTTGACACCCAGAAGTCATTTTGTGGTACAGAGTATTTGAGAAATGTCACTGTCAGGGAAGGGAAGATGTACATGCAGTACTTCAGATTCAAAGATTGTGTTTGTGCTTAGCTGCAGATCTTTTTACTCACATAAAACATGCATTATATATATATATACCTTGCATGTCAATATTAATGCTTATTGTCTTACTATGGGATTATGGTTGAAGACATGTACAGGACAGCTGCCACTTGAAGTACATTTTGTTGGAGTTTCTCAGGCACAGATAATAGCTTATCTCCATTTCATCCAAAGACTGACCAATGCTATCATTGGTATCAGCTGACCAGTTTCCATGGTTAATGTCCAGGCTGGTCTGTTTCTCCCAGGATCTTGACTAGACTGATGATAATGCCTGTACACATTGCCTCCACCCAGTGGACAAGTTACAGCAAGACGAAAATTAATATTTCATCAAGATAATTGATATGTCACCAGTTTTCAGTGTTGTACATGATATGCTTGCTTTTGAATATGTGTTTTGTCTGCTGAGAACAGGAGTGGACGTGTGTCTGATATAATAAACACCATAATTAAATACAGATGTGTGCTGCATGTGCAGACATTCCCATTCATTCAAAACTCATTTCCACACACTGCTTAGGTTGTTAGCAGAAATTGCCAGTAATATTCTTTTTTACCATTGATACCTTCCCTCCTCCCCCCCCCCCCCCTTTTTTGGCTCACTTGTGTAACAAAGTGAGTCTATGTAATAACCCTCCGTCGTCTGTCTGTGTGTGTGTGTGTGTGTGTCTGTCTGTGTGTGTGTGTGTCCGCAGTAAACCTTAACATTGGCATTTTCTCAGAATCTACAAATAGCAGAGGCACCAAACTTGGCACGCTGATAGACAGCCATAAGACCTTTAAAATCATACCATATTGATTGACCTTGACCCAAGGTCAAGGCCACTAAAGCTGTCTGTTTGGAAATATTACATTGGCAATTTCTCAGAATCTAGGAAAGCCAGAGACATCAAACTTTGCATGGTGATAGACATTGACAACACCTTTACTGACATACCTGTATTCAGTGACTTTGATCAAGGTCAAGGCCAAACAAGCTGTTTTGCGGAAAACCTTCCAAAACCTTAACATTGGCATTTTCTCAGAAACAATGAAAAGCAGAGGCACCAAACTTGGTTTGCTGATAGACAGCCATAAGACCTTTTAAAACATATCATATTGATTGACCGTGACCCAAGGTCAAGGTCACTAAAGCTGTCCGTTTGGAACTTTTGCATTGGCATTTTCTCAGAAACCAGAAAAGCAAGAGACATCAAACTTTGCATGATTATAGATATTGACAGCACCTTTACAGACATACCTGTATTCAGTGACTTTGAGTCAAGGTCAAGGCCATACAAGCTGTTTGCAGAAAAGCTTCCAAAACCTTAACATTGGCATTTTCTCAGAAACAATAAACAGCAGAAACACCAAACCTGGCTTGCTGATAGACAGCAGTAAGACCTCCCAATACATACCATTTTGAATGACCTTGACTGAAGGTCAAGGTCATTAAAGCTGTCTCATTGGAAATTTAAAATTGCCATTTTCTCAGAATCTAGGGGTATAAGAGGCATCAAACTTTGCATGGTGATAGACATTGACAAAACCTGTACTGGCATACTTGTATTCAATATCCTTGAGTCAAGGTCAAGGCCATTCAAGACGTTTTGCGGAAACTTTAATGTTAGCATTTTCTTGGAAACAACAAACAGCAGAGGCACCAAACAAAGCACAATGATAGACAGAAATGAGACCTATGCAGACATACCCTTTTGAATGACCTTGACTGAAGGTCAAGGTCATTACAGCTGTCTGTTGTGAAATTTTACATTACCATTTGCAAGGAAACTAGAAAACTAGAGCTATCAAACTTGGCGTAATGATAGTCATTGATAAGCTCTTACAGATCTCATTCGAATGACCTTGACCCAAGGTCAAGGTCATACAAGCTGTCCTGGGAAAACTGTTATATTGCCATTATCCGTTTTCTTAGGAACTGTGAACACAAGAGACACATTACTTCAGGATAGATAGTGATAAGAACTTTACAGACATACTCTTTTGAATGACCTTGACCCATCTCACAAGTGAGCCAAGGAGGCTTTGCTCCTCTAGTTATTATTATGAATATTAAAATTTAAGTATAAATTATGAGGAACAGATATATAGATCTATATATACATATATATTATATATATACATGAATAAAATACTTTTATGGAGAACACATTAAGGGGGAACCAGCATACACACACACACGCACGCACACACACGCGCGCGCGCACACACACACACACACACACACACACACACACACACACACACACACAAAAAGCCATGCTGTGCTGCACTCAAACTGGCTATGGGTTACATTATTATTTCGTCCAAATGTAATTCTAAAAATGTTCCTCCAAACAAGAGTGTTTCCTCCTCTGAAGCACTTAAAATCGTGCCAAAATGCACAGAATTTGACAGATTTTAGTTTAATTTTTTTTATTTTAATCTAGGGGAGCATGCCCCCGCACACTTCTAGCATAATACGTCTGCAACACTCACTAAATGCTACACACTTGTCCTCCCTCTGGATCATGAACCATTTATTAAGCCCTGATATAATTTATTAACTCTTTGACGACGGAGCACAATTTCTGACACACGATTTCCTATAGGAAATCGTGTGTCAGAAATTGTGCTCCGTCGTCAAAGAGTTAAATGATTACAGGTTATATGCATGAAGAAATATATACTTGAATGTGGAGTAGTAATTTTTGTCATCAAAGAGGTATGCAATAACTTCTTGACCATCGGGTAGTCATTCAGTCTCCAGTGATTTTTTTTATCATGTGTTTCAGGAAGGTGACAAACTGCCCAGTGTTGACCTTTTCGAAGGTAACCCAGGGAAAAAGGTCAACACTTCAGAGCTCAGCAAGGGAAAGGTGGTCATCTTTGGCGTCCCAGGAGCTTTCACGCCAACTTGTTCTGCGGTAAGATGATGTTTAATAATAATAATAATAATGGATATTTGAGGGACGCCCTCCCTCTCGCAGGAGCTCAGGGCGCCTTACAGTGTTTCACCACATAGGATTGCAGGATTCTGATCATGCATGTGTGTGTGATTGCAAAGCAGCTCTTTTAAACCACAATGAATTCCTAATGTTTAGTACATATGGCAATAAAGTTAAGTTTATGTTTTATGTATTTTTATGACCTCATCGCATGAATCCTGAAAGTTTCATGTTCAGTTTTCCTAGCAGCAAAAATGGGTGCATTTGGCTTTTTCAGTAAACGGAGAAGTGCCTTTCCAGAGTCTTATTGATTTATGTGGTTACAAAGACCTTTGGAAGTTAACTTGTGTGTGATGTTCCATATATATATATACCCCCGTTTGACATAGATCAAACTTCAAAGTACTGGAACTTTGTCTTTCTGGTAGCGCTCTGCTCGCTTTTGTCACCAGAGTGCAGAACAGTTTTGGTTGGTGAGAACACACACAATAAATGTGGACAGAGATTAATGGCAGGACTTGACAGTTGTTAGTGCTTAGCACTCTTTTTCTTGATTCACAGGTGCAAGCCTTTTTCTTGATTCACAGGTGCAAGCCTTTTTCTTGATTCACAGGTGCAAGCCTTTTTCTTGATTCACAGGTGCAAGCCTTTTTCTTGATTCACAGGTGCAAGCCTTTTTCTTGATTCACAGGTGCAAGCCTTTTTCTTGATTCACAGGTGCAAGCCTTTTTCTTGATTCACAGGTGCAAGCCTTTTTCTTGATTCACAGGTGCAAGCCTTTTTCTTGATTCACAGGTGCAAGCCTTTTTCTTGATTCACAGGTGCAAGCCTTTTTCTTGATTCACAGGTGCAAGCCTTTTTCTTGATTCACAGGTGCAAGCCTTTTTTCACATGGGATAGTTGTCGAGATCTTATCAAGCAGTTGTCTGCTCACACCATTGGGCAGAAATTGCACACAAATTATCACCAGTCACGTCCTGTTGTAAAGCTCATTTGCTGCAGTACAGGGAACAGAATCCTGCAGAACAGGATCTTTTGGGTCCACAAAATGTGACTGGCAAATTTGTGTCGATATTCTTCTGATGTTCTTGTTGCATGCGCCAGTGCTTGACTTTATAAAGGAAATCTTTCTTTTGGAGGGAATAGGCTCGAGTTGCTGTAACTGACTTTGAAGTATGTTTGGTATACATTTAGTACTTCTACAGCAGTAGGGAAATCTGAAGTGATCTGATATAGGCTACAGCCTTTGCTGAAGGGAGCTATGTTTCTCTGCTCCAGACGAATGTTTCCAATTCATAGCACAATCTATCAGTATCACCACAGTGGGTTTACTCTCTCTCTCTCTCTCTCTGGTGTCCACCACCTGACTTGCATAAATTTGCACTTATACTCACACGTACGGAAACGTGTTCTGTTCAGTGAATGTGTGTGTGTGTGTGTGTGTGTGTGTGTGTGTGTGTATTTGCAGGAACATGCTCCAAGTTTCATCAAGCAAGCTGATGCCCTGAAAAAGAAGGGGGTGAATAGCATCGTGTGTGTGTCTGTCAATGATCCTTTCGTGATGGAGGCATGGGGAAAATCCCTGGGAGCTGGGGACAAAGTGAGTGCTGCCAATTGTTATAAATACTAGTAGAACAATTATTCTTCATTTTTCTTCCCCACCTCTTCCCCCTCCCCAAGAAAAAAACCCAAAAAAACGAAAACAGACAAAACAAAAAACAACCAAACAAACTGAACCAAACCAAAAGAACAACAAAACCAAAGAAACAAAACACACACATATACACAGATGCAAATTTTTGAAAAAATAACTGACTGTACTGTATGAACTGTTTACAATGCAGTTTACATACAGGCACTTGCTTTTTGATCATGTATTTATCGTGTATTTATTTATACATGTATATTTATTTATTTGCTTTTTGATCATGTATTCATCAGTATTCATCAGGACAGACAGTGGAAATGCTTGATGACTATAAGAACCTGAAAAATACATGATGAATAAATGTATTTTTCAGGTTCTTATAGTCATCAAGCATTTCCACTGTCTGTATTTCACATCACCACTTGTTCGAGGTCCTGCCCTTTGAAGTACACATGTAGTTAGCTTAACCAGAGTGTTCATCTTGATCATGTATGGTGCTTCTATTTTTTCTGCAACAGGTGCGTTTCCTGGCTGACACCTGCGCTGAATTTGTTAAGGTTAGTATGTTTTTCTAGTGCTAGGTGCCCATGAGTTTTTTGCTGATGAAAATGTACACGTAATACTATGTACCAAATTCCGTCATTTTCCAGGGTTCAGTCGCAATTTGATGTTTTCTTTTTATGACACTTTTTGTTGTTGTTGTCTGTTTGTTTGAATGTGTTTCACTGCTTTTTCAGAAAGCTGATCTGTCAGTGGACTTGTCTGCAGTCCTTGGCAATGTTCGTTCAAAGAGGTAAATCAGAATATTTCCTCAGTACAGGTGCCTGGTGTGGCATGCTGATGAATGTAAGATTCAGCATATGCATGGTAAAATATGTAGCAGGCACATGTAAATGATTGTGTAAGTTACCACACTGTTTCCTGACAAAAAAATTCAGCATATACGTGGTAAAATATGTAGCAGGCTCATGTAAATGAGTGTGTAAGCTACCACACTGTTTCCTGACAAACAAGAGAAATATAAGAAGTTTATGTTCCGACGAGCAAATGTCAAATCTGGTAATTCTGTTTGAATTCCCTGTCGCATGCTTTTATAATCACCCTGTCCAAACAGCTTATGTAGATACAAGTACATTGTTTTGATTGACGTAGCTTCATCTTGTGGTTTTGACTAACTGGATTTTGAGAATATCTCAGGAGAAGGTTAAATGTATGTGCTGCGAAATCAAGGTAGGCTAAAATTCTGACAATTGACTGTTGTGCACAGACTGGAGAAAGACAAACATCATTTTTGTTGCAGGTTTGCAATGGTGGTGGAAGATGGTGTAGTGAAGGGAATGAAGTTGGAACCAGATGGCACTGGGCTGACCTGCAGCAAAGCCGATGATGTGCTTTCATTCCTGTAGGGGGGCTCAGGTGTTGAATCCCTTGGTGTTCTAGGACTTGTGTCATTGGCTTTTCACCGAAATACTTGTATTCTCATAAGCACTGTAGTGTGTAGAAAATGTCTTCTCCTGTACTCAAGTTTACTTCCGATGCTTTGACACGAGATGAGAATCTCATTTGAGTAGATCTACATTCCCATGGACCATGAACTCAGTTTCCCCATGAAGAATATGCACCAGATACTTCAAAGAGGTGGCAGGAGGCAAGAATATCTTTACTTCTTCATCTGATATTAGTAGGGGCATCATTATGTAAACTCGGTAAACAGGTCAGCTCAAACTTGTTAAAAAGTCATGTCCAGTACATGTAATGTACTCATTTCGCCAAAAATCTGTGAGCATATTGGTAGTTTGGTTACAGAGAGTGCGCTGGTGATTGTTCTTTGCTCTGCCCTAGGGTACAACTTGTATCGTACACTGTATAAAACAGTGCCAGTACTTCACCTCCCATTGGTACATCCACTTTTCTTGCATGCTTTTCCAGTGTAGCAGGACCCATCGTAAAGTGTGAGCGCGAAGTCCCAGAGTATCGCTCAGAACGGCAGATAACTTGCTATCGATGTTGGATAAGACTTGGAGGAATAGTTTATGTATGTTGTTTAAGCACAGTGAGCATGAACTTTCTTCATAGAATACTTCTATGCTTCACAAGTGGTCTAGTCGAGTCAGAGTCAAAAGTAACGTTTCTCGTCACACCAGCTAGTAGGTGTTTCACACAGTGAGTGATGTACATCTGCAAGTGAAGGTTTGTTGAGAAGTTCAGATGTTGTTTACATTGTCAGTTAAACATGGTGAGTCTCAAAGAGATTTCACATTTTGTTTTTTATCAGAACTAGGATTTGCGAAGATTTTTTCTTTAGGTTATTTTCTTTTCTGGTTAGAAGTGGGCTTTGTGAAGATTTTATCCTTCAGTTAACATTTTGTTTAGGCCAAATCATCACCAGTGAGGTGTTACAGTTATTCACTTGTTTGTTTTGATTAACTTTTTCCAAGTCTCAGATTTTGAAATGTTTTGAGTTTTGTGCTACACGACATGGTGCTTTGTTGTGAGGCAAATTTTTGCAAAAAGTTATGATATTAGTATGTTTTTTGAGGGGGAAGTCAATGTTCTCATCTTCCTTTCTCTTTTGGCTGCCACTTACACACTACACGCATTGAGGAGGTTACATCTCATAAATTTGACTGGCATCAGCCGTCATTCAAGCAGTTTAAAATTGATAATTTTATGTTTATGTTGTGTGCTAAACAGGTGTGTGGCAGATCATGATTGTAAGGAGTGATAAATAAATGGAATGCTATACATTGTTTCTGGCCTTGTTTTATACTAAAACAGTCTGTGGGTAGAGGTTGGGGTGAGGGTGTACGTACATGCATACTAAAACAGTCTGTGGGTAGAGGTTGGGGTGAGGGTGTATGTACATGCATACTAAAACAGTCTGTGGGTAGAGGTTGGGGTGAGGGTGTATGTACATGCATACTGGATGCTCACAAAAAGATGCAGACCAGGTTGTTTTGTCAGCTGCACGTGTTGTCACAAAATACTGGGCTGTTTAGGTACACAGTATCAATACTGTTTGAGCCTCGGTATGGGGTGGAGTTCACTGTACCTGGAACTGTTTCCATCATAAAGCTTCTTGTCTCTTGGTGAAGTTGCATTCTCTTGCTCCTCTCCCTCTTGCACACGCACACAAAAGCAGGAAAGTACTGAAAAGTATACATGAAGAAACGACACACACAAATCTTGCTTTAGCTGTCATTTAATGTCTGCTCACCTGTATACACAATATCTACTGTTACTGGTACAATTAACACACACTCGACCAAATCAGAAATGAGTCAAGTTATTTGGTCTACTTCCCTTACAGGTACACGTACAGACAGACAACCACAACCCTTTTCCAACTTTCTGGGCTGAGTGCCTGCGGCAAAGACAATACTTCATCTTGTTCTGTTGAAGCTGCCTAAAGTTAATACACAAAATCCCTCAAAACCTCTCTCCACTGCTACAAATCCACTGACACAGAGGATCAATATTTCTAGCCAGCAGAATGGCTTGTGTCCAGCCCGAAGGTTCTGCTAATTCACAAAGCTGTGATTCGCCTATGACCCTGCCAAATCCAGCCCAACTTTAATCAAACACGAGGTTTGCCAGGGACAGGAGTGATTGTTCTCTCTGGGTGAAGCTACCTGTTTCACGGGGCTCAATTGTTAAGAGGCAAAATATTCTGACAGGGGTACAGGTTTAATTACAGTGAATTATGCTACCATATAGTACAGCGCATGTACAGTGAGGTCCGTGGATTTGGAGTGTACAGTATCTACTCTTCAACTAAACCGTCTAGAAAATGCTCTATTGACTATGATCATCAAGAGTGCATGGTCATGATCATAGCGGCTGTGGCTGTGCTAGAACAACACAAATCTGCTTATTTTGTCTATGAAAAGATCTGACCACTGGTGTGTACAAGTTCAAAAACTCTCCAGAAAGATGCAGGATACTTACACTCCACCCCATTCTGACACATAAAGACTTCATTCCTCTCAGCAAACTGAGGTCAAATTTTATTACACTGTACCATTTCTTTAATGCACACACTTTGTTTTGACTATTTCTCCATTTATATGGCAAGTACATCCTATTGCAAATAAAAGGCAATCTAATTCAGACTGTTCCCCATCAACAAATACACCTTACAAAACACAGATGGCACAAGAGTTTCTGGTTACTGTATGACCCGATGAACAGACATATTAAAAGACATCTGCAACAAGAAAAAGGCCCTATTTCTAAGTGTTCCTTTCGTAATCCGTATCAGCATCTCTCCAGAGAACCAGACATCAAGACGGCCCCGTCCCAGTTACATATCATGCTCATGTGAGAGCATGTGAGAACATATATATATATATATACATCTATTATTATGATAAGGGATACAAACATTCAAAGATTTTTTTTTAGAAACTGATAACATATAATGTTTACAGAATAGCTGATAAACAAGGAAAATAAAAATAATTCACAAAGATACAGAAAACCCGAAAATCCAGACCTTTAACAGTCAAGGAAAATCCTGATGGCAAACGTTTACAGTGACCTCCATGGTGCTGGCTATTCACTTGTTAACATTCATGTCAAAATGTATGTTTTCTCGGCAAGGCGCACACTCGTTCACAGTCCAGACACTAGTACACCATCATGCAACACAGCGACAGGTATAACAGAATAAGCTATGCACTCACACAGTCTAGTATCCAGAATATGCATGTGAAACACAAGGTGAAAATTCAGTTACCCTTGCAATTATATGCCACTGAAGGGGGTGAAAGGTTGTCACCCCAACATAAAAAATAAAGAAAAAACAAAGAAAAGACAAACTGCAGCATAAGAGCAACTCTGAAGTCTGCATCAAAGAATTTTCAAAACATGATTCTATGCACTATACAAAGCTGTAGATTCCTTTACGCAACAGTTCTTGGTCTAAACTGGTAGTGGAGAAAAGGGTAGCACTACGTCTGTATAGTGCATTTGGTATTGCAGCTGCCAAAAATTTTCAGTGGTAACAGTTTTTGTGAAGCTACTTTAGCATATGAAAAAACGATAAGTTGATCATGGCGTAGTGACCTAAGGCCAATATATTTCATAACAGTCGTGGTTTTCGGTTTCTCCATTTCTTCTCGGCGCAAGTGAAATGAGCCAAACGCGATTTTTTTTTTTGACTGCTTTTAAAAAAAAAAGTTCCAAAATAGTACTTTGACATCATCATTTCACGTCACAGTTTCCTGCTGTCTCATGAAGGTTTTAAAAGCACACATCAATTACATTTGTACTGAGTGTGATTATCTTTAATGTCACTGTCACTTGAGGCTCTCCGGAGGTATATTTTAGGCTAATTTTGATACATGTACACTGTGCTACATTTTTTTTTCTTCCCCAGCTCACCTTTTCACTGAAAATTTCACCTTTGCAAAGATGAAACTCAAAACCTAAGAATAAATTAGGTCACTAGGTCAGGATCAACTTTCTCTCTTCAATAGACACACGGAAGTGGCTCCATAAAAGGTCATCGTCGAAAATTGGTGGTAACTGCAATACCAAACATGCTATACCTGACCCACAGATATAGTTCAGGTACTGTAGTGTATACAGGGTACCAAACAGGTCTTTCAAATATACAGTACCTGATTTGCAACTGTCCCCATTTATTAACACATCTGAACGGATGAAAATGACACAGAACAGATTTGCAAAACAAATTCAGTACCAAACACAATTACTCGGTTACACTTAGCTCATCAAAAGCAATTAATTTTGACTTGCAAACGAATGTCACTTAACCACAGGGCTGTAATTAATCTGTGTGCATTTCTCTATCAGAAACTTTTTTTGACCACTTAGTAACAGTAATATCACTTTTCGCACATACAGAGGGAGCACGTTTCCAATGGATGTAAGGATTCATGTACATGTAAATAATTATCAATGAGAACCCTCAGCAGTTTGGCACATATCTGGTGGGATTTTGAGGCATTCTCGATCAGTGACTAAAAGCCTGTGTCACAGACAAAAGACGGGGGATCAGGCTGGCAGATGCACAAGTCTTTCAAGCCAGCAGTTAGCTGTCTGGTAACTGTTCAAGTTTTCCTTATTTTCAAGGAAATCCTTGCTTATTTGTTTTTCAGAGCGAAAATGGTCAATCCTGACAAGAGATAGCAGCACATTTTTGTAATCTTACACTTCCTTTGTATACAGGCAGCTCTCAGTCCATGTATCCCCCCCCCCCCCCTTCCCCCCAGCTGATGTTTTCTTTATTTTCACTTCATCTCTCCGGAAGGTCTGGTTAAACTTCCTTAATTATTACTGTCTATGTGGCTGGTGGTGTCTAAACTTGCTACCTTTCTAGGTCTTCTATCAGAAAGGACAGAGTCACTCTAACTTTGCCATACCGTATACAGAGGAATTTTCTGCCTGAAAAATTGTCAGGGAATTGTTTCCAAACTCTAAACAGACCAGGAATGATCAACAACTGAATGGGTGCTCATACGGAAAAACAATTTGGCTATTTGACATCAACAAAACTCAAGACAGTTGTATCAATAAGACATGTGAAAACGTCAGCATAACAGGAACCACTCCTTATCAAAACAAGACACACTGTTGCCACTTGCTCCATGATATCTCGGATCTTGTGAGTTGTCCAACAAAACTCAAATACAAGTTATCGATCACCTCTTTCAACACATGTAAACAGACATACCACTTTTACTACTTCTTGCACTAAGATCAACCAAACAATGAAAGGATTAAGCCAACAAAATCATCCATATCAATATGGCAGGCATTGTTACTTTGGGGGGGGGGGGGGGACCACAGTGTGATCTACCTGCACAAACTGACACCGTTCATTCATTCCCTTATCAAAAGTTACCACAATTCAGATCAACCAATGTCTGTAATTCACTCCTATCCATTCACAGCAGCTCCGACAAAAGAATGTGTATGTGTGAGAGAGAGGGGGGTGGGGGGAAGTGGAGGGGGGGGGGTAAATCACTGCCACTGTTATTATTGGAGACAACAATCAAATCACGACACACTTTCCCATACTCCTGTAAACCCTGCCGATGAGCTGCTCCAAAAACCTTCACAGAGAGAGAGAGAGAGAGAATTAGTTTTATTTCTGCTCAGTTAAAACCCAAATGCCTTGCAAAACTGATAAATTTGCTTTGGACATAAAAAAAGAAGAAGACAAAAGACAAAAAAAGAAGTTGCTTTGGAGACAGCCTGAAATCACAGCACAAGAAGTGCTTTAGTTGTAGTGAGGTTTAGGAATGCTTCCATTTGGTGCAACAATAGATTGCAATGTGTGTCTTTTGTTTTGCCTGATCTGCGTTATGAAAATTTCAGAAAGATCTCCGTACCATGGTAAGCAATGGACCCCATGTGGGTGTGAATGAGCCACCTCCTGAATGTCGATTATGCCTGCAATGGGTGGATCTTTGTTTTGAATTTGAGGGGGGGGGGGGGGGGGGGGGGTTGCTTCCCTAGTGTTCCACCTCATATGTGAACCAGTGTACAAAGCTTTTGCCTTGCAGTTATATGCCTACTGTGCACACAGAAAAATCAGATTTGTACTTACTGTAAAATTTTCCTTAAAACATGTCCGATGCATGTAGTAAAAGGGCAGTATGTCCATTTGTAAAAAATCCAAATATGGCAGTCAGCTTGGATTAAGGCTGACACCTCAAACATCAAATATGACTTGCTATAGACATCAGCAATTTATACAATGATACACAGCAAATGACACATCGGCGGGACACAGACTTTGAATGTGTTTACCGATCACTTTGACTGATCTGGAAAATACAAGAGTTGGCAAAATAAACACATCCAAATTCATGCTAAAGAATGTAACAACTGTGACTGGTGATCAATGATTTTCCTTACTAGTATTAGCATGAGAAATTGTAACATCAAAACTTCAGTGCACAATGAACCACAGACAAGAAAAGAAGAATAAACATTGCAGATTAAAAAGAAAAATTACAGGTGTATCTCATTCTGGCATTCCACACCTACCTGTGTGTGTGCGTGTGTGTGTGTGTGCATGCATGTGTTTGATACCTGCAAGCAGGGGGGAAAAATGTCACACACAAAAAAGCCAATAAAAGACAATGACACAACCTCAATCACCCACTGCGTCAAGTGAAGTACAACCTTGTACAAGAATCAACTGTCTACATTTGTAACACCGAAGCAATACTTTATCACCAGGTAGCTTGTACAAAAATCTGTCCAATCAGTACACTTGTTTGAAATGAAAATGTACAGTATTTACAGTGAATCTTGATAACGAGTTCTTGATTGACATTGTGCTATCTTGCTGATCAATACAGGGGAAACAATCCCAACAACAGGGTGCAGCACACACATTCACAGCTCTCCATATCCATGATCATAACCACTCCCCATGAAACAAAAAGAACTCAAATCCTGTGAACAATGTAATGCTTTCGGTCACAAACTGCTCTCGTCAATGAGGTCACGCAGTATTAGGCAGGCACACAGCAAGGTCAACTAAAGACACTGGAACGATGCCCACTCACACACGTTCAAGGACGCAAGGACACACGGTCAAACACGTAAGGAGGACGTATGATGATCTGAGAACACAGGTGGCGCTAGATAGGTTTGTAAAGCAGTGTAGTGACATACTTTTTCCGGAATCTGTGAGTAGCACTCAGAACCATAACTCCATCCTGTCAAAAGAAAAACAGTAAGGTATTTAAGCCGATACATTTTTCACACTACAGGGGTCAAAACTTGCATACAAAACCTCAGCAAAAGATTCACACAAAGTATGTCTGATATTCTAAATTCTGAAAATGGTGAGTAGAAAAGGACTTCTTGTGACCACTAACCGGCAACATTTTCTGACGCATTTGCAATGCATCTGTAAAAACCTTGGTCTTGGGGGATGCCAATAAATCTTTGCACTGCAATATTTGCTGCTAGCTGGACTGGAACTATGATGTGAGGGGCAAGAGCCCTCCTGATGAAGTAAACTACATCATTCCAAGGGTTTGATGGGATGACTGTATCGTCATGTCACCACGTGCATTTTTAACATTCCTTGTCACAGTGCTCTTCAAACGGAGAAGTTGCTGGTGTGAATGAAAAACTAATAAACAGCGGTTTCTCTGACCTGTAACTCATTCCAACTTCAATATACTGTATGTGCTCAAAGAATCACAAACATTTTATGTTTTACCAGATTGCAAGGGCACTCACCTTTATTGACAGAGCATACAGATGATTCAGCATAACGTGATTTGGTTCCGGTAACAAGGAAGGCTCACACTGAAATCACACCAGTGGCACAATTTAGTCTTTATTAACGACACAAACAATCTTATAAAATACGGTTTGACTAAGAACCTAAAATAAAATTAAATACTTTGAACTTGGAAGTTGATGGCAGCAATCTATCAACCCATGAATTACCATGACCTATAATAGCAGCGAGAAGAGCAACGGAAATTATCTGCAATGCGTAAATGCTTGAAACACATGGCCTTGCACGTAAGAGTGACTAAAAATCCATACACAACCACAACACACTCTGACAGATAAGAAAATTTAACCAACTGTCAATTTAGCTTCATGCTTAAGGAAAAACCCAGGTTTTATGCATGTACTTGTTATAGATGAACATATTGTTATTTCACTTGATCATGGGTGAAACTTTTTGATTTTTAAAAAATTGAAAACCAGGCTGGGGTCCAGGGGCCGCCAAGGTTCGGGGCAACCACCTGACCAAAAATGAAAATTATGGGGTTTTTTAGCGGTAATTTGAGGCCTCTCCTTTCACCTTGAGAGAGAGAGAGAGAGAAAGAAAAGGGAGTAATTCTCTCAACAGAAAAACAGGATGCTTCAATCTGAATGTGGTAGGTTTTGCTGACACGTATTGCATCAACAAGTCTTTGACTGGTATGAAATCCCTAAGTGCTAGAGCAGAATGCACATTTTCAAAAAGACCCCCCTCTTCTGAATTATCTCGTGATTTGGGTCAAGGGGTAATGCATCCGTAGGTGGAAAGGAGCCGGCCATAGGCAACACATTCACAAAACACGCGAGACTGAGTGGCATGATTTTTTAAAACTGACCAGTCATCTTAATGAATATTTCGATCAGCACAGTTTGTAAGCAGGACGTCTTGTAACTTAAATGTAAGTCCAGTAAGCAGAGATTCCATAGAAAAGTTCTGATCTCTTCTAACGTCATGTCTTCGCGAAGTAGTGTGCTGTTAACAACTTCTGGTTTCATGTGATCGGCACATACATTTCAGTCACCATGAGGTCTGAGTATCACTTATCTTCTTTCATCAAACGAAAAAGGTGGTTTCACTCACCCCCTGAAGAACATTAGCCAGTCATACAAACTCTTGAAAATCGATCAATATTTGTGATCGCACGGATAACATATGCCTCTCTGGTGATTGTAAGTTTCACTGCTATGGCTGTCAGTTTCACTGACACTGTCCTCGATTTTACTGTCCATTACTGCCTATAAACTTTAGACACTTCCACTTCAGTATAAATGTACCCATGAAAGTCCGTTTCTGAGGGACGTTAAACCGTCAAACTCTCTCCCTGAAACAACAAAATGGTGCCACGAGGGTTCACACCAGCCTCCGCCACATAGTACATATACCTGTAAGAAGCTCGCGGCATACGGAACAGAAAACGGCGGAGCTTGCGCAAAGGGCTACGGACCTCCAAAACCGATTTTTAAAATGAGAGAGCGCACTGCCGTTTTATCGCCCTTGGTTGCCGATCCGACGAAGCATGTCCGTACATAGCAGAGCGCAGATTTATTTAAAAAAAAAAATTTTTTAGAGACTTTTTCCAAAAAAAACCCCGGAATTTCCGTTTGGACAGTTTTTCAAAAAACGGTTTTCAGTCCACACACGGAAGAGATTCACCCATGCTTGATGGAATACAGTGACGTGACACACCAAAATTTGTTTTACACTTACATGTGCTGATGTCTCCTTGTTGAGAATAACCTGCAGCAACTGTGGCGGCAGGAAAGGGGGGCCACTCTGCTTCCCTTCTGTCCGTCTAGGAGGAACCTCTTGACCATAATCGTCACCACCCACACCAGAACCCTCCTCTGAGGACAGAAAACGCTTACAGTACATAAACAGAACAAGGAATACAGTATAATTTAAAAGGCAATGAGGCTTAATCATGTTTACCCGATCCATGATGCTGAGGTCATTTTACCAAATTACAATACAGCACATGTAACTCCTTAATACTTTCTGCTAGGCTCAACCAGGTTGCAACAGCAGACAATACAGTTATACTCCTACATAAGAGCGAGCATGTGTCAAAATCTGATCACTGATTTACACAATGCTTTCCAAGTAAAGTACATATTATGCACTACGCCTTCAGTGAATGCTCTGTGTGTGTGTGCGTGCGTGCGCGTATGTATGTATGTGTGTGTGCGTGCGTGTGTGCGTGCATGTGCACGCCTTGACTAGTGGTTCTTAATGTAGTGCACACTCAGTGACTCACGGTGCTTTTTTGACTTGTTGGTTGCCCTGCTGTCCAGTGCCAGAGCTTCAAATACTTCAAAGTCCGACTTCTTCACCAGCACTTTGTTGTTCTGGGTGCCAATGCCATTTGGGGCTGTGGGCTGCAATTTACGACCCTATAACTTGAGATAAGTGATGTGTGCGCAACACAATTAGGGCACAATGATAACTCCAGTAATAAAGCATCATGTCTGTTCACAGTTGACACTGTGCTCTTTTAAAATAGAATCCATTCCGAAAAGAGGAGGTGAAACATGTCTGTCAGGTGGGACTAATTCTGAGAGTGGTTTTCCATGGGGAAGTTATTTTTTTGTATGGGAAAGCTACAAAGCACAACCTGCCCTCCCTGTGGAAAGTGTCCCCCCCCCCCCCCCCAAAAAAAAAAGCAAGAAAAAACAGAACAGAAAAACAAACCAGCAGGGACACCATAGATACAGTTTTATTAGGGGTAAGAAATAGTACAAACAACAAAAAAACCAAGAGTAAAAAATGAAGTCAAAGTGTAGACTGTTTACCGGTACCTCTTGCGGATTAGTGACCCACTGGCCATCAACGTAGAACTTGTATTCATGTTCCCCCTCGGGCAGATCAATGATGGTGTAGAAATCGCCATGGCTGGAATACGATAGTTATGATCAAATACTGAGAATAGCCTTTGCAATCCTGTTTGGGATTACTAATGTATTTTAAATCTAAATTTCCAAAATCAGTTTATAAATATGAGAAACTTTATCCATCCCTCACAGGGAAATTGAAGCGCCATACAGAGACGAAATCTACTCATTTTGCTGGTGGGAGAATACCATGAAGCGGTTGGTTGTTCAGAGAATGTAGTCCGGTTTGTGGCATCACTTCGAATGTTTGGCAGAGTCACAGAGGCTGTTGTGTCATAGTGCGTTTGGTAACTCAGTCGGCAACAATTTTCAAAGGTAACATTTTATGGAGCCACTTTCGTAGACCTGTTGCAGAGAAAATGTTATTCAGAAAGTTGTGACCCAATAGTACATTTTGTACCAGCCAGTGTTCTCTGTCTTTTCATTTCTTCACAGCATAAGCCTCGACTGACATTTTCACTGCATGTTTTAAAACTGGACAAGCCCTCTTCAAGGTATGAAACCATCCCAAAACAACACTACGACATCATTAACTTACATCACTTTTTTCATGTCTCATGAAGGTTTTAGGAGTACACGTCAATTACTGAACAAGATTACACCTGACATGACTGTCACTTGAGGTTCTCAGGAGATGTATTTTAAGCTCATTTTGATACTTTACCTTCTTCCCACCTTACATTTTTGCCCAAATTTTCACTTCTCCTGAGGTGACATACTTCAGAATCACCCATGGCTGATAAAAAGTTAGGCCACAATTTTTCAAACAGCCATTTCCAATATATATATATATGTTTTCAGTTCCCCCCCCCCCCCCCCCCAAGAAAAAAAAAAAAAAAAAATCCATAAGCTTTGGTGACTGGATTACCAAATGCACTATAGCATGGTCCTGGTAACACCATCAAGCCTTTCAGGCCCACAAACCACCAGCTAATATTATCTATATAAATTTATAATTGAACATGTATAATACCTCTTAACAAGCGGAATTTTGGTCTTCCAGCCATTGAAGCTGCCGGCTAGGGCCACATCCTTCCCGCCGCCTTCCCACTTGAACACAGTCGGCAAAAGCCGCGGGGTCATCTGCTGGGAAACTGGAGTTCCCGGGGTCAGGGTACTTGCTCGGCTCCTCTGTAACAGTGCAAGTGGAACCAAGGGTGTTACTGTCCGAGATCTACCGTTCATTCATTTCCAAATTCGTTCACCACTTTCCGACAAACAACGAAAGCCACTTTAGTGTGGATCCCTCATGCTGAAGACTAAGAGGTATGTGTGTTGCCCGCACACAAATTAACAGTAGTCCCACTGTCTAATTCTTCATTGGATGAAGCACAGGAAACTGGTCAGGCCTCATGACTCAGTGCTGTGGCTGAAGTGCCATGTACAAAGTACGGCTCAACTGTCTACAATAAAAACTGAACGTCAACGAAGAGAAGGCAACGAAAAGGCAACATATATACATGTTTATGTGTACTTCAGTCGCCGGATGTTGCTGCACCTGCCAAATTGGATGTCAGAGTGTATGAAAACAGTGTGTGTGTGTGTGTGTGTGGGGGGGGGGGGTAAGCGCAGCGAGTCCTTTGCATTTAGAGAGCAGCGCTCTAGAAAAACTATGTATTATTATGATTACTTTATACATATCACCACCACCCAAATACATAAATAAATTAATGCATCTTTATCTGGAGTAAGTTCAGTGGTTTCCAGACGACAGTAAAACTAAAAGGAAAGGGTAAAGAAACACCACTGCCACAGAAAAATAAACCAAACAAACAAGAAGTTGAAAAACAACAAACATCAAGAAAATAACAACTGCTGTATCCCCCCCCCCCCCCCAAAAAAAACAAAAAAACAAAAAAAAAACTGCAAACAAAACCCAAAAACCCCAACAACAAACAAAAAACACACACAAACTGCAAACAAACAGCCAGAGGAAAAGCGCACACATCACCATAAAGAGAAGCACTGAATGACACTGGCCATGTTCACTCTAATTTTTAAGAAGCCGGTTAGAGCCAGTTTCAGCCAGTGAAACTGGACTTGGCCATGATATGTGTAAATTTACTGTTGAAATGAACTTTGCTGGCATGGGCAGCACAGCAGCACACTTTGACAGTTTGTCTACACATGTTCTGGCTTACACACACTGGCAGTGGCACAAGAAAACAGTTGAACAGTTTCCATTCACTGAATCTATATACCATTTTTGATTCAATGAACTGTATCTTAAATCCTAAGCCATACTTTTATGATTCAGCTAAACCACTAAAAAACAAAAACAAAACAATTCAAACAAAAGGTTTCTTAAAGACAGGCAACACTCTGTAAGAACTAATGAAGGATAACCATATACACACACACCCCCATAAACATAAATCCGATCCTGCCTATATCCACAAGTGATTCCTCCATTTTCAGACAATTCTATTTGTACCTGTATTGTAACTGAAGCCATATGATGATATTATATAAGTCATCGTATCATTATCAAACATTTACCATTCATACTTTACTAATGTATCCACTTCTGTAATTAAAGATATCCCAATCACCATGTATACAGCAAGGACTGATGACATCTTGTTATACCAGTCACCCAGTGCTACATGAAAAGGCAGAATACGAGAAACGGCTCCTTCCCCTGTGCCCTTACATGATTAAAAACACTTCAAGAATTGAAATATAACAAGATGACAGCATCAAGGCTGTGGCTGAGTGATGTTCCTGAAGGTCACAGAACGTGATGACAGTCCTACCTGCTCCACGAGCCTTCTGATGAAACTGTCTCTTGTCACCATACCAGCTGTGAGGTCAATGGCCCAGATCTAACCCTACTGCCTCTGACGTGAGGCCTCTCTAAAACAGCAGCATCGTGATTCATACCCTCTGACCAAAACACGGATCTCAACGTAAACAAGGCTGCGAAAAAGCGGTCACTGCATAGGCTCCGTCCTTGACCTTGGCTGCAAAGCGGTGTGAGAGGTCATGCACATGTCGACGATCGATAGGGCTATTCTGGTCTTAGAGGCGCGCTTGCTGCAAATGAATATTATGTCGCACCTGGTCAACACGCACTGTGCTCGCATCGTAAGGAAAACAATGCACAACGACTTAAGTTCAAAGAAGACCCTTCACGAACCGATGCCGTGGTCAAAAATCGTCACAGCACTTGTTACCGAAATCGGTTTCATCAGTCTAGCGCAAGTAAAAGACAAACTGACAAATTAGCGCTACTAACCCTATAGTATGCAGGTTCGTTGTACAGTTCTTGCTCTGCACTGAAGTTGATGTCAGAATCTTGATGATAACGGCCGGTTGCGGTTAGGGTTGGTGCCGTGTCATCGCCCGAGGCGTGACGATTTTTTGAAGCGCTCGTGTTTCCCATAGTCAGTTCCACCTTTGCCTTTTATTAAGTGATTGCTGACAAGTCTGCGGTCTGGTGGACACAGAAACACAACACGGTTTTCTGTGTAACTGTCAGGTAAATACTTTTTGGATGAATGTCAAATTTCACGAGTGACGAGTGCTCATAAGCACTCAAGGTCTTTCAAGTCGTTTCGATTTTTCAGTTCCAGGTGTCACTCTGCAGGCTCACAGTGGAGCGGCTAGCCTCCTTTTACAAACAATGGAAGCAGCAAATGCAGTCCATGCGTCCAGTTCGATATCGTCGTATCTCGCGGGCCCATGTGTTGACTTTCTTCAGAATGTCCTGCTGAGCTCAGCCGAAGATGATAAACAACAAATATGGAGGATCATGTGCGTTTGAGGCGCAAAGGATTATGGTTGGTAACAACCGGAAGCAGAAGCACTTTTTCAAAGGGTTGTCTACCTTGCAAAAATGTAGATCCGCGGTAGCTTAGTAAAGATTTACTAATTTAATTCAATTCAATTCAATTCAATTCAATTCAATATAACTTTATTGTCTGTCGATGGCAGAAAATTTTCTTCTGGCTCACACACACACACACACACACACACACACACACACACACACACACACACACACACACACACACACATTAATTTATCTAGACATACAAATCCATACATATTAAACACAGATCCTAAAGTAATGTGTGATGCCCAAGTCTAATACTATGCAACTAAACTAAGAAATCTAAACTAAAAGATGGCAAGGGCATAGCGGACATGACACAGCTGAGGATTTATTGATCATTTACAATGAAAGACCAAGTTTGAATGGAGCTTTCAAGCTAAAAACTCATCTAAAACAACAAAGGCAGACAACACAAGTAAACATTGTGGAACCCGGCCGTGATGACCGTACCCACTTTTTTGTCATTGCATTAGACATTAGAGACCGTGAATGGAGTCAGTCGATCACTGTCTTATCCTTACTTAGTTTTGACTTTTTCTGTCTCCTCCTGCATGTACCAGGTGCATATTGTATGGCTTTCACATTCTAGGTTTTTAAAAATACCATCAGTTGTAAGCACCTCCAGCTCTAAGAAGAATGGGGTGTACAGTATTACACTGTATTATTATTATCATGATTATTCGTGCAGTAGAAGTAGTAGTAGTAGCAGCATTTATCCTCTTTGAGATGGATATGTATCAAATCAACATTTTCCCTGAGGAAGTATGAGAGAAACTCTGACACACAAAACTAATGAGATAACATGCTGGAACAGTTTGGTAAGCAGAGGTGACACATACGACACATATTGTAGGTATTGCATTTTTAATTCTATCGCTACCTTTCCTGGCTTCTTTATATTTGGTGCTACTGTTATAGATGTCAGGTAACCAGTATATTTTAGTGGGAGGTACCATAAAATAAACAAACGTTATTATATACTTTCAGAACAGTCACCACCACACCACGCATCACGGTTTCATCGGTACCTTTGAGCTACCTAGGATCAGAATGATATTGTCGATAGCCTCCCTTTACTACCTTTTCGTTTGTGAAAACACAAAAGTACCCTTCGCTACAGACGCGCCCGAAGTGGACCCGCCACGAGCGAAAATATTTGTTTTGCGTAGTGCATGGTGAGAAAGCGAACTCCATGCCGTCTACACTCAGCGAAACATAATTCTGTTGCTCGTAAATCTCACAGTGTGCACCATCATTGCATTTTCCTGTAGCAGTGCCAGTCCCGTCCGTTCTTGGGACGACAGTCCTGAATCGTCGACTTTCATAGACCGTTCTGCATACTTCCACTTTCATTGGCCAACTCGCTAGCTCGTTTGACTTTTATTATCACGTGCGCACTTTGCAAAATCGAACTCATTTATGAATCATTCTTTGACATATTTCTGTTTTTTCAGCAGGATGACTAGGAGGCGTTCATTTGAATACTGAGGCCCGCACGCACCATGAGGCACCACACATAAAGACCTCTGTAGTTACCGAAAGACAGGGCCACAAGATGGAGAAGAAGACTAAACTCAGAGAACCTGGCACATGTCGCATCTTCTTTTCCTCACCATTCGGGGGGATGGAAGAGGAACGTGAGGAGCTGACCCGCAAATATTTTCCTCAAATTCAGCATGCATGCAACATGCATGGTGTGCAGTTTGTGGCGGTTGACATGCGATGGGGAATCACATCACAGGCAGCTGATGATGCACAGGTCATTAACATTTGTCTGCGTGAGGTTGACCGTTCTGACATATTTGTTGGTTTCTTTGGGCAGGTATGTACCTTAAAAAAAGAAAGAAAGTATTTTTATGTATAAATTTTATGTTTTATTGTTGTTTGTTGTGGAGACTGTCAAAGTTGTTAAGCCCTTCTTTATCAGTTAATCAATCCATCGCTAACACTGTGGCAAAAGAATTGATAAGCACACTCTTTTTTTTCTTTTTTCTTTTTTTTTGCATAGTGAAATGCTTTGGAAGCTGCATGTGTAACCAAAGAACTCCTAGCCAAGCGCTGGGAAGATCTCAAAGCTGCCCTATGTGTAACCCCAGCCCATGCGTATAGCAAAGAGAAGCTACCAATTGTTCAATAATTATGCTGAAGGCCTCTAACAAGACAGATTTCATGTTCAGGTTCAAGATCAACTTCACTGCATAAGAGGACTTTCATCTCCACCCATCAGCTGCTTACTGCAATAATGACTGAGGAGGCATGGGCAAAAATCATGTTTAGCGGAATGACTTGCAGTTGTTTTGTAACAGTCTATATGCTGTTGAAGTTAGACACACCAAGAGTGTTATGTTGCAGCGTTATGGCTGGCATGGGGCAGATGACGATCTCCTCCAGAAAAACTTTGATAATGCGGTCGGGCGGTATCCGTGGCTGGATAATGTGCGAGACAAGAGCGTAACAGAGCTGGAGTTTTTGCATGGACATCTGAACAACCCTGGGGCTCTGCCTGCCGCTATCTGCTTCAGAGACAAGGTAACTGGTTAACTGATTGTATGGCTGTTTGCCTGTATGGCAGAAAGTAAGACAGGTGGCAGCTATGTCTAAACGGGCTAATTCCATCTTTGCTAAGCCAGCTTATGTTTGGAACAGTTCTGCTCGTAAGTGTGGCTGTACGCTTGAAATACTCTAGAGCTATTATGATGATTAGTACAGCTCAAAATGTGTTTGTTATACTTTGCATGAGTGGTCGAACATTCAAATTCGGTGACTGTTGTTACACTACTGGAGCGCTCAGTGTGGTTGCTGTGACATCAAGTATGCTTCTGTTGGCGTCACTGTTGAGGTGTCCAAGTGGTGTGATGATAAATACCACAAAAACAGCTCACAGTGATCTGTGAGCATAAAAATTATAGCATTAGCCCTAACAGCTGAACTAAGTCATTTGAGGTAACAAATCCGGCAAACAGGGTCCGTCAGCGCCCCGCGACCGGTCATGCGCGACCCGCGCAAGGTCAAAGGCGGTGGGCGACAGGTCGAAATTGGTCATGGGCGACGTGTGAGTGTTGTGAGCGACTGGTCATGAGCGACTGGTCATGGGCGACTGGCCATGAACTACCGGCGGCTGGTCATAGGCGACCCACGGTTGGTCATTAGCGACAGGCGACAGGACAAAATTGGTTATGAGCGACGTGTGAGTGTTGTGAGCGACTGGTCATGAGCGACTGGTCATGGGTGACTGGCCATGAACTACCGGCGGCTGGTCATAGGCGACTCACGGTTGGTCATTAGCGGCTGGTGACTGATAAAAATTGGTCATAAGCTACTGACCGTAGGCGACCCGTACAATTAAAAGGGTGTGTCTGGGGCACGCACACACACACACACACACACACACACACACACACACACACACACACACACACACACACATGCACGCACACACACGCGCGCGCGCACGCCCACGCACGCACGCATCCTAATTACCATGCTCTCATTTAAGTACGCCACCATTAAGACGAGACTACAACCCTTCAGTGTAGTAAAAGTAATCTATAGTAAAAGATAACTGTATCACGGTGCACACTCAAACCCTCACACATGCACACAGATGACAACACATGCGCGGGCACACTCACACACATGCACATGCCAATTTTCGGTGTTGATCATGAAATCATTATCGAAATCAGTGTGTGACTGACCTGAGCGCAGGTTGTTAATCAATGTAATTATCGGCCATACAGTAGGCTTCAAATGGCTTCTTTTTTTTTGGGGGGGGGGGGGGGGGGGGTAATGTTTTCACAAAGACTCATTTTGTGGTGGAAAACTAAGTTGAGTGCAGGCCACTTCAAGTCTCCTTATGTATGTTATTATGTAATGCGGCCTCCCTTCACTGATTCTGTTTTGTTGTTGTTGTTAGGTTTTTTGGGTTTTTAATTATCCTTATGATTTGTTAGTTATTTAAAGCCGTGCAAGCAACAAAGGCAAAATCGCGGCTAGAGAGAAACAAAGCAATAAATAAAATAATTTCTTTGTAAACAATCGTTAAAAAATAAAACACACACACACACACACACACACACACAATACAAGATACAAAACTGCACAAAAATTTAGGATAGGTATTGGGTGGCGCTGCACCGAGGCGACGCGTTTCCCTGGGGGAAGCAGCCCGAACTTCCTGAAAAGGATAATAAAGTAAACATGCACACACGCATGCACACACACACAGTCACACACACTCATGACCTTGCGCGGGTCGCGTATAGCCAGTCGCCCGCCGTCCGTGACCGGTCGCGGCCACCTACCGGGTGGGTTATAGTCAGTCGCCGATCGCCGCCCGTCGCCCATGACCAATTTCAACCTGTCGCCCGCCGCCTTTGACCTTGCGCGGGTCGCGCATGACCGGTCGCAGGGCGCTCACGGACCCTGTTTGCCGGATTTGTTATATGGTCATTTTGGAGAAAGCTCCTTAATGCACTTTTGATGAAATGTTTGTTTCAGCTTTCCTTAGCAGCTATTGTTCTTCTGCCTCCCCCCCCCCCCCCCCCCCCATCATGCCCAAATACATGCACGCCCACACAAACACACACTCATTCACACACATATGTACTCTCTTGCCTGCATATTGTGTGTGTGTGTTTAAACGCTGGTTTTTGGCTTCTTTGTTGCAGGCATATGATGATGCTGTTCGGGAAGAAGGCGTAGCAAAAGGAGACAAGAAGACAGTGTTTAAATATTCAGCCGAGAGTGACCATTCTTCAGCGCTCATGCATGACCTGAAGAAGCGAGTGGAGGCTACAGAAGACAGGGTTGTACTTTTATCTTGTGTAGTTGTTCCTTGCAAATCAAAATTTAAGCTTACGAAGGAAGGAAAGTACGAAAAGAAAAAACAGTTTGAAGAGGATGGGGGAAAGTTTGGGGGGGGGGGACCAGAAATAAGATGTTTAATAGTTCTTAGCCGTCAGGTTTGTTACTGTCCCAAATGTTCTCGCTCTGAGTTTATTTTATAGACAAACAGTATTTCTACCAGAACTCATAACTAATGACATTTACATGCACTTTCTTTCAGTGCTTGGGAGTGAACATGGCATACTCCCACCCCCATGAGGTGAGTTGGGTTTTATCTTTGGTTAAAATTATTTGTTCAGAAGATTATCATTTGAAGTCATGATAAGAGTCACTACACAGTTTTTGCCTGTAGTTGTGGATTTTTTTTCTTAACCCTAGTAGTGCTGAACCCAGAATATTCTGGGCTACCTCTATAGCTTTTTGAGCATAAGACAAATGAATTCATCAAGACCAGGGTTAATTGTACAGTAAATCAGTGTATCAGAATCAGACAAGACTTCCTCGAAGGACAACAGGGCAACCCCCCCCCCCCCCCCCCAAAAAAACAACAACAACAAAAACAAAAACAAACAAACAAAAAAACAAAACAAAACAAAACCAAAAAAAAAAAAAAACCCCAAAAAACAAAAAAAAACCAAGAAAACAAACAAACAAAAAACCCAAAACAAAACAAACATAGCTATTATAGAGCGCCGTTCTCCAACTTCCAAGGACTCGCTGCGCTTAAAGCAAGCACACACGCACACACACACACACACACACACACACACACACACACACACACACACACACTCATACAGACACACACACACATACATACACACACACACACACACACACACACACACACGCTATTTACATCCCCTTGGCTTACATACAATTTGGCATTGTATAAAATTAAAAAAAATTAAAAAAAACACTGAATTTTCTGCTGAGGAGCAGTATCAGGGAACAAAAGATACTGCTACTTCTCTCAGTCAGTTCTTTGATATCAGTGGTAATGAACAGTGTGTGCCCTTGAAAGTGTGTGACATTTTCATTTTCACCTTAAATCATCAGGTCATATGTAGATGCTTACAGGCTTGTCTCAGATTTTCAGCATTTAGTGTCATAGAGATCCAGTGTATCCATGTATCAAGTCCAGTCAAATCCACTGTTCACTTGTAAAGCACAGAAGCACTTGTTTCTCCTTTTTCTGACCTGACTATCTTCGACACCCTGCCCCAAATTCTCTGGGATTCCCAACCCTGCCAGATTTGAAAGTGGGTCTCAAGACCCATCTTTTTCGCACCTTCTTTCCGAGCGACTGAGCATCCAATTGTCTTGCTGGTTGTGCTGTACTGTGTGGTTGCTATTTTTGTTGCTTTAGAAATCTGTATTGTCCTCTTGTGTGTTAGCCACGAAATGGTCTTTGTTGACTCCGTTAGGTCCTAAGTGGCTAACTAACTAACCTCTTGCATGTCTTACTTTAGTTGTAGAATTTTACATGTGTGTGGGTGTGTTTCAAGGTGTGTGTGCGTATGTGCCTCGAAAAGCTTACTTGAATGTCCTTTTTGTTTTTTACCTCCTATTGTAACGGCACCTGGAACTTCTAATCAGGGACAGGTGTCACATTCAAATGAATTTTATTATTATTATTATTAATACTCCATGAAGAAAGTTCATATTTGTTGTGCTTAAAAACTTTGGCACTGTCAGTCAGTCTTCAGTTCCAGGACTCAGCCCAGCAAAGAATCACATGCTCTCCGTTTGTGCAGCACGCAGGGCACCTCAGATTTGAGTTAAATCATTCGGGCTGAGCTCTGACCTGTCTCCTTGGAAAAAACTATTCAAAAGTCTGTGTCCGCTCATCTTATGTATGACACTGTTACAGGGAGCACGGTTCATGTTTGAGTCTATCTGGGGGTATCTGAATGAGTTGCTGGCAAGCCAGAGTGACACAAAACTTACTCAGCGGCAGCAGGACCAGGCTGAACATGATGCGTTTAGAGCACGACACACTGCTGTGTACAGAGGAGGGAAGCAGTACTTGGGTTTCCTCAAGGCCTACCTCAGTAAAGGTAAAAGATTATCTGTCAAAGCCTAATCAGTACAGCAGCAGCAGCAACAACAACAACAACAACAACCCCGCCAAAAAAAAGAAAAGCAAAAAAAAAGAAGAAGAAAAACCACCCTAAAGACTGACAAACAGAAACACTAACCGAAAAAGCTTGTCCCCATTATTTAACTTTAAATTGCAATTACTGTATCTTGTTTTGCACTGTAATGTATAAGTCAGCATGTTAAATGGGCTAATTCCATCTCCTAATGATACAAAGTTGTTTTACACTTCGCATGAGCAGTTGAGCATTCAAATTCTACGACTGTTGTTACACACTACTGGAGTGCTCAGTCTGGTCGCCACGTCGTCATTGAGTACGCTTCATGTGTTGGTTCAGTGCCAGCAGTACAGATGCTGTCACTGTCCAGGCGTCTAAGTGGTGTCTAAAAGCAGCTCAGAATGATCTGTGAGCATAAAACTTCTAGCATTAGCCCCTGTATGGGGTGAGCGGTGGTCTAGTAGGTAGCACGTCGGATTTAGCCACTGCGCTGCTGAATGGCCGTCACCAATGTCATAGCGATGAAGCGTGGGTTCGAGCCCAGGTCAAGCTTGTGATATGTGATACCTGTTTTTCCTGGCTGCCTGGCTGCTCATCGGGGGTTTCTTTTCTGTCCGGGTTTCCGGCTTTCCTCCCCCAGCAAAATTGTTTTAAAAAAAAGAAGAAAAAAAAAGGATAGGTATTGGGTAGCGCTGCACCACGGCGACACGCTTCCCCCGGGGGAAGCAGCCCAAATTTTCTGAAAGGGATAATAAAGTAGTAAAAAAAAAATATATAAAAATAAAATAAAAAAAGTATGAAGTTATACTCTGAGCTTGTATAGAAACTATAACATGGTGAGAGGTCACTGATGATGCATACGTTGGATTGGAGTCAAGCTGGATTTGCAGAGCCAGGAAGTGGAGCAGGACATTAATAACTGACTGCAGCACAAAAGCATGAAAGGTGTATTACTTTTGCTGATGTTTCAGATTCTGGAGGCTGTGTGTTAGTGACTGGACCGGCTGGGTGTGGAAAAAGCGCTCTGCTCAGTAACTGGACAACACAGTTTGACTCCACATGGTCGGACGTCTTGCTCATCTACCACTTTGTGGGGTGTGCCCCTCGAACCACTGGTCAGTGATGTTGTGTTTAGCAGTGTCGATCATATAAATTTAGCCTGCCATATATGTATATACATATACATAATTTTGGGATGAACAGAAAGAGGCTGCAGTAAGGTACTTGGCAGAAACTGACGTTTAACACTGCAAATAATGTCAGCTGTGACCTGCATTTGGCAAACTCAGATCTGTCAAAGACAGTAGATGTTAATTCGGTTGCGGTAAGGACTATTACACAGTGATTAAAAGTGCTTGTATTTCACTTTGTAGATCAGTAACCTGTCCATATCAGAGCTTGTCTGGATGGGCAAAAATAGAAGTATCTCAAGTAGCAATCAATTTTAAATAAGCATGTTGTGTTTTCATCCAGCTTTCCACAACAGCCTTAACTACAAATCAATCAAAATATTGCTTTTCTTCCCAGCTCCCCGCGACATTCTGCAACGTCTTCTGACTGAAATGAACCACAGACTGGGAAAAGATGAAGGTGATGACGACAAAAAGAAAAAAGATGAGAACCAGGATGTGGAGACACTGCAGCAGCTGCTACTGGCGGCTCTTGAGGAAGCAGTCAGCAGTCGACACAAACGTGTTGTCATTGTTCTGGACGGGCTTGATCGATCACTCAAGTCTGGAAAAACCAGTAAAGTAAGAATCACCATGTGGGATGGGGGATTCTAAATTCGAATTAAATAAAATGCATGCCCTGAGTTATAAGTTTCGTTATGCTGGAATTGTCAGTGTCGTGAAAGGTTAGCAACATCGCAGCTTAAATAGCTGAGCTGATCTCTCGGGCCACGTGATTGTATTGTGTTCTTGTCCAGTGTGAGAAAATGCTTGTGATTCATGTGGGTGTGTGTGTTGGGTTCAATTCGTGGAGCCGCAGCCAAGAAACTGGGGAAAGCACCTACACAATACACAGTTATAACATTATAAAACTGATTTGCAAAATACTTTGTCGTGAGGGACCTAATACACGCTCTTCAAAATCTCATGTGTGCCCTGACTATCACAGTGTGAATACTTTTGCGGGATAATGGCAGACATCACTTCACGATCTTGTACAGTTTTTGAGATGGTATGTCCCTTTCCATTTCGATGTATGATCTGTGAGGTGATATATGGCACACCCTGTCGCCAAAACTATAACGATGTTGATCATTTCTGACAGTAACCGGGAAGCACAAGTTTCTCTGTTTTAGTTATGGTTAATGGTTAAGTCACTTGCTACTGGGCAATTTTTCCCTTGCATTCCCCTGAATATTGGCTGTTTGTACAGGCTAGTTTAAAAAAAAAAAAAAAAAATCAGAAAACACAACACACTTGATTGATATTTTCAGATATAATTGCAGTACTGGTCAAATTTCAAGCACTTATTCTTTTTGCCAGTGTAGACCGGTAAATCCCCCCCCCCACCCCCACCCCCACCCCCACAACCCCCTCCCCCTTTACTCATGTGTACTTGTGTTCACTTGCAGCACCTTTACTGGCTGCCAGAGAAGTTTCCTGCAGGTGTTCTGTTTGTGGCGTCTTCAACTGACTCTGACACTGACACTCACGAGCTGCTGGTAAAGACTAGAGGCCATGACCTGTTGACTATTCATCCTCTAGACGAAGCTACACAAACAGGAGATCTGTGTGGTGAGTGGTGCTCACAATGGGTGAGTCTCATACAGTGCTCATATGTGTGCTGTACTGATAAGAATATATGAATTATTCTGAAATGAGTCAGCTGCTTCTGTCTGAAATGTGTGACTGGTAAGGCAATCCCTGCATGATGCAGACTGGATCAGTTTTGTGTGCAGTGAATTACATTTTTTTTATTTGTATGGTATCTTCTTGGCACCTCTTTTCAGAGAAAGTATTTCTCCTCCCTCACCTGAATAAAATGTAAAATGTGCGCGATGTTGGTGAGGGATCGGTGCATTGAGTTGTTTTGAAAGAAATGTGCCCCACAAATACCATTTACTATTATTATTATTACTAAAGTGCTCAGGTAGCATACCTTAACCCTGGTCTTGCTGAATTGTCTCATGCTGAAAAAGTAGTCCGGAATATTTCTTTCTCAGCAATACCAGGGTTGAGTTAGATCTGTAAAATGGTATGTGTGATATGATACATGTGGAGATGTAAGATTTTCTCGCGTTAGCAGATAGTTTCACCCTGCTCTTGCTGGATTAATTTTTCTTATGCTGAAAGAGCCATAGAAGTATTCCATTCTCAGCAAGACCAGGGTTAAAATTGATCTTGAGATACAAGCAAATTTGCTAAAATCCATCTGATCCTGTTTTATGTATCTTGAATATCAGTGAAGGCTTTCCTTCCATCGTCATATTTTCATATTGTCTCTTACAGGACGTGCTGAAGAAGAGTGGCAAAGAACTGTCGGTGGAACAGCTGCAGCGAGTAGTGGCCTCCCCTCAAACAGAGAACCCTCTGTTTCTACGTAGTGTTCTTGCTGTGAGTGGGATTCTGCTTGCTAGCTCGTGTATGTACCATCAAATAGTAAAAGGGCTTGTAAGCACTTTGAAATCCATCGTAGTTAGGCCCTTTTTTTTTTCTTAATGTTTTCTGTCTTTCCCACAGGAGCTGTCAATCTTTGGCTACTTCAGATTGTTGGACAAGAAGATTGATTCGCTGATCTCCTGCGCTGAGTGAGTGATGGATTTGTTACGGAAACGGTGTCATGGTGTGTCTCTGTATCTGGAGCCTACTGCCAGTGATGTTACAGCCGTATGATCTTTGTGACGATAAAAAAAAGCTCAGCTGCACACACAAAAAACCAAACGCACTACACAACACACAAACACACACACACACACACACACACACACACCACCACCACCACCACCATCACCACCACCACCAAAACAAGTTGTGTTAGATACTCTGATAAAAATATGGTGAAATACGAATTAAGATGTTTGAGATCTGGCTTACTTTCCCTACAGTAATGCATAATTTTGCAGCGTGTTGACAGCAGAATGATTGTTAGACTTGGTTTGTTTGATACTGTGTGTGTGTGTGTGCACACGTGTGTGTGTGCACATGTGTGTGTGTGTGTGCGCGTGCACGTGTGTGTGTGTGCACACTGTGTGTGTGTGTGTGTGTGTGTGTTAAACTCTGTTTACATAATATGATATATGTTGACAGTGTGAAGGAGTTGCTGCAGAAAGTTTTCACTCGTCTAGAAGAAGACTACAACATCAAAGAGCGTCCAGACAACTTGGTGCAAGAGGTGAGAGCTGACGGAGTACTACCACAACTGCTACTGCTACTACTACTACTACTACTGAATTTTTGTAGTCCATTATTGTCCAGGGAACATATTCTGTGTGCTGAGAGACAAAAAAAAAAAGAAGGAACAATTCAAAACATAACACGTGCACATTAGTAAATCAGGGTTGATCATTTTTGTAGCAAATGTAGACACTATAAACACACATGAAATGCATGATGCAATGTACATGCAGTTAACTTGCCATCCTCATGGAGTTACATATAAAGTGTAATGGTTTATCACTAGGTACTGTGCGCCATTGCACTGTCCCACAATGGGTTGTTGGAGCGAGAACTGATGGAGATATTTGAAGTTCCGTCTCATGAATGGATGCCCCTATACTTTGCTATGGAAGGGCTGCTAGTCAGCCATGCTGGACTCCTTAGGTAAATACTGATTGAATAATTGTTGTTCATTTATTTACGAGTAATAACACTTTGATTACAGTTGCTTTATATTAATATTACAGTTGCCAAATTCCTCAAGCCCTTGTCCATTTTTCTTTTTGCTTGTTGTTTAATGATAAAAATTTACATGCCACCTGTCTGAATTTCTGGTTGTGGTGCGTTTTTTGTGTGTTTCTTTTCATCTTTCTTACGCTGAGATTTCTTTATTGGTGCCCAGGTACTGCATGATAATATTGATTATACTGCATACTCTTTGTATCATTCTCAAAAATCTATTGCAGTTAAAATTATTAATGACCATACCATTTTCTCAAATGTAGGTTTGGATTCAATGAGATCTCAGAGGCTGTGCAAGACAAATATCTCCATTCAGAGGAAATAAGGTAATAATCAATTCTACAGCGTACATTTCTGTATGTATGTATTACTGTATGATCTCCCATGAGAGTAGGGTGCGTATGCAATGGAGAATGTGTGTGTGTGTGTGTGTGTGTGTGTGTGTGTGTGTGTGTGTGTGTGTGTGTGTGCGCACGCATGCATGTGTGTGTAAAAGATTTGCAAAGGATGGTATTCCTCAAGTACAGATGTGCAGGTATCAGCAGAGTTTTTGCAGGGGTGGAGAGTTAAAGCAGTTCTCCAGCTGATAACTGGACACTCTTTGTTTTTTTCTTCACAGGAATGGGGTTCTGCAAAAGCTGATTAAATACTTTTCAGATCAGCTGAAGGTCAGTAGTACATGGTTTTCGTGCATCTAAAGGAAACTGAAAACGAAGTGCTCTGACATGCATGTAATTATATCATGATGTGAGCATGTGTAGTACAGTTCCTTGAACTGTTACGAAAGTTTAATTGATACAAAGTGAGTCCATCATAATCAGTTCACCATGCACATATGCACCGGAAGCTCAGACTGGCCCCCTCTGCAGAGTGCAGTTGCGGTACTGCTCCAGCAGTGCCCCAAGCTCCAGGAGCTGCGTACAGCAGTGTGGCCAGAAGAGACCAGTCTGCACACCAAGCTGTACGGCAGCTGGCAGGAACTTCAGAAGATGGCCCACTTCATTGTGACAACCAGCCTGCCAGTGGGACCCCTGTGACCGCCAAGAAGAAGTTCATATCTTAAAACCTTGATGCATGTATCCTTCCCATAATCTCTTCTCTAAAGTGATTACATGTTACTATCTATTTTCTCCCACAGAGTCTTTGTGCCTGGGATGATCTGATGACACCACTCTCCAAGCGTCCTGTGGAAGAGCTGCCATGGTTACAGCTTGCTGCAAATGACCTTGACGGTTTGGCTAGCACTCTCCTGAATGTCTTCGTGCTCCAGCGGCTCCATCAGTGAGTAGAGAGAGAGAGAGAGAGAGCAAGAGAGCATGCACACACTGTCCTTAATGTCTTTGTGCTCCAGCAGCTCCGTGAGTTAGCCAAGAGATAGACAAAGAGAGCATTTCACACACACGTATGCATGTACACGCTGTGAGCAAATTTTGCATGTCCGTGCTCATTTCAGCATAAGCAAAGCCTACGCATGCCTGCTCAGTATACAGTAGTGCCATTGAGTGAATTGTGAATAGTGTTTAAGTTATTGTTCTTCTTCTTTTAGGGAGCAAGAATATGAATTTCTGGAGCTGTGGAAAGCAACAGGATGGAAAATGCCTGAAATCAGTCGTGCCTACGAGGAATCCCTCGACTTGATTGTCACAGACCTGTACCTTCACAAGCAAGAAACATGCAGTGGTCCCACTGAGCCACCAGGACTCCAGGTTGATTATCACTGCCAATAGTCATATAGTGGTTAAAGCGAATAGGGTTCAAAGACCAGTTGGTAGGATCCTGCAAGATGTAGTTTGTCATGTTAACTGTTTTACTTTTCAATATCATGAAGAGTTTGGGGCGTTTTGGGGGCTTGAAACTTGATTGTGTTGGCAGGTAGGACATCAAGTTCTGCCTGGAAAGCTTATTGGCACTGCAGTTATTTGAGCTTGTGGCGTAATAGTTGTGTAAAGCATCATACTCTGCACTTTTCTTTTTTTCTTTTTTTTTTTGCTGCCACAACTCTTTGCCGGCTCCGGTGGTGTTCCTCCCGGGAAATGGGTGGAATCCACGGAGGGCTCGGAAGCTGGGACAATTTTTATTATGCATGGTGATGGAGATGAGAATGATGGTAAGATGATGCTATGGAGGTCCGTGTGGTTTGGGACTGCGGGACAAGGCCGCATTCCACGCTTCCTGTCATAAATATCCTGGCATTAAGCAGGCCCGGGAACTATGGCACCTGTGGTCCCGGCCGTGTAATCATCCACATCATAAGACGTGTCATACCAAGGGAAGCACCCCCAAAGTCGCACCCGTGAAGTGGGTGAAGCTCGGCTGTGTGGCAACAGCCTTCCCATTGGGCCCATAACACACCCGCTCTGGGTAGGAGCCGACCTAGGTAGGAAAAATCCCGCTTGGCTCGGCTGGGACTCGAACCCAGGTCTCCCGGTCCATAGTCCGAAGTGCTAACGACTACACTATGGGGGCCAGTTCTGCACTTGTTTTTGATGGGTCCAGCGATGCCGGATATGTACTCTCCTCTCATGTCAGTGTGTCTGGGTAAAAAGACATGTACTCTCCTCTCATGTCAGTGTGTTTGGGTAAAAAGACATGTACTCTCCTCTCATGTCAGTGTGTCTGGGTAAAAAGACATGTACTCTCCTCTCATGTCAGTGTGTTTGGGTAAAAAGACATGTACTCTCCTCTCATGTCAGTGTGTTTGGGTAAAAAGGTGGCAGTCATCTCACCATATGTGTATGTTCCCAGAGTCAATGATTAGTCATATACAGTAAAGTAAATCATAGTAGACTTCAGCGAAGAATATGCCATAGAGGAAGAAACAAAGTAGCAAGAAGTTGTGGCTCCGTGCAGATAGTGTTAAGTGAAGCATAGCTGTCGTGGTTCTTCAGTCAAGTACTGCATTAACAAGTTTAGTGTTTTGTATGTACTGATCGAACATAATAATAATAATAATAGTATTGTATAGGCGCTTTACCCAATTTCATGAATCGGCTTAAAGTGCTGCGAACTGAACCCAACACGCACGCTCACGTGAATCACACGCATTCTCTCACACACTGGACATAAACACATTACAGTCACGTGGTGTGAAGGGTCAGCTCAGCTATTTAAATTTCGGAATTTAGAATTGCATTCATTGTTCAAATTTGGTGGGCTGAACATTTCCAAAAGCAGAGACATTTGCGTGGTCGGGTGATATCATGTGATCCCTTGACTTTTCCCAGATACGACCACTGTTACAGCGTTTGAAGGACTTCTTCTCCATGGCTGGCTACCCACTGGGCCAGATTGAGGCACTCAAGCGTGACGCTAACATTCTGGTAGGTGTCCGAGCTGCATGGAAGTCAGCTTACCGGTACAAAGTTTTGTACTCTGAGTCAAAGTAGGCAGGCAAGGTAATGTTCTGCTAGAATTTTGCCTTCATGTGGAAACAGCTTTTTAATATTCAATTTGAACAGCATTACTGTGTGTGTGTGTTATTTCATTTTGGTCAGCGTTACTGTGCATGCTTGTCAGCTGCGCTTGTATTTGACAGGAAAATGCGGAGGGAATAGTGGAGGACTCCGAACGAGAAGTGTTGCTCCTTGATGCTCGCTACTACCTGGCATGCGCGTATGTCGAAAACACGGACCTTGAGGCTGGTGAGAAGCTGCACACACAGGTCATGAAGGCGTGTCGCAGGTCAGCGTTTGTAATTTGTGAAGAAAGGTGTTTGAAATTACGCAGGTATTTTTTGCGACGTGATAAGATATCCATACTGGTGATGACATTACTGCATGTTTCATGTTTTAGAAGGTATCACTATTGAACATTCCAGAATGTCCTGTTGTCATCAACAAATTTTCAAAGTGATTTCTGATGATGAAGAGAGGAATGTTACACTTTGACATGTATGGTATGATATGGTATGGTTCTCCTAGGTGCTCATATCCATCGTTTCTGAGACGTTCAAGTTGCTGCAGGGCTGGAGGATGAAACAGTGAAAGCCTGGTGTTGCTTAGCGCTGCTTTATTTGCAAACCCCCACCCCGCTATTCACTCTGGTGTGTGTGACAGTATTTCTCTTTTTCCATGCCACTGGCCACAGCTTACTCTTCTTTGAAAGATCGACATGGAGTTTTTAGCACGCACACTTGATACTTGTTTGTTTGTGTGTGCATGAAGGCATGACAGGCACCGTAAATTAGTCTGCATGTGATTTTGACTCGATTTGGAAAGAAAAATGTCCAACCAACTTCCTGCCCACCAGGGATTCGAACCAGGCAGCTCAGGACCTGCAGGTGGATACCTTAACCACTAGATCAGATCCCAGGTCTGCATAGTTGGACAGGCAACTAACACATGGTTGTGACATTCTCAGCTGACACTGTCTGTGGTTGTTATCACTAATGATGGCATCAGGATCAGTTCTGCTGTTTCAGCACCGAGACTCTCAACAAGCACACAAATGTGGTATACTGCTGTGGCATATTTTCTTTACTGTTTCAGCACCGAGACTCTCAACAAGCACACAAATGTGGTATACTGCTGTGGCATATTTTCTGTACTATTTCTGAAACTAATCAATGTAGATCTATATATGGTTCCAGGGAAAATGTTTAAAAAGTTTGGTGAGTACCGTGCATGCCACTGCTTGTAGTTTGTGTGGCCAGACAGGACCACTAGTTCTGGGAGCTGACACCTCATTCTCCCAACTTGCTGTAATGCTACATGAATTGCTTGCCTTAAAGGTTCGCACTGAATTTCACACTCAGTGTGTCATCAACACCAAACACTCGTTATTTATTTACTTCTTTTTAAAGCGCCTAGAGCTCCTCAAAGATTAGGCGCTATACAAATGTACTTTATCATTACATGTGTTATTATTCTTGTTACTAACCAGTTTGACTGACAATTTTGTTTTCCGTTCACATGCACAGTCTTGTTTGCCACTGTGTTCACAATTTTGTTCACCCTTCGTATTGAATGCCAACACCACAATTTATAACATTACATAATCATTTCCTTATGTAGATGTGCATGCACTAGTTGCCTGATAATTTGGTTAGAATTTAAACGTAATGGTTCCTTGTAGTGAGGTACCAAAGTTGTGTGTGTGTGTGGGGGGGGGGGGGGGAACGTGCAGCAGATGCATAGGGGACCATGTAAAACAGTCCAAATAGAGGGCATGCAGTTGTGTGATAGTTTTTTTGTTTTGTTTATTTGTCTGATGTGTGACTGTCAGAATATTGTTAGGAACATTACACTGTATCATGAATATTACTGTGAACTTTGACTTTTTTACCTTCACCCGTATGTGGTGGAAAAGGACATTAAACCCCCAAACACCCACCCACCCACCTTTGACAGGCTACTGTCTTGATCTCTGCAGCAAACCCAGATAGTTAAGCTGTGAATGCGTCAGCATATGAGCAGCTTGGGCTCTCTTCTAATACATGTTCAACACCTTTGCAAGAATTGTGTACATCAGCTCTGAATGTGACAGTTCATCTTATTCTAGTATTGTACGTGTTCAGTGACTGGTGTCCAGCTCACGTTAAGCAGAGACTTTATGTGCCCTTCCATTTTGTGAAGTGTGTTTGTTAGCAGTAGTGTCATGAATACATCAGCTTTAAGACTGGCCACACAGACCTTCCTGCGCAAAATGTGCATCTGCCTCTTCTTCGTTGTTCACTAGACGGAGCTGCCAGTACCCCGCACAAATGCAGCCATCCTCCGAAGATCCCCCAGGTCGCCATAGAGCTTGACCCTCAACGTTACTGGTTCTGGCCATGTTTCTTGTGTGGGAGCATCATGGAGTCAGCAGTGCTGTAGCAGGTGTTCAGCATTCATGATGTGTGCATTGCATGGGCACTTCTCAGACTCGCCAGTTCTGAATTTGCTGTACATATGGGCGTTTAGTCTGTTGTGGCCAGTCCTCAGTCGTGCGCATCTACTAAAAATCACATGGGTTATATGCTTTGTACTTGGATTACCTGTAGTTATGTATTACGTGTAGAGTCGTCGTTGTTGTTGCTGAGTGTTGGCTGAACACTCCCAGGGTCATCCCCTTGAATGAGAGGATTACATGCGTGATCGTTTTCACTTGCTTTGCAGCCACACACTGTCTTCGGAAGACTTTAAGTCTCAGTTGCCAGAGAGTGATGGTTGTCATGCTACCATGGCTGAAGATAATCCTCATGTAACAATGATAGCAATACATGTACCAACATTTTGCTGTAGCCTCACTGTTCTGGCTAGAGTCAACAATGACAAAAGTCTTTGTGTGACATGGGTATGTACAGCAAAGCTAATGTTCATGCATTGTGGCAGGGTTCTGGAGAACACACCAGAGGACCAGCGGTACATTCAGACGCTTGGCTACAGTTGCAATGGGCTGGGTGTTATTTGTCTGCGCCAGAGACGCTATGATGAGGTATAACCGTTAACTGTCATTATTGTTTTTTCTGAGTGACTAGCAAGAAATGCCCTTTTTTTTCTGGTTACAAACGTAACGAGCAGTTTAGCAGTAAGCTCTCTTCCACAAATCAAGTACTTGGTCAACAAATCATCTGCCTTTCAAGACTTCTCAGATGATTCAGTTACTTAGTCAGCTATGGACTCTCTGAATTCTTTGAAAATTGCGCAAACCATAGTCTGTTTTGTGGCCCCTGTGATTACAGTTGTCTCCAGAATTGTCTGTAAATGATGAATTATGCAGAACACATAAATTCATACAACAGGAAATGCACCATTCAGTCATTGACATTATGTATATGGCAGGTTAGTGAGATTTTGTTGTGCACTTCTTCATCCATTAGTGCACCCAGTGAAACTAATACGTTTTTGTGTGTCATTTGATTGCCAGGCTACTGAGTTCTTCCAGGAGTCAGTTCGTCTTCACAGACAGCTGGGTAATGAGCAGTGTGTGGCGGATTCCCTGACCAATCTTGGCGTGGTCCACATTGAGAGTAACCAACCTGAGGAGGCGCTTAAGTACTCCTTGCAAGCACTGCAGGCAGGTTACAGGCTCGCAGAAATTTTGCTGTTTTCAAAATAGAAGTTTCTTGTAGTTCTGTTAAGCTGTGTTCTTAATGTTGTTGTCACACTTGATCTTGAGAGTTAAGCAAATTGTTGCAGAATGTTGAGACTTTTCTTCTTTTTTTTTTCTTTTTCGGCTGCGTCATGAAGAGGAGGGTTGAGGGAGGAATGTTCCTGTTTGTGTTGCTTGTATCTCCTGTGTATTGCATTTTGTTAATGCCTGTATATAGGAGGTGTTTTTTTTTTGGTTTGTGGATTTTCTAAATATATGTGTGTTGTGTGTGTGTGTGTGTGTGTGTGTGTGTGTGTGTGTGTGTGTGTTTAGATGTGTGAGAAGCTTTACTTTGGGCACCTGCCTCTAACGATTGGGAACCTGCTGACAAACATTGCTCTCTGTCATCGTCGGCTGGGACAACTTGATGAAGCTGAAGCCATGTACAACAGGTGTGTATTTGCTCCACACCTATTCAGCAGCTATCACTATTATACTGAGTGTGCCAGGAATGCACATTTTAAGTTACATACATACATTACATGAATCATTTAAGCCTCAGTTCATTTGTCAGGCATATAACAACGCTGTGGAAAACTTTCCATTAAATGCACTGAATCCGTGCATCAGAATCAGTCACTTGGGACACAAAATAGCATCTGAAACTGTTGACTGTGGTTGGTGTGTACAGGAGGTGCGGAATGTGGCCCTGTCACGCAGTCCCAAAGCACATGGATCTCCATGGCATCATCACACCATCATCATCATCATCATGCATAAAATAAAAATTGTCCCAGCTTCCGAGCCCTCACTAGATTCCACCCATGACGTGGGAGGAATACTGCTGGAGCTGCAAAAGAGATGGGGCAGGAAAACAACAACAACAACAACAACAACAAATGTTGGAATATGGGCTTTTAATTCTCGGCTTCTGGACATACACTCACTTGGCAAGTGAACTCGACTTGACCAAGGTTTTGGCAGCAGGACCATGTAAAAATCATTCATGCACCTTCTTTGCCATTTTGTTTGTCAAGGTCTCTGGAGGTAAAAGCTGCAGCTGTTGGTTGGGATCACGATGTTGTGGCAATGGCATACATGAATCTTGGAACGCTCAATATGTACCGCAGTGACTATGCAACTGCTGAGCAGTTTATGCGCAAAGCCCTCGCCATCTTGGAGGTATGAAAACACCGGAGAATTTTAAGGTCAAGCCTGTTGTCTGAAAATGTGTCTGCACATTTACCAGTCCTTTTTTATAAAAATCAGATTCACCACAGCAAAGGTCCACAGTGTTGGTATCATGGCATTGTGCTTGTCCTTGTGTCTTACAAAAGTTTGTATTGTGGATTTTTGTTGGTGGGTACATCTGACAGTGACTTACCGGGATCTCTTGTGGGTTTGATATGCATTTTTTGTTGTTGTTGCCTCCAAATGATACACAAAGGTGTGAATTTTAACCCTGGTGGTGCTGAGAACAGAATGTTCTGGACTACCTCTGTGGCGTATTCAGCATAAGACAAATCAATTCAGCATGACCAGGGTTAAAATGCTTTTTTTGAAGGTAAGCACACCGCACTTTAAAATGCTTCATCAACCCTTCTGATCAGAAATAAACATCTCCAGTTCTCCTGAAGGTTTGCTTTGCTTCACACACGTGCAGGGTAACGGAGCAACGCTGGCCAAGCCAGAGTTTCGGCAGACAACAGAAAACCTTCTGGCTTGTCTTGTGTCCACAGGGCGGGAACAGGAGGCACTGCCCGTCTTCAAATCACTGTGTATGTTTTTTTTTTATTTATGTAATTATTTTCTCAGTGCCACTGTTGTACCTGCAGGAAAGTTTTGATTAGTGTTCATTTGCAGCCATTGGTACTTAGTGTATTCAGTGAGCCTGGTATGCACATTACAAAAAATTGTATGAGCCATGACCACACTGTCAATCACATCGTTAGTGGTTTGCAGAATAATGATGGGTCAAGGGTACACTGTTACTAAAACTATTTGACAGTGACACCGTATAGTAATAATAATAATAACTGAGTATTGTATAGGCGCTTTACCCAATTTTTTGGAATCGGTTCAGAGCGCCGCGAACTGAACCCAACATGCACGCCCATGTGAAACACACGCATTCTCTCACACACTAGGACATGAACACATTACAGTCACATGGTGCGAAGGGGCAGCTCAGCTACTTCACCGTATATGGTGGAAAAGGACGTTAAACCCCCAAACACCCACCCATCCCAGCTATTTCAATTTTGGAATTTAGAATTGCATTTATTTTCAAATTGTGGAGGCTGAAAATTTCCAGAGCAGAGGGGGAGGTGGGGGGGGGGGAGGGCGGAGTACCTGGAGAGAATCCCCTGACAATCGGCCCAAGTGAACGGTGCCACGTACGAGAAGGAAAAATTCTTTGCCTGGAGTGGGACTCGAACCTGACCTCTCGCATCGGTGACCGAGTCTCTTAACCATGCACTAGACCACCGACCGCCCTTATAATAAGAAGAATTCTTATACATGTATAGTGCAAAATCCCCACCATGGTGGGGTCTAAGCACTTCACAATGCAGCATTTAAGATGTAAGTAAAAATTATGAGGAACAAAGATATAAACACATAAATGTAATGAATGTATAGAGAACACATAAGGTGGCAACCAGCATACACACACAAAGGGACGAAAAACGTTTATAGGAAAACAGCGCCCCCCCCCCCCCCCCACCCCCACCCCCCAAAAAAACAACAACAACAAAAAGAAAACCCAGCAGAGCGGCCAGCTCAAGCCTGTTCGGCAGTGGTGAGCACAAATCGTATCTGGGCTTTTGTTTTTAATCTTGATAGAAATGGGGAGAGTGTTTAGTCTGCATTCTGACCTGTTTCTTACTTGCAGTCGATGCGCTGAAGAAGCACAACGCCATAGACGGCTGCATCCCAAGCGTTCAACGCCACATGGTGAAATACCTCATCCACACTGGCGACACTGACAAGGCAAGGGAGGTCACTGAGGCCCTCATCAAAAGCTCACGGGCGCGAGACCCTGTCAACTTCATCCACTTGGATCATCTGCAGTCGCTTCTTCCGGAAAATGAACGGCCAGTGCTCGAACCTGAGCTTACTGTTGATCATGCATTGTCCATGTGAGTGTGTGGCATAATGTTTTACAGTGTGAGTTCCATTTAGCGAAAGTTAGATACTTAAAAATCTGAGTTAAAGACATGGAAAGCTGTAGGTTATGACTGATGCAGCCCGTCTTGTGAAATTGTCCTCCTTTACATTTTCATTAGTACTTCCCCCCTCTCCACCTTTCACAGATGTAAAATCAAAACCAAGTAAACTTTCTTCCTTTCATTAAAAAAAAACAAAAAATCACCGCCACCAAACAACCAAAAACAACAAAAAAACCAGAAACCAAAAAAAGCCCCCCAAACAAACCCAATAACAAAACAACATAATTTCAACATTTTAACTCAACCCAATGCCCCTCAGCTTGGTCCCTTTGTTTTCCCTGAATCACAGTATCTCCTCACCCTCCAGTTTGATACAAGAAAGACAAGTAATGTCTCTGTCCCATCTCTCCTATGTCTGCGAGTTGCTTTCTTTTGCTCAATTGGGAACCGTAAAAGGGACATTTAACTTGTATCCGTATGTGTTGATGGGTTAAAAAAAAAAAAAAAAAAAATCCTGAGCAGAGATTTTCTATCAAGGCATCAGCGGACACATGATGACGACTGACAAAGCGTACATTTTAATTCTTTCTTTGAATTTTTTTTTTTTAAATGGCTACATTTTCTGTTTCAGATGGCCAGGGCAGCCAGATCTAACTCGTCGGAAGATCGAATTTCATGCCCTCCCTGCTGGCGATCTCAATACTATCCTGAAACTGTTGGAAGAGATGGGTGTAAACAATCCAGATTTTGAGGCCTCTACGTATGAAGCAGGTGGGGACTGGTGTGAAAGTAATCAGCGCAGCGACCTGGCCATTGAGGTCATGGAGGCTGGGGTAAAAAAATACCCAGACAGTGTGGTAGGTGTCTTTTTTTTTTTCGGTTGCTTTTGGATGCAGCAGATACCTCTCGTTTAATATGCATTTCATAGAATTATTTTTGTTTTTAAAGGAAGTGTCGGCCGGGAAAGTGGTGGTGGCCCCAAAGTGACCAAGTTATGTGGGAGAAAAGCAAGTTTTGTGTGTAGGTTCTGTGGTCAACCCAGGCTGATTAAGGTTTTGGGCAGTTTAAGGTTTTGGGCAGTTTTTGCTGATTGTAAAGTTTTCATGATCATAGAATATGTGTGTGTACAGCACATGCTCACTCCAGCTAATGACAAAGATGGTTTTCATTGAAAATGTTGCAGCCCTACTCCAAAACACCCTACCTTTCCAAATTTATGACTTGCGCATTTCTGTAATAAGAAATGTACATACACTTTCAGGTTAAAGTTCAGAAACGTGGAAATTATTTTTGCTATTAATTTTTAGTCAGTTTATGCATGCTTGCTGTCCGTGATGGTTCCTGAATATCAATGTCATTTAAGTAACCATTTGTGTTGACAGGGCCTGAGGGTAAAACTACTGGAGACATACAGACAGCTTCAGCAGAAAGTGAAGGCCTACCCCCACCTCCCAGTCATTCTAGCTGCAAAGGGAGATGACCCTGCGGCTGTGCTTGTTGCCGGTGACGTTGCCGTCCATGCTGGCGACTACAAACTTGCCCTGGAGTGTTTTGAGAAAGTCTCTACCATGGACAACCCTGAACTGGCGGAGATGGTAAGCATGGACTTTCTAGAAATCATCTGTGAAAAAAAAAAAAAAAAAAATCTGAAGACACTCAGTTCAACAGAAAAGACATTTACAGATGTCTACATACTGTGTGTGGCTAACAAGCATTTTGTCAGGTGACGAGGTTTGTAGACAGCTGGGACTTGACAATTTAGATGCATGACTTGGTTGATCTCAAATATGTAAATGCAGGTTGACCTTAAAAGTAAGCAAATTTGACTTGCATAAAGCGGAAATCTGTTCACATGCTGGAATGCATTTAGACCAAAAAAAAAAAAATGGGCTCCAGTATTTTGCAATATCATTTACAGCTGGGGCGATTTTTCTCACACAAAAGAAAGGTTTCCTTTGTGAACCTTAAGAGTAACACAAATGTATAGCATTAGGTGCCAGTCTGTGGATACTGAAGGCCATGTTATACCATTACCAGATGCACGATGTGTACATTTTCACTTGAACTCTTTCAGCACGAAGGACGATGTATCCAGCCTGTCCCTGCACAAATTTGAGCCAGAGGGACTGTGTACTCGGTCCGTGGTCGCACAGTCCACGTGACCAATCAATGCATTGTGAATTTAAGTTGCCTAATCGCATATGTGGTTATTCATGTCAGGACGTTGTGTGGGGTGGGACCGGATACGCAGTCCTTCGTGTGTGAAAAGAGTTGTGATATATTTTGCAGGGTTTTTTTTTTTTTTACTAACCCTTCAAAATGCGTAGTTTCCAGGAAATGTCAAGGGGAAAAAACTGCCAATGTTGAATTAGTTAATGAGTTCAGTGGATTTACACATCTGTTCACAACCAGAGCTTGCTTGTTTGTTGACATTACAGGCCAGTAATGCAGTCGAAACTTTGAAGGCCCAAGCTGAGTCGGACACCCAGGAGGGAGAGACCCGGAGCAATACTGGAACTAGTTCATAAATCTGTGATGTATGATCTATGTTTACCTACTGGAAATTTGTGATCTCAGCATAATAATTACATGGCTCTGTGATGTATGATCTATGTTTACCTATTGGAAAGTTGTGATCTCAGCATAATAATTACATGGCTCTGTGATGTATGATCTATGTTTACCTATTGGAAAGTTGTGATCTCAGCATAATTAATTACCATGTCTCTGTGATGTATGATCTATGTTTACTACTGGAAAATTGTGATCTCAGCATAATAATTACATGGCTCTGTGATGTATGATCTATGTTTACCTATTGGAAAGTTGTGATCTCAGCATAATAATTACATGTCTTTATTTCTCTTACTCCTGTAAAGAGGTACTTGTAAATGTATACAGTATGCTGGTGTGTGTGTGTGTTGTGTGTGTGTGTTACTGTGAGTACGAGAGTGATTTCTGGTACTGTGATGATCTTTTATGTTGTGCCATTTTATTTTTGTGTTACATGTACTCCATTTTTTCCCCCTAAGTTTACTGTTTCTGCAATTTTGGAAACGCTTTATAAGCACAGGAATCAGAAACCACACTTCTTACACTCTCTCCATCTACATGTACTCCATTTTTTGCTGATTTCACAGTATCTGCAATTTTTAAAATACTTTACAAGCATAGGAATCGGGTACCACACTTCTTGCACTCCGTCCATCCATCTCTGTGATACATCATCTTTCTTGAGATGATTCTGCCTGTGGAAACTTTTTTGTAGCAGCCAATGAATGTTTATCTTTGATCTCTGACCTGTTCTGCTGTTGTAATTTCCATTTCTATTGTTACATTTTTGTACCATTGTGCTGGACCCAGGACAAATGTTCTGAGAAGTTTGTTACATCTGTTTCTTTCAATACTTTTGACAGCTTTGAAGAAATAAGGCATTTTGAATACGGGTTATACATGTATATACCCTGATGCTACTTCACACATTAGGTTGTATCAGGAAGTTATTTTTATAAGCATATTTATGTATACTGTTTATCAGCTAGCTTTTTTTTTTTAACAAGTATATTTATAGGATGCACCATTCAAATAACCGCCACACGCAGGCAGCACTTTCACATAAGTGATTTCAGTCCATCAGTACAACTACGCAACTTGACGCGCTAAAGAAAACAAAACAAAAAGCCCAGGAGTGCAAGATGGGACACCTTTTTTTCCCACAGATTTCATAATGAGGTATAGGGTGTATTTACATGTAGAATGTGACAAGCAAAGTCATTCTTTACAAATCAGTGACAGAATTTCTCTTATATTTGAGTATGTACATGACACAGCTATGCTGTTTCTATATAATATACTTGAATCATCACATCAAAGAATTATTCCCAAGAAAGTATGAACTTTGTTCAGAAGACTAGGTCACTACTGGCTGTCTTTTCACACACACACAGACGCATCCTTACAGTTACAAATTCATGCACATCTCTCACTGTCTAATACACTTCTATGACAGATGCTTGCTGCTGTTTGATGCAGGCCTTTGCAGCTAGGGTAGATCATGCTGATGCTCTCTGTATGATGAATTTCTGAAAAAGGGAATTACAACATGTGATATGCACCAATATGTGCACATGGTAGAGTTGTTTTAAGAAAGACAGATTTACACAAACATGTTCTTGTCGTTGCAGGCACTATTAGTATTAAAGAATTATTTGGAGAGAACGATGGTGCTTGAATTTATTGCAGTGTGTGTGTGTGTGTGTGTGTGTGTGTGTGTTATAATGGAAGATAGGTTGTGTATAGGGGAGACATAAGATTCAGAATGGAAAGAGCAAAATCAGACTTGCACAATTGTTGTATCAGACAAACTGAAATACTAGAAAAAACTAATACATTACACTAACAACAAAACTGCAGTACAATACCTTGAGCATAGTGAGTGAGTTGACTGTAGAAAGACCGATGCTCCTCAACATGACCACGGGAGTGAAGTCTGTGCTGTAAAGTCGCTGAAGCCCGTCAATGGTGGCCAAGACGGGCAAGTTATGGCGCTGCCTTTCGGTCTCATAAGTAAGGAGGTGATTGAGAGACCCTGAAGTGAGAGATGTTCCGTTCATTAACAGTTGAAAAGCTCCAACAGCCGTCTACAACCAGCATGAAAGCCTAAGTACTGTTGTTTGTCATTTTGTAATCTGTCCTCCAAAAATGCCTTTCCAATAGAAAATCGGGGTATTTCATGTTGTTGTTTTTTCCTTATCCTACAAGTGCATTTTGAGTTTTATCTTGTCGTTACAAGGAGTAACATATATGTTCCAAACAGAGCAAGTTCAAGTTCAAACAACTTCCTTTTTTTGTACAAGCAGCTTTAGCGGACTAGAATGACAGTGGAAAATCAACACCATCCACAACAGATTTTGACAGAGCAATGCACCTAAACTCAATACTTACCAAGATCGCTGCCACTGAAAACAGCTTGCTCTAGTACTTGTGTCAGACATTCTACATCGCCAAACCCTAGATTGACACCCTGACCTGCCAGAGGGTGCAGCCGGTGGGCAGCGTCCCTGAGAGTGAACAAAACCTGTACCTCATCAGAAATGATAATGGTGATTAAGAGGAGCAGGTGTACAACTAGGTGCCTCTCAACTTACACGGAAAACTACAAACCAATTTCCTTTGTAATTTTACAAAGGCAAGTATACATTCTGTATTCTGTGCAATGCACAGATTTGGAAGCCTAGTATATATATGTTGAGGTAACAAACAAAAGCAATCGCTGATCAAACAGGATATGAGGATACTGACGAAAAGGATTCAATATCAAACTGGGCAAGGAAAGATCTTACTAGAGGTGCATAAAAACTTTAATAAGTACGTACATAAGAGACTCCATGCATCTCATTGAGTTTTTGAACATAAACAGACATCTTGATATCCTCAAGGAAATGAAAAAAATATCAATAAGAATTAATTAAATTATATAAATAAATATAATAAATAATGTAAATAATTATGATAGATAACAATAAATAAATGAATAATAAAAATAAATAATAAACATGAATAATAAAGATGGCGACCAACCCAATGAGAGCTACCCGAGGTCGCACATAGTGCGAGGCGTGCACCAGCTGAAGAGGGAAGGATGCTCTGGATTTCTCCTCCACTCCTATCACTGTTGGCGGCAGCTGTCGGATTGCTGTTCCCCCTTCACACGAGAAAGCCTAGGTTATTTATTTCTGTATAGTGAGCAGTTACGGGTACTGCAACATTCAGATTGAGAAGTCTTGAAAAGTGTCAATGTGGAAGGAAATGTGAAGCTACATCTGCATAGCAGTAAACACTAGTTGTGGGAAAAACCGCCTGTTAGTGTTACAGTTAATTTTTAATTATCTGCAATAAAACAGCTGAGGTGGAAATATCTACGCCAATAAAACGGGATTCACCTGGTACAATGTTCTGCAGAAAGGTTGTGACAGCGTCAATGGCTTTGTCAGCAAATTCATTCTTGTCACGGTCATGCCACTGAAATTGAACGAAAAAACAAAAACAAAACAATCTCTGTTATATTGTATGCACCATTCCAAATCACTTCGGAAAAAAAGTTCACAGTGAAGAACAATGTTACCAAAGTTTTAAGATCTCATTTCATCTGGGAGGGGCTATGGAATGGAAAAAAACAGGTAAGGCCCCCCCAAAATATATTGTTGTTTCTGGTAACATGGCTAAAACAAATAGGGTAGGTAGGTAGGGTTTTTGTTTTTTTGTTTTTTTTTGTTGTTGTTTTTTAACACCCCCCCCCCCCCCCCCCCCGACACACACATATCCAAGAACAAAGAAACAGGGTATGAATAAGAAATGATGCTCTGTGAAACTGTATTTAATATTATAACACACTATCTTACCATATTTCGTTCTAATCTTGGGTCTGCGATGGCGCACGACTTCCCTGACAGGCGCATGAAAACCGAAACTGGTCGTGCTTGTATTTTTATTTTTTCAGCAGCCAAAAAAAAATTTGGGGGGGGGGGGGGGGGGGGATAGGGTCGGTCGGGTTACCAGAAACAACAATTTTTTTTTTTTTGGGGGGGGGGGGGGGGGGGGGGGGGGGGGGGGGGGGGGGGGGGGGGGGGGGGGGTGGGGGGGGGGGGGGGGGGGCTAAACACCATGCTTAGAGAGAAAAATTTAATACTGGTGGTACTGCACAAAAGGTGAGGCACTTCCCCAGGAGTGCAGCCTGAATTTCCCTAGAAGTGTAATGGTACTAAAGACAATGCCAATACCAGTAAGCATATGAACTCACAACAGCATCATTGACAGCATCCACGAAACTCTCCTCTGGTATTTGCAGCAGGTGTTTGGCTTCGTCTGGCGTAGTGGTCCACACGAGAGAGCTGAACTCATCAGACAACTGAAGACAAAGACAGCAGATTAATATTTCACCACTTCATTCTGTGCATAACACAAGAACAAGAACTGAGTGACAAACGTGAAAAGTCGTGATGTACAATTATTTAACAACAATACAAACAAAGAAGCAAGGCAGATAATTTTCAGGGCAGATGGACACAACAAACTTGCACACACGCATGACTTCTTGGACACCCAAAGAGCTGCACATCTGACTCATGATTCAACATAGGTCACCTAACCATCCACTTTCAAGGTGACTGGGTGCCAAAAAGAGGTCATGTCGGTGGTGTCTGTCTGCACTGAAAATTACCTTACTTTCAGATCTTAGTGTCAGCACCATGTTTGGTTTGACGGATGGTAACAAAAGGGAAGTGTGACCTAGTGTAAATTTTTTTTTTTTTTTTTGCTGCCCCAACTCTTTGCCAGCTTCAGTGGTGTTCCTCCCAGGTCATGGGTGGAACCCACGGAGGACTCGGAAGCTGGGACAATTTTTATTATGCATGATGATGGAGATGAGGATGATAGTAAGATGAAGCTATGGAGGTCCATGTGGTTTGGGACTGCGGGACAGGGCCGCATTCCACGCTTCCTGTCATAAATATCCCGGCATTAACCAGGCCCGGGAACTACGGCACCTGCGGTGCCGGCCGTGTAATCATCCACATCATAAGACGTGTCATACAAAGGGAAGCACCCCCAAAGTCGCACCCGTGAAGTGGGTAAAGCTCGGCTGTGTGGCAACAGCCTCCCCATTGGGTCCATAGCACACCCGCTCTGGGTAGGAGCCGACCTAGGTAGGAAAAATCCCGCTTGTCTCGGCTGGGATTCGAACCCGGGTCTCCCGGTCCATGATCCGAAGTGCTAACCACTACACTACGGGGGCCGGTCCTAGTGTAAATATTAAGTAAAACATGAAGACTGCACTAAGTGAAATTAAAAGTAAAAGTGGAGTAAACTACATGTACTACACTCACAGGCAAAAAGGCAATAGGTCCTGTGGGCAAAAACCTCTGCCAAGCCACTGTGTTGTCTGTTGCCTTCAAAAGAAAAGATGAGAAATGTTGACACAGCAGACAATCGTACTGTGTCTGTATGTCACATGAAAACTGTAGAAAGAGTTTGTCATAGGAACCTGTGCACCCAGTTAAGAAAGAAGTCAAATTTGTTATAAATTTGCACCTTGATTCAAACTTAGCAGTATGTCTCTTGACTGGCTGTTTCACCTCTGAGTACTATTACGGTACTATTTTCAAATGTGCTTGATAAAGAAGAAGAAGAAAAAAGAGGTAAAAAAAGAAAGACCCACAAATGCATGTGACAAAACATATATGATATGTGTGTGTCCAAAATGTGTGTGATAATTCATTTTGGTGATATGTGCCTAAGGGGGTAGTTACAACTGGTGAACTTGTGTTTTATCCTTGCAGGCATGGCTTTCCAGGGTGCGTGTGCATGTGTGTGTGTGTGTGTGTGTGTGTGTGTGTGTGTGTGTGTGTGTGTGTGTGTGTGTGTACTTTTGATGGCATATAATACGGTATTGTACTGTTGTGTTACTGTTATGTTTTGAGCAGACATTTGATATCCTCATGGGGCATTCTTAACATAATCTTGAACAAAAAGTATTTCAGGAAAGCACAGAAAACTAAACTCACATCTGCCAATTTGAGGGTTGCCACAACTGCTGACTGCCTGTATGACCAAGACAGGGAGTGAAGTTTGGCCGCTGAACGCACTCCTGACTGTGCGCCATCTGCTCCAATCTTTGGGAAAGAAGACAAAAAAAAAGTTTAAAAAAATTTTGTATTGAGTTTACAATGCATGTACCACCTTTTTCTGACAACCAACTGTAGGGCCAATTTCTTCAGTCAAAAGGATTGGTTTGTTGAGGCAAGTAAACAGAATGTCTTGGTCACTGCTCTTGGTCTACTGATTACAGTGGATTATTTTAAGTGTACAGGACCCCTCACAAGTGCAATTTTCCAAAATGTAAGAGCATAGTGAGCTTGGAAAATGTGCGTCATGATGGTAATGACCACCCTTAGACCTGAATAAACGAACAGCTAGCTGCTACACACCAAAAGTTTTGTGTCCAGTAACTGGCCATCTTGCAGCTCAACTCTGACAAACGGATGTTTGGTGCTCTCCCCGTCCTCTGCCACGCTGGGTATATGGTATGCTTTTGCGGACGCCTGGAAGCGCACGTCCACTTTGTTCGGTGCTTTGCGCAGGCATCGCATAATTGCACCCAGAATCACGTCATTTTCTACAATGTGTGCAAGCGGCTCTGTCATGTCTTCCTGACTGAAGGCAATCATTGAATCTGAGCAGGAGTCCCACACCTGTAGATTATCAACAACATGCAAAGGCTCACTGGTCAGTGTGACAATAATACCATCTTGAAAATGAAGTTCAAAACAAGGTCACAAGGACAAAGAGTGAAAAATGAAGCCACAACATAAATTAAAACAAAATTAAGTCTTGCCACCCACCAGTCTAGTGACTATGCACGCACTGCTATAAACAAGAAGAAAATGTGACAATTTTTGTAGAACATATATGTGAACAGACCACACGCTCTGTGGGTGCATGCGTATGTATGTAAAAGCAAACTATTAAAAGAAATAGATCACTGAATCTTACATACAAGTTCTTCTAACAGAGACAATATTCAGTACCTGCATACGTCGCACTGGCTGACACCGCATCTGCTCTATCTCCTGCCAGGCACCAAAAGCTGTTCACAAAACATCGACTGATCAAGAAACACCTCTAATAACACATTACAGACATCCATTCGCATACGGATACAAGTATAGTATACCAGCTTAGACCTGCTAACCCTAGACCTCAGCCTGTTCATAGTGATCAAATCTTGTGTGCTTCTATTAATTAGAAAGACCCACTTCAGTTGGAGAAGATGCAAGTTGGTTGCACACAAAATGCTACCATTCCTCAGCACAGCTTGGTTTCTTGTATACATTAGGTGGAAGGTAAGACTTACTTGACAAAAGGGTTGCTGTGGATGGGTTGAGAGCACAAGTTCTGTTGCTGTAGCGCTCTGGAAGTTTGAAGTCACCCTTATCTGGAGCGGACTCTAACAATACTATGCGCTTGTCTGCAAAGCAGTCATTGTATGCTGGAAACAAGAAAGAGATTTAGTTTCATGGATACATTCTATTTTTCTCTCTGTCAATGGTGTCATACAGGCTGCCTCAACATTTTGTTACCTTCAGGATACTGCATGGCCACACAGAAAAATTCATCAAGAGCGAAATAGGCTGTTTCCGACACGGCACACAGTCCACTGTCTTCAAAGCACTGACTCTTCGCTGTATGCCACCACTGTGGCGTCGCTAACTGCAGACTGTCGTTAACTGCAGAAAGTTGTAGGCGCATGTGGGAAATAAGGAGCACTCCCCGCACTCTTCATCTCGTTATACACATTCCAGGTACAGGCGCGTGATTTGCAAGAATGGCGTGCACGTTTGCGTATCATGTGCTCTTCTTTTGTGCAGCGTTGTACTCAGTCACTTTGAGCACTGCTGTGTCGGATGGAAACAAGGCGGAAAAAGTGAGTGCTTATGGTAAAATGATGACATTTTGTAAGTGGGAGTCATAATATCAGTACGCCTACAACATCGACTTTAGATGATTGAATAAAAATCCATGAGAATGTATTGAGAACTTGTGATTTTTTATGGAAAGTACGGTAATACAAATAACTGAAATCGGCCACGGGGGACTGTATGCCTAATTCCATTTAATATTATGACTTCCACAAGTTTACAAAATGTCATCATTTTATCAGGTAAAAAAAAACAACAACTCACTTTTCCTCCTGGTTTCCATCCGACACAGCAGTGCTCAAAGTGACTCTTGAGTGCAACGCTGCACAAAAGAAGCGCACATGATACGCAAACGTTCACGCCATTCTTGCAAATCACGCGCCTGTACCTCGCGCTGACTCGAGGTCAAGGTCAGCACCGCATTGTTCGGGAGTTCTCATTAAATTATCACGGAACGCAAATTATTAAACTACGTTTGCTGCTTTTATTGATCAACAAATCCTTAGGTGGAGGCGTGTTAACATTATCATTGTGCCTTTATTACCAAATTAGTGATGTATCCCAGTTATCATCAGTTTCTGCGATCTGTCTGCAGTTAACGACAGTCTGCAGTTAGCGACGCCACACACCACTCTGATGGCTTGAATGTTCAGAGTATCACCTCATGGAGTTAAGCCAACAGAGTGTGTTCACAAGTTTGGCTGTGTGCACGGATACCGGTATACTTGCCTAATGAACAGGCCATGGAGGCTCCAACCATTCCACCACCAGCAATGACGATGTCTGCATTGTCGGAGTCCCGAGCGGTCGCTGCAGAGCACAAATGTCGCCGCAGCTCCTGTTCGCCTCTCACGCAGCATCGTCTCAGAAACACCGAAAGAGCCATTTGCGGTCGTGCGGACGGTCACATAACAAGTCGAAAGAGTAACCTCCCTTCCTCGGGAGCAACTTGAAATGTTCCATATGGTAATAGCTATTTTACAAATATCAGTTATACTTTAATATACTACTCTTAGTTCATTTTTCTCAATTAAGAAGCATACTGTAGGGAAAGTTGTGCGATTTTTGCCTAGATTTCTGGCATAATTCGACTTTCTTGAGTTGTTGTTCTGCATTACATTATCACCTAAAGCTAGACTGAAACTGACGAAACTTTTTCAGCATTCCGAACTATTTGAAGATTCCGGCAGAAGGAAAATGTGCACGTTCTTGTCATTTTTGCAAAAGTGTTAGTGGATCATAAGAAATCTGACTTGTGAAATGTGCTGCTTATCAACATTGGAGTTTGTGTAAGTTGTATTTACTTTAACGGCTTCCCTTTTGGCAGTCTTGGGAAGTTTTCAAGTCTTGTCATCACAGAGTAACCGAAGTTGTAACATCCAGTAATGAGCACAATCAACCTATTGAGGGGAATGATTCACAGGACTTCTTGTGCCGAGTTGTAGCTGATGTCATGGTAAAGGCGATCGGAAGTGTAAGCAAACTGTAGAAGAGCGCGTCACGTGCAGCGCAATGGATAGTTTCTAAGGCATGAACAAGTGGTAACACATCAACAGGTGTTCACTTTCGACTGTAAGAAGTGGTTTGTGTGTGAATGCACAGCTTCTTTTTTCTTTTTTTTAAATACATTTTACAGGTAAACCAACAGCAATGGCAAAACGGTATGATGTGTTGCTGCGACTCCTACTGGTTGGTGACACAGGAGTTGGCAAGACCTGTCTGATTTGCAGATATGCGAATGATGAATTCAATGAAAACCACATCACCACAATTGGTACAGTATGACTGAAATCATTGAAAATTTTTTTTTCATACATCTATAAACATATTTTACAGTAAATGTCTTTGATAACTGCATACTTTTAGGATGTCTTTGCTTGTAAAATCTTGTACTATGTCTCTGTACTACTTATAATTTATTTTCAGTATGATTCCAACTGAAATCTGTAAACTAGAATGTGTCAGTGAGTGCACTACAGAGTACATGCATGAGTTTTTTCCTGCTGCCCGTGGTGAATTTCCGCCATATTTTGTTTTTTTCCACTGTTCCGCCATTGCCACCAAGGAAAAAATCAAACAAGTCAGACAAGCAAGACAATCTATCAGTATCAGTATCACGTATCATTATGGCTCACTGAAATTTCACAGTTGGTTCTTAGACTAGGCACAAACTGGAGATATTTTTCTGCATAAGGGGTTTTACTAGGGCACTGACAGTGACACTGTCATCCATTGCAGATGTCATGTGTGCACCCATGCTTGTTTTGTTTAATATGCATATTTGGACTGCACACACACACCCCACCCCCACCACTGTGAGTGTGATAATTTTTGTTTCCTCCTTTTCTTTTAAAACATACTTTCCCCCTCTGTTGGGGGGCGGAGATGAAGGGGGGGGGGGGGGAGAAAAACTCATGCCTGAGAGTACTTTTTGGGTCAAATGTTTGGCTGTACACCCAACACAGGCCTGGTGATACTCATTACAGGTTACATACATGTACTGATGTACCGGCATGTTTCAGGTGTTGATTTCAAAATGAAGACAACTCAAATAGAAGGGAAGACTGTGAAAATGCAAATTTGGTAAGTTTTTTTGTTCTTCTTTTTTTTTTCTGGCAAAGTTTCTTCAGACAAAAGCCACTTTAGGTATTGATGAGAATATATTGAAGCCATTTGTACTAATTATAGCAAATATTCATTTCAGATTAAAAAACAACAACAAAAATCTGACTTAAAATTAAAGCATAATGTAATACATATGCATTTTATATTTAAAACAAATTCTGAAAGACCCTTCATGATTGATAAAAGTGCAGTGTCAATAATGCTCCTTTTGGGATTTCTGGTTTGTATAAGTTATATTATAAGCTTGCTGTTTTCTTCTTTGCACACATATATGTATAGATGTGTGTGTGTGTGTGTGTGTGTGTGTGTGTGTGTGTGTGTGTGTGTGTGTGTTTTTTCCTACTTTGTAAGGTATTTATGGTAAGCTGATATTGATGATGTGCTGTAATCTATTCTCTTCTAGGGACACGGCTGGACAGGAAAGATTTGAAGCCATCACTAAACAATTTTACAGGAGAGCTCAGGTAACATTTAGTACAAACTGCAACCTCCACCTCCTTGTGTGTGTGTGTGTGTGTGTGTGTGTGTGTGTGTGTGTGTGTGTGTGTGTGAGAGAGAGAGAGTCAAAGACAGTTACAATCAGGCATCTGCTTTGCCCCCCCCCCTCCCCCCCCCCTTCTCCTGGCCATAGGCACTGCCTGTCCTAGAAGTAGAAAGACGACCTTCAAACAGCTGTAACTCAAAAAGTGCTGGTCTGATTCTGAAAATTAAACAACAAAATGCTTTTTTCCCCCTCAAATTTTGCAAGCTCTTCTATGTCAAGCAAATTGCATAGATTGACTGCATAAATTAAGAGAAGCATATGAAATTTTCCTTTTGCAATGCTTGTGTGTGTGTGTGTGTGTGTGTGTGTGTGTGTGTGTGAGCATGCTTGCGTGCATGTGACTTTATGCATGGTTATGTATGGATCTGTTTGAGTAGAATGTTAAATAAAACAAATACATGTATTATTGTTTATACTTGTACCTTTTAGGCCTTCTACCTGGGACATTCTGTACATTCAGATAATTTACACAGTTGGTTTCATTGTCAGGGAGTGGTGCTGGTGTTTGACATCTGTAGTCGCAGCTCATTTGAATCGCTGGCAAAATGGTTGCTCTTTGTGCGGCAGGTTTGTAAGCACGCTTGAAAACACACACACACACACACACACACACACACACACACGCACACACACACATACACGCGCACACACACACACACACACACACACACACACACACACACACACACACACCTTTCTACTTATTTACAAGACTTTTTCTTTTTTCGTAGCTGGTGGTTTTGATTAGCTGTGTTCTTGACACCTCAAAACAAAATTGTGAATACATGTTGTTTTCAAATGTTTAAGATTTCCTGTTTTATGTGCACTGTTGGTCTGTCACAGAGGGGTGTTATCTTACAAAGAAAAAAAAAATCACAGTTGCCTTTCTGAAATCAGTTACCCCTTCCAAGGAGGTTATTACTGAATAGCAGTCGCAATTCTATAAGCGGAGATTTTTGCGCGCATGATTGCACCTACTATCAGGAATGCACAGTTCTAATATTTTCAACAGTTTGTATGCTTGGATTGCTTCGTCAAGAGTTATTTTACCGGTGCTCTGTAGAATTGTGAATATGCGCATTCAGGGATTACAATTTAAATGTCTTAGGTCAGAGAATACATTCAGAGCATAGTGGCTGTACAGCTCAGAGCATCTGCTTGATCCACCCCACACCAAAGGCATCAACTAGGCTTTCTTTGTCAATTGATACTAGTTGTCAGGGTGGTCGGTGGTCTAGTGGTTAAGAGACTTGTCACCAGTGCGAGAGGTCAGGGGTTCGAGTCCCACTCGGGGCAAAGAATTTTTCCTTCTCGTACGTGGCACCGTTCATTCAGGCCGGTCGTAGGGGTTCTCTCCAGGTACTCCGGCTTCCTCCCCCTCTGCTTTGGAAATGTTCAGCCCATCAAATTTGATAAATAAATGCAATTCTAAATTCCGAAATTTAAAATAGCTGAGCTGACCCTTCGCACCACGTGATAGTAATTTGTTTATGTCCAGTGTCTGAGAGAATGCGTGTGATTCACTTGAGCATGCGTGTTGGGTTCAGGTCAGGGGTGCGGCGCTTTGAGCCGATTCATGAAATTGGGTAAAGCGCCTATACAATACTCATTATAATTATTATTATGTGTTCATTGACAAACTGAAAACTGCGTAATTTTCACGTTACAGTTCTCGCAGCCTGAAACAGTGGTCATCATTCTCGGCAACAAGTGTGACAGGGAAGAAAGACGACAGGTACCCACAGCAGCAGCCCAGCAGGTATGGTATTGTGGCTGTGTCGGTAGTCTTTCTCTGAGTTAAGGAAAGTGTAAGGTTGGTTAGGGTTTTCGGTTAGAGCTGGTTAATGTTCTTTTCCATCACATGCAGGTTATTTACTAGATGAGGCAAAAAGAAAAAAGGGAAAAAGGGGGGAAAAGAGGTTTTTTTTTTCCCAACCAAAAATGGAATGACCTGGCTTTACCTGTGTGAGGTACCTGACCACATGGAAGCAGAAATGAACAAAACTAGCAGGGGGTAATACTTACACAACATTTTGCTTCCTTTGTGTGTTGTGAAAACTCATGGTAATTGTTTTTTTCCCTTGTTGCATGTACATATATATAGATTGCTGGTTATTTTCTGACAGCTGAATTATTAGATTGAGGTATGTGTACATAGGTTACACTTTTAAAGTAACCTTGAGCAGTCAGATTGTGTACTTTTTTGTCCACAGTTTGCGAGAGAAAACAACCTGAAATATTATGAGACGAGTGCCAAATATCCACAGAACCTGGATGAGGTAAGCAGAAATTTCATTTTTCAGTAGCAAAGTCATAATGAAAGAGTTAGGAAATTGAGAACAACAAAATGTCTGTCAGAAGGGACACCAAGCACAGATATTGTGCGCACACTCTATTATCCCCCCCTGGGAATTCCGGGTTGCTGGCCCAGGGGAAGTGTGTCATTGTGTTGCAAAGGCACCCATCTGTTAGCCAAAAAAGTGTAGCTGTTTTTAAAAAATTTTTTTTAATAAGGATATCTCTGAGACTATCCACTTTATCAAAAGTCTATAAAGCACAAAAAGTATGCTGTTTTCAGAGACCCAAGTGGACATATTTTTTGTTTTACTGTATATTTTGTAACTTTTGCTCTACACTTGGGGGATTTTGCATCAGGTCAAACTGTCGGGTTTGTTTACCTTTGCTCGGCCCTCTGTTTGGATGAAGGTAAATCACGGGATTGCCCTCGGCCCTGCAACACACGCCATATTCACAAAATGCCGATTGCTTTGATGGCAAGGGTAGTCAAATACCCACTGCCGTTCAACTTTTTACTCAACATTCATGTGCAACATTCACATGACCCCTATATTAGAATGCTGAATACAATGTAAAATGTGCTGGGAGATGTCATGGAGGCCTTTTCAGGGTTGAATTTGGTATTTTTTTCACTAGTCACCCTGAGGGTGGAGACCTAATGATGATGGATGGAAACAAAAATGAAATTTGGTTGGGTCAGGTACACTTTTTCTTCTGACAGTGTTCAAGAGCAGTGTACCATTTGCTGGATATCTTTTTAAAAAAAAATAAAAAAAATGAAGCGGACTATACCCAGAACTTGTTTAAAAGTGGAGCATGGAAACTGACTCTTAACAAAGCTATGTAACTGTATGCATACTTTGCTAGAACCCTTCTCCAGATGTAACTGTGATGTCAGGGACACAGGACAGAAAAAGAGTTCTATTTTCATACAGCTAAGGGCAGCAAGACTAAGTGCCAAGCAAAAAACTGCAATGGATCACGACTGTTCTGAATGCAGCATGACACACATAAACTGTTTTTTTTTTCTCTCTCTCTCTCCTTCTCCAGCCATTTCTTTATTTGTGTCGGGAGATTCTCCACAACCAGGAATCGGATCAGTCCAGCCTGTTGGACTCTTCCGCCACTAAGCTGGTGGATCTAACCAAACCGGCTGTCAACCGACAGGAGAGTGCAGACACACAGATGGAGAAGGGACAGCCGGAGGTACAGCCAGGTCGTGGGTGGTGCTGCACGATTTTGTGATACTGTGTGGACATTAGTCATTGTGATTTTAGGATTGTTTTGGTTGTTGTGTACTGTCTGCTGTGTTTGTATGTCTTTGTCATGCCAAATATGGGGGGGTGTTTGTTGTTAACCAGTGCTGTGTTTAAATGTGGTTACTGGTGGTAAATATGCTGACGTGTGTACGTAATACACTTGTGAAGTTAGCAGGCACGGGCATTGTCAGGTTTTTCACAAGAGTAACATTTTTTTCCTTTTAGATTTGTAAATTTATTTTTGTGTTTTAAAAACAGTTTCAGCGTAGAGCAAAAGGTGTGGATTTTACTTTTCTGTTTTAATGCATATGTAAATGAGAATTGTTATGTTTCTACTTCCAGGAAATTAAACTGTTCCTGTTCTGAGTTTGTTTTTTGCATCCATTAAAAAAACAAAACTGCAGTATGTACCGTAGTACATGTAGCATAGGTGAAAAATTTGAAAACCTTTTTTTAATACTTCTGTTTGTCTCTTCTTCTCCTTTTTAAAAATCATTTTGTTACAGTTCACCAGACATAATTTGTGGTAGTTGTACTTACATAGACCCTAGCTAGCCTGCTATCATTGTAACCACTGAAAACTGCCAGTTTCAAGTGATTTAGATGCTAAAAATTATGAGAGGTTACATGGATCAAAGACATGTAGGCATCTTCCAAGACCTAATGTCTTAACCTCGGAATACTTGAACTAATATTATAAATATCGGCGTTGTCTGCCAGTACATTGCATAAGATAAGCAAAAATATCAATATATGTATGGTGTACATGTACCTAGCTTATATTGAATTTTGTCTCTCAGAATATATTTCGGGTAACCGTTGTGTGTTTTGCATTGTGCCGGTTGTAAAACTGCAGTCCTGGACTAAGAAAAACATATGTATCTGCAGGATTTGTGTGACTGGCTTTTTCTTTTCTTTGTGCTGTTAAGAAACATGGGGTACGTACACCGGGTAATGCTTGGCTGTGCATGAATTTGACCTCGACTGTCTCGTATGGCTGTGAAACTGAGTGCTGCAGGTGCAGAATTGTGGTAATGTTTTATGGACATTTTTTGTCATAATCACAGCCCTTATGCATGTTGAGTGCACAGACATATGTTGTATGTTCGCCTTGTAAAATTGGAAATATGATATGGTCTTTGTATAGTGTGGCTTTTGTATGTTTTATCCAGCAGCTGATCAAAATTTCCTATACCAGCGGTTTGCTGTTTTATACACTCCACATACAATTTTGAGCCATCAAGACCTGACTTTATATCTACAAAAGCCATTGTGAGTGAGAATGGACATAAGTGCCAAAAACTGCTTTCTTTTTGAAGTTTGGAATGTGCCTTATATGATTTTGATGATTCTTGGTTTCTGTGTCTGGGACCAATTTTTTTGTTGTTTTTTTTTTGTTTAATATTTTGGGAGAATTTCTTGGATGGGAAACCATTATAAACATCATGAATTAATATTCCTATACACTGTGGGTAGCTTTCTTCCTAGAGCTTTTCGGGTGGAAATTTGATGTAGTCTCACCACTTGGGCAAATAGTGAACCTTTCTGCAAATGGAGTAATGGCACAGTGGATTGCAGTATCCAGTTGGTTGCCCCTTTAAAATAACTGGGTGGTTTTCTACCCACCGTGCACAAATGAGGCTGTTGGAAGCTGCAACATCACATCGCTTTCTCACTATCTTTTTTTTTTTCTGAGTATAAGACTGCAATTCCTAAATGGCCTCAGCTCAAGTGTTTGGAAGATCATGTGGGTAGTTTTCTACCCACCGCATAAAGCGAGGTTAAGATTTGAATCTTCACCTACTTTAAATGATTTTCTGGTAGTTCAATCAAAAAAACAAACAAAAAACAAACCCAAAAAACCACATGATCTGTGCTTATGTTGGTTTAGCAAACATATCTACATGCTTGTTGACTTTGATGTACTGTACTGTACTTTGTAGCTGTCAGAGCTACCGGATTGCAGGATGTATTTGAATTCCCTACTCACTGGCAGCATGTAAAATTACCATGTGGGTGTGAGTGTTTGAGAGAGCTGCATAAGCATGTTTCTATCTATTTGAAGCGTTTTGTCTTCTTTTGTTTTTGTTTTTTGAAAACAGTTATTTTTCTGTTTAATATCTTCTAATTTTCCACCTAAAGCTGATTGATACTTGTATCTGGTGTTGCATATCAGTATCTGCTTGTTTTGCATTCTGACCTATATTTATACATGTATAAATATATACGTATGTCGTGTGTGCGTGTGTGGGTTTTTTTTGTTTTTTGTTTTTTGTTTTGGCATGGGATTATGTAAAGTTCAAGAACTAATATTTGTGTGAATCTTTGCTGTCAAATGGTAAAAGGAACAAAGTACTTAAGAAATCCATGGTGTTTTGGTCCTTCTGCTAAATGATGATTGATCTGCCTAGCAGTGTAATGTGTCAGCGTAGGAAGTTGAAAAAAAAAGTACGTATACAAAGTGGCAGGAAGGAGGGGAAGTCGAGGGTGGTGTGGTGTAGTGTAGTGCCATCCAATGTGCATTCCATATGACTTTGTGTGACAGCACCATCTAAGGTCCAGTCATACAGTTTGCTTATGGATTTTGTTCTCATTGTTTGTGCTATGCTCATACTTGCTGGGTAAAGCATCACCCCTGGTGTCCATAATGGCTAAGTGGGTTGCTCAGTGACTCATGGGAATGCAAGGGGAGCTGATAGTTGTGAAAGTCTATTTATCTCCAGTTATACATATGGCTGTAGAGAGTTAACGTGTCTTATGCTGATAAAGCCAAAGAGGTAGTCCGGAATATCCCGTGCTCAGCACCAGCAGGGTTAACAAAAAAAGAAATAAAGAAAAAGAAAAAAGAAGACCTGGGCCTCCTCCCAAGCGGAGGCTTGGAAGTGTGTACATGTATAATGTTCACCTCCTTGTCTTGATATTTTACAGTTGCTGACAAACACGTTATTAAACGGTAGCTGTATGCAATGTTACAATGATGGTGCCCTTGCCAACTTTGTGTTTGCTATATTCGTTATCGTTGTATCTCGCAAGAAACCAAAAGGTGTATGTTGTTATTACTGTGTCTAGTATCACTGTGTGTGGGATTTGAGAAAAACAGAAGCCTGGCTGGCCAGTATTTGGCCAATTAGCTGGGCTGGTTTTTATAATAATGATGCCATTTGAGACAAAATGTGATAAGACAAAATTCTCGTGCTATTGCACAGAACGCTTACAAGATCACTCGCTAAATTTTGATGGTTATTGTGCCAATCCATTTTTGCCAGTCATATTGTGCAACCTTAAAATTTGAGACAACTCTTGACATTACCTTTTTCAACAATTAGGTGAGAATATTTGTAGTCACTGTAGATGTGCCAGATGTTTGTAGTCACTGTAGATGTGCCAGATGTTTCATTGCAGCTAGAGAAGGTTTGAAAAAACTTTGAAGTATGGGGTGTTTGAATGATTGTCTGTTTCTGAATCTGAATGCTTTTGATATGGTTCATTATTAGCAGAATGCTTGGCCATATCAGTAAGCCGCCTGTAACCCAGAATACTTGATACTTACACAATAACACAGACATAGGGACGTGAAATAGGGAGAGGACTTCTTGTCTTTTATTTTTTTTATTTTTTTGAAATATCATTCACGAACAAAAGGTTTATAACCCGGCCAAGTACCGTTTTGTGTAAACTAGTCTGTATGTATTTGTATACTGATAGTTAACGGTGTAAACATTTTCATGTATTTGTACATGCATGTCTGCTTTTCTGTCTTAAGTCTGATCTCTGGCATGTTGCTAAAAATGTCACGTTTGATAGGGTACACAATACATGTATGCTCTGAGAGAGTATTTGAGGTTTTGAGATTCTTCCAAAATTCTTTAACTGGGTTGAAGTGTTTGTTTTTTTTGCTGTAATTTTGTGCACCATATACAACATATCTCTGACTGATCAGATATAGCTAATCTCCTCTGCTATCCTGTTCCTGTGGTGCTTTAGCAGCTGGGCTGATGGTCACAATCATGATGTAAATCTTAACTCTTTCCATACTGAGAGTTTTTCCCAGTAGCACACTAACAGACGGTTGCTTTCATTTGACTGGTAGAAACCCATTTTGCTAGTGCTTTGTGGATAACTGATGTCATGACAGCATAAAATGGCAAAGTTTGTGACCCCATTAATTGGATCTCAGCAGCTGAGCGTTGGTGAATGTGAGGACTCCAAATGGGAACCTCAGCATAGAGAGAGTTAATGGAATATCCATAATAATTATCTATTTGTATGGATGAAAACTTGAATAGTTTTTCTTTGTTAATTCTGCCTTTACGGTAATCTGTTTCCAATCTTTCTACCGTCCTTTGCCGGTGAAGCATGTGCAGCACAAAAACATTAGGAGTATACTTGATGTACAGAATGAGCAACAAGTGTATGGATACAGAGTGTTACTTGTAAATGTGTTTTCCCTGATTGTCTCTGCTTTGTAACACTCCAGAACACTTGGTTCAGCGCCAAGTGCGAATGTGAGCCACAATGAAATCATTAAATGAAACTGAAAGAATTGGAGACTTGTGCCTTTTCATTAACCCCTCGTTTCCTATGTTGAAATGCCTGTAGACCGCAATGACCGTTTCATTTTATTTCTAAAAGCTTAGGAAACCAAATTTCCAAGTACTATGTAGTGCCTAAAATTTTTAACATCAGAGCATTTTGGAAAGTTTAGTTCAAGTAACTTCTCTATGGCATTATCTAGAGACAAATACCAACAACAACAAAAAAAAAAGAAAAGACAATCATCCCATAATTCTTGCATTTAATTTAATCTTTTTATTACAACTGGTTTTTGATGCAACGTATTATCATCTTCTGGTCATGAAACCGTCTTGCGTAGGCGAGGATAAATTGACATGTATCTTCCATCAGACAAAATGAAGCGTGCATTTCCCTTATGGATTTGGCTGAAGGGTGTGTGCCGACGATCTGTCAAGAAAAGAACTGTCTACGCTCAAGCCACAAACACTCTTCGCCAGAGGTTCTCAACACACACACACACACACACACACACACAGAGGGTACGAGTGAGACAACGTTAGTCGTCGACAGTTTTCACCCTTCTTGTCTGTCCAAAAATGTGTCCTCCACCAAGAGACACAGAATGTATGTCTTTGCTCTACCATAGTACAAAAGATCGAAGCGCATGCAGTTGTTTCAGTGTTCATTTCCTGTAAATGTGGTCCGGCGTTCTTGTACGTCTCTGTCTTCCACCTGCTTTCTCTTTTCACTCCATCGTCACTGATTTCCCGCCGTTTTTGTCTCTTCTTGCCCAGAGCGGTGGCTGTCGTCTGCTTTGGGTATGGGTGAACCGTCTTTCCCTGCCTATCGGTCTGATACACTGCCCCTTCTTTTAGGTGTCGTCTGGACTGGCTTGTCACCGTTTCTGTCATTGTTTGTGTCGTCCTGTTGTGGGCCGTTTGAAGTTGTTTCCCCAGGTGCAAACTGTAGTCCTGCAGCCAGTGGGAAACTGAAGAGGCCTGGGTTGTTCTGAGGGCTATTTCCAGGAGACACACTGCCTTTTCTTGAAGATGATCGAGTGTTGTCCGCATCATCCGCGCGTTTCCCCTCATCTTGACCTTGACTTTGTGTGTCGGTGGCCGCCCTTGCACTATCAGGTCTTCCTCCTTGAAGCTTTGTGTCTTGTTCATCGTGTTGTGGACCTTGACCTTGTCCTCGAATAGTTGGTGATTTGTCGCGGTCTTGGTTTGCAGGACTAGTGACGCCCGACTCACCGAGTTCCGATCCTCCACGCTCGTGTATAGTGTCTAGTTTCCCCAGGTCGGGCTTGTCATCTTCACGCTCTCGCGTGTTGTCATGTTCACTAGAACGTTCTGGTCCTTCATCTAAACCAAGGTATCTGGATTCCTCACGGTTTTCTCTCGAAGACAGTCGGGGTGTGTCATCATTAAGGAAATCAGGCTTCACGGCCGGTAGATCTGAAAGATCGTTATTGTCTTCACTTCTGCCCAACTTACTGGAGTTCCGCACATCATGTGAAGTTCTGCTCCGTGGGGACTCGGCGCCGTAGGGCCGTATGAAAACTGGCGCCGCTTTACCGACCTGCAGGGAACAGACGTTTTCGTTGTTTAGTGTCACCAGAAACATTCAGAAGTGTCACGTTTTACCCTGTGAGATGTGCTTAAAGAGTTGTAAGCCGCTCAAATTACATTCATCATTCAACAAACTAGAAGAAGTTTACTATACAGGTCCTAAAGTTTACATATGTTTTGTCACTGTCCAAATGATGGATCACTGAAGCCAAGCTGTGCACATCAGCGGTTTTAATTAAACTTGGGAAACTAATATTTTTTTTCTTTACTTCATAGGGAAACCATTCAGCATCGAGAAAAGCTTTTTCTTTTCATAGGCTGCCGGAGGAACCTATGACTCGAAAAAAATTCAAATAAGTCGACTTTTAGGATCTCGGTATTGGCTTGATTATTGGATAGAATGTTCGTTTCCGGCTTCAGCAGCGCGAGCATTGACCGATCTACTCGTGGAATCGATTTTTAATGATTTTGTTTTCGACTTGTCATATCGTGGCAGCCAGTGGAGAAAGGGATACCTGTGCTGTAGTTCATGAACCTCAAATTATCCATCCACTTACCCACCCCACCCTCAAACCTTAAAATACCCACCAACCCCTTCCTTACCCTCGTCTCCTCAATAGTGTGGAACAAGGCAGAATAGCCGTGCTGCAGGAGGGCCGCCATGAAGGCCGAGAACGCCTTCTGACCTCGCTGCATCAGCACGCTCCACAGCACTGTCCACGTGAGCTCGTGCTGCCCGGACACCTGGCTCAGTAACTGCTGCTCCAGCGCCGACAGCACGCCGTTCTGCACAAGCGTCGGGGTCACGTGGCTCGGGTCGACGACCTCTTGGATGAGCTCTTTGTTGGCTTGAAGCTTCTTGGCATATTCGTTGGGGTCCGGTAGAGGTTTAGGAGGTTCCCGCTTGGGCAGCTCAATCTGAAAGCAGGCAGTGTTTGCCATAGATTTTTAACTGGACAGATACGACGCAGTTTCTTGTTTGTTGCTGTTGTTTTACTGAACTGATTTTGAAGATGGGGCTGGTTGGCTCAAATCTCCGTCATACTCAAAACTGTTCAGTCCTTCCCTCTCACAGAATAGGGTAAACATCAAAGTAACAACTACTACTGACGGCTCAGTGACACGATTATGGCAAGGGGCGGGGGGGGGGGGGGAGATTATGTTAAGTACTATCCATGACAGTGTATTAATTCAGGGGAGAGTATGTTACGTACTATCCATGACAGTGTATTAATTCTCGTGGCAAAAATCGGTACCATTGTTTTTCAAGTGTGCACAGACAAATTTCATCTACCGTCGTTAATAAATTTGGAAGCATGTGTACCCGAGCATCTCCACCAACTTTCTAGAATTACTGAATCGACGATGGCTTACAAACGACTGACAGGTTTTTAGCCTGTCCCAAACTGCATCCTAATGGTCCCCACTATGTATGGGGTGGGCCCGAAGAAGGTAAACCTACCGGTTTGCAGGCAGCACACAGCACACGCTCCTCCTCCAGCAGAAGGTCAACGAGGTGCTGTGCGCGCGCTTCCTGCAGAGCCTCGAGGAATGCCGGGAAGGCCAGGGGGCCTCGTTTGGGCAGCACGTTCAGCACAAACCTCTTGACCGCGCGTGGGCCTTGAGCCTCAAGGCACCGGATCTGCTCAACGTCCGTCGGCGTCAGAATGTCTTTTTGCCGCAATGCGAGAAGGAGAGGTCCGGCTGGTGCCTCGGACACCAGGAACTCTTCGTTGACGGCGAGAAGCGTCTTGTGAACTCCCTCCATTTTGTGACTGATAATGTGTGGCGGAGTTCGAAGCAGGTACAGGCCTGCGTTTCTGCAATGGAATTCCACGGTCAAAGTAAAACTTAAAGAAACAGAACCCTTACACCTGCGATATCTGCTTAGTATATTTGACCCTTTATTACCTCGGTCTGGGCTTAGCAGCTCAACTCCCCTCCCCTATCCTCCCCACCGCACACAGACGCTTCGTAGTAGGGGGAAAAGGAGGAAAAAGAAACAAAATAAATCTTTTATATAAAATGATCTTTGTTTTTGGAGTAAGAATGCCTCACACTGTCCAGTGAAGCTGAACATGAACGCTGTGGATCCAGGCGGTCATATAAAGGCAGTAGGGCGCAGCTCAGTCCTAGCATTAATGCTGTTTTCACCGTACATGAATCCGGCACTGACAAAGCTACCTACAGTATCGCACTGGGGACACTTATACAGTACTCACTTTTGCGGTAGCAGAAAAAGAAGAAGTTTGTCAATAGAATCGCTGTATTTAGCACTAGGGTATGTCATACGTGAAATGTTAAACGGGTCTACAGATGCAACCGAAGAGGTGGACACACTGGGGTAATAAAGAGAGAGAGGGGGAAAAAAGGGAAAACAACAACAACAAAAGCCCGATTCCGAAGGGCACACCGGGCGGAGGACCAAACCCCAAACATACTTTGTGATTTCTGGAATCTTCAAAACCTGACTGACGCCGCTTTGAGAATACATATGTACACAGTACCTCGATTTCCTACCAATACGTATGACAGGCATGCAGCAGCGTGTGGACAACTTTTCATCAAATGCGCTTGGGTCACAGTATAGCATCTGAAACCATTGCGGTGACTCTTGACCGCCAGCGTGTGGTGTACTCCCTCTTGTACCGTTTATCTTCCTTCGAGTGCTCTTAAATCTTCGCAAGAGATGTATTGCTGACAAAGCTTTTGTCCTGAAGTTTATAAGCAAAAGGCGAGTCTGCAGTATATCAACTAGATTACGAGCTTCGCACAGCATGTTTCAGAATTAAGCTGTTGTCAGCGATAAGGTGTTGTAAAGTGTATCACGTCGCACACTTTACAACCGCGTAGCAATGGGCAATTTGCGGTGTGGGTAATGTTTGCACACTGTGTTTTACGGCCCGTTACTGTGAAGTGTAGTGGTGTATGTATCCCAAGTGTGATTCCAAACAAGTCTGTGTTACAGTTAGACAATTCTGTTCTTTGACTTTTTGGGTCAGAAATTGCAACAGATTTTATAGGCAGAGAATAGACCTGCTGTCAAGCATAGTATTGAATAAATAATTTGTTATAAGTGTTAAAATATTTTTTTTAACTTTTTAACTTAGTTTTACATTCATCAGTCGTTAAATGTAAAGTTTTGTGAAGTCGCAACCATAATTCACGTGTTTTGATTGTCCCCCCCCCCCCCATTCATGTGTTTTGATTGTCAGGTCAGAGGCGAGCCCGAAAAATCTACCTAAGCCCTGAGGTAGCCTGCGTGCCGTCCTCCACTCGTACTGTCCACCAGAGAGCACGTGAGTTTTTGGGCTCGCCCTAGTACTGTTCTCTTTGGGCGAAGTAACCGAACGTCCTGTGGACCGTATTATTTCGGGAAGCATTTCAATGGCTAGCAGTGAAGATCGTGGATATTATTATCCTGGACAAGAGAGGCTATTGTTCGACGTTTATGCCACACGTGACAATGAATCCTTCATACATACGCAAGACTGTGTACTCACTTTTAGGACAGAGAGGGGAGCCGGGGTGGCCGAATGGTAGAGCGTTGGACTCTCAATGCTCGGGTCGTGAGTTCGAATCCCGCCGGCTGGGGCCAAATATTTGTGCTGGCCTTTTTCTCGTTGCCCCGTCTTTGATGTCACCCTTATGTGGTGGAAAAGGACGTTAAACTCCCAAACACCCACCCACCCTTTAGGACAGAGAATGCGGTAGCAGAAAAAGAAGAAGTTTACCAATAGAATCGCTGTATTTAGCACCAGGGTATGTCATACGTGAAATGTTAAACGGGTCTACAGATGCAACCGAAGAGGTGGACACACTGGGGTAACAAAGAGAGAGAGAGAGAGAGAGAGAGAACAAAAACAAAACCAGAAACGACTTCGAAGGGCGGAGGACCAAACCCCAAACATACTTTGTGATTTAGAAACACATATCTGACATCTTCTAAACTTGATTGACGCTTTGAAAATACATACTACATGTAGTATGTACACAGTACCTCGATTTCCTACAAATTCAAACGTAGACTACACACAAAGAAGTGTTTTGCGCTCACCTACACACCAGACACTCTCCCGTCTGGTTAAGCCGATCTCATATGCAGGGGCATCCACATGTGGCCTGTCCTCGGTGAAGTAAACACAAGGCTAAACTTTGTCTATGTTGTGAAGCGTCCTGCGAGACGATGCCAGTGACAACCCACCTCTCCACCGTGCGTAACCGCCAATGCGGAGGTTGGAACCAGTGCGACTCTTTGTCCGTAGACTGATACGTTTCAAGTTCAGTCACGCTAAAGAAAGATGGGCTGATGCTGGTGTCAGAATCAAAGTTATTTCTTTTTGGAAAGGGGTGAAAAACACATATGCCGATACCACAGAGAAACTTATTCTTTTCTCTCTCTGTGTGTGTGTGTGTGTGTGTGTGTGTGTGTGTGTGTGTGTGTGTGTGTGTGTGTGTGTGTGTGTGTACGCGCGCGCTGTAAATGCCGTGTCCTACCGATTTAAGAACAATACTCTGAGCCTGCAGAAATAAGACAGACAATGTCAAAGTTAACACCGTGTTCTCCCGCCGCAGAGGCGTTTATCCACCTTGGCCTGTTCAGCAAAGAAGCGCTGTAGAGATCGAATTACAAAAAAGGCAAATGACTTTATCTATGCCATACGTCCCTTTGAAAGCGTCAGTGAGGGAGAATTATCTACAAGCGAGAGAGCGCACACAACAACTTTCTATCACTGAGCCAAACACGCCCATTGAAAACCGCGCGGCGTGTCAGACTGGTGTTTGCTCAATAGGGCAGTGGCTATTGACAGCGCCTGTGCGATTCACTGTTAACGGAACAATTTCGTCGGTGCGTGTGGAAACGAGTGACGAAGTGTATAGCAGATTGAGGAATTCCCGCGGTTGTCAGAAGTGGTGTGCAGTTTAACGTACAATTGAATGGTGAAAGCTCATCCAAAGGAAAATTGGAAGTTTTAATACGGTTAGGTCAGGACACGTGCAGCAGAGAATGACAATCGATACGTAGAAGAAACTGACGGAATAAAGAAACTTCTGTTTTTGTGTAGGTGATCACACACACACACACACACACACACACACACACACACACACACACACACACACACACACACACACATTTCCTGACGCATCATAGTGTGTTGATTTTTTTCATTATGATTATATAGCTGCCGTCAGTATACACTGACACGAGTGCACAGATGTTCGACGGAATGCATATGAAGCTGGTACAGCAAGTAGTGAACGTGCAAGTACACAGTTATGGAGAGAGAGAGAGAGAGATAGAGAGAGAGAGAGAGACAGACAGACAGAGACAGAGACACAGAGAGAGAGAATCAATGAAACTTTATTTTACAACGGTAGAGGCAGTTGACGTCCAGTAGTCAGTCAGTTTTCATACCTGCCGTTGCTAAAAACTGCCATTAACTAACAAAATAAGGAATAAAACAAGAAAAAAAAAACCCAGACAGATTAATGCACAAATAAAACAACAAACAAACAAACAAACAAACAGCGAACAGATGTTACAAGCACACGTACAGACATACACAGTGTGTAATGATTTCAAGTGCACACAAGAATTTAAAAGAGAGAGAGAGAGACAGACAGACAGAGACAGACAGACAGAGACAGAGAGGAATAAACACAATCAAGAGTCTGTCAAACATGGAACGTAAATTTACTTACAACCAACTGTGCAAAGCAGTTTCACCAAATAAATTTTTAAAACCCCTAGAAACAGTGCATATACCCTTTACAAAATGTGAAATGATGTTTTCAGAAAGCAAGTTAAGTTGACATTTCCACTGTGGTAAGAAACTAGCATGAATTTTGTGAATCGTCAATGCTTGAACATATAACACAATCATGGAAAGGAATCATTTTCCCTGTTTCGTATTAAAACACCGCTCCTTAAGTCGCGTGGAAATGTGAAGTAGATATGTGTTTAGTTAACACTAAATTAACATTCAACGGTTTAAAACAACAACTACACAAAGATGAAGATCAAACAAAACTTCTCTACAACAAACCACATGTATATTCGTAATAATGTTTTCGAACAGAAAACGACGGATAGTGCCTCCTGCGTCAACCACGTGAACTGAACAGAAATCCTCTACCAAAAGCACGAAACAAGAAATAGGAAAAGTACTACAAACTATTTACATGAAAATATTCCGCGACGTTCAGGTCTGAGCATGTCTTTCTTGTACTTCCGGTCCTAAAACCGAGACTGCTTTGCTCAGTTTGAAAACAACGAGACAAGCTTTCTCGTGCGCTTTCACTCGCGATGTTTGGAATAAAGACGTGTTTGATAGTTTTAATTTATCGCTAGTACTTAGTCCTGACTGCCTCAAGTAGAGGGGTGGGTGGGTGTTTGGGGGTTTAACGTCCTTTTCCACCACATACGGGTGCCTCAAGTAGAGAGGTAGATACATGTATGCGCATACGGCTGATACCGGGCCAGTCCAGCTTGTCGGCAGCTTACATCAGTAGTGAGTCACGAGTAGCCGAGGCTTGCTCTCAGGGCAAATGAAGTGGACAAAACAACCTTCTTTTGTCGAATCCCAGCCTCAACATTTGTTGTGACTATAGTTTATGTTCAGAGAAACTCTGTCGGATGTATGGGTCGAGAAAATGAAAACGAGGGTAAAATGCACGTAAGATCCATGTAACTTGCAATTAACCTTTTATCATTAATGGCACATAATTTCTTGTAAACGGTTAAGTCTAGTTGCAAGCAAACCTTACATGCGGATCCAGTTGTCTCACTGAAACATGTCAGCTGCCTTTATCAGCGTCAGGTGTCCAGTCTCGCGACAACGATCGGGACTATGTTTGTCTATTGCTGCACTCATCCAGTGCCTCGAGTGTTACTGAAAGACTTTTCGGCTACGTACCATAGATGCATATTTGGAGGAAAACGCTATATATTCCACCTACACATAAGGTTGCAAATGACACCCTAGAAATGACTCGATTTAAAATTCACCCCCCCCCCCCAAAAAAAAAAAAAAAAAATCAGAAAAGACAAAAAAAACAGGCAGCCACAGACTCATGTGTAGAGGAAATTTCAACAAATTCCAATATTCCGTTTTTTTGGCAATGTTGGCAGCAATCACATACCCCCTCATTCCACGGTCGTCTACTGGCTCCTGTGCCAGCCGCGCATGAATACAAATAGTCCACAAGCCAGGCTCATTTTTTCCCTAATTTTACTATTACCTGGCATGAAACTTGTTTACAAAGCCAACAAAAAGCACCAGACTGCCATTTTTTACTCTGCACGCAAATTTTATAAGGGGCAAAGATTTTCTACTATATTTAGCGTAGTTTACTACATGACCCAGAAGCATTTACTGGTCTCAAGTTGCGGTAGACTCGGGATGCAAGTACTGTATGCAACATGACGAGCCTGTGGTATTGTGTACTCAGTGTCTCGAGTGTTACTGAAAGATTTCCACTTTTCGAAGCTGCGGTAGACTCAGGATGAAGTACTGTGGCCAGGCTATACCTTGATGCCACATAACGAGCCTGTGGTATTGTGTAAGACTACTCATACGATGCCCATGCTGGAAAACGATCGGTGCGGCCAGCTGTGTTTCTTCATCATGTGTTCGTCCAGGTACGCTTCCTGCGTGAACGCAACAAAGCACTTCTCGCATTTGAACGATGGCCTGGTTTTCAAGTGTTTCAGCAAGTGGTCCGTGAGGTTCCGCTTCCGCTTGAACATCAGTGGGCACACAAAACATTGATACAGCTTGTCCTTGGTGTGCTTCTTCATATGCACCTTGAGGTCGCTGTCTTTGGCAAATCCCGCCGAGCACTTCAAGCACGTGAAGGGGTTCTCTCCTGCATGCAGCAGCATGTGCATCTTCAAGAGATTGCGGCTTGCACACTTCGCGGGGCACACTGAGCACGGGATCAGCTTTTTGCCTTTATGTTTTCTGATGTGCGATTTCAGATTGCTTCCCCAGGTGAAGGCGGAAGGGCAGATCGGACACTTGAATGGCTTCTCTCCTGTGTGTGTTTTCACGTGATGCTCGAGAACGTAGGGCCGTTTGAACATGGCAAAGCATATGACGCATTGATAGGGTTTGTCACTGTTGTGCTCTAGCAGATGAAGCAGCAGATCGCTGGCCTCGGAGCACGTAAAAGAGCACAATGAACACTTGTATGCAGCATCTTCGGGGAGGCTCCCAGAGGCATCAGACCTCTCGCCGGACAGAGAATTTGACAAGGTCTGGCCTGTCCTGTCTTTGAAATGCCTCTTGACGTCCTTCTTCAGATCGGAGACGGTCGAGAACGTGGCACTGCAGACGGAGCACCGATACGGCGTGCCCACTGAGTGCTGTAGAAGATGAACTTCTAGATCAGGCATGCTCGGAAATGTAGCGGAGCACTGGAGACACTTTCGAAAGAAGATTTCTCCACTAACATCACTCGGCTCTACGTTCAAGACACGGGCAGAACCAGAAGGAGCAGAGTTCTTCGAAAACTTGCGCCCTTCTACATTTTGTGGACCATCAAGAGCACCACGTTTTGTATCACTGGCGCTTTGGAATCTGTCTACACGCCTGCCCTTAGCAGAGCCTGTCACTGGGTGTGGTGTCTTTGCGCGTTTGCTTCCTGCTGTTCGCGGAAGAGCAGCAAAGGTAGTACTTGTCGATGAAGCTCGACGTACGTTATTCAGATTATGTTTCTTTGTTGCATTCGTTGTCTGTGTCACTTGCCGCTGTGTGACGCCAGATTGAGCCCCAGACTCTTTGAAACCAGCCTCTTCCTGCAGTGTCAAAGTGGCCTCAACAGGCTGTCCAGTGAAACCAGCCTCCTTTTGCTGTGTGAAAATGGCCCCGGCAGGCTGCCCTGTAAATCCAGCCGCCTTCTGTGTTGTGAAAGTGGGCTGAACAGGTTGTCGTGTGAAACCAGTCTCCTTCTGCAGTGTCAATGTGGCCTCAACAGACTGTTGTGTGAAACCAGTTCCCTTTTGCTGTGTGGAAGTGGCCTGAGCAGGCTGCCCTGTGAAACCAGCCACCCTCTGCAGTGTGAAAGCGGCTTCAGCAGGCTGTCCAGTGAAACCAGCCCCCTTTTGCAGTGTGAAAGCGGCCTCAGCAGGCTGTTGTGTGAAACCAGCCCCCTTTTGCAGTGTGAAAGTGGCCTGAGCAGGCTGCCCTGTGAAACCAGTTCCCTTTTGCTGTGTGGAAGTGGCCTGAGCAGGCTGCCCTGTGAAACCAGCCACCCTCTGCAGTGTGAAAGCGGCTTCAGCAGGCTGTCCAGTGAAACCAGCCCCCTTTTGCAGTGTGAAAGCGGCTTCAGCAGGCTGTCCAGTGAAACCAGCCCCCTTTTGCAGTGTGAAAGTGGCCTGAGCAGGCTGCCCTGTGAAACCAGTTCCCTTTTGCTGTGTGGAAGTGGCCTGAGCAGGCTGCCCTGTGAAACCAGTTCCCTTTTGCTGTGTGAAAGTGGCCTGAGCAGGCTGCCTTGCGAAACCAGTTCCCTTTTGCAGCGTGAGAGTGGCCTGAGTAGGCTGTCCTGCGAAACCAGCCACCCTCTGCAGTGTGAAAGCGGCTTCAGCAGGCTGTCCAGTGAAACCAGCCGCCTTCTGCAGCGTGAAAGTGGCCTGATCAGGCTGTCGTATGAAAACAGCGTTCTTCTGCAGCGCGAAAATAGCTTGAACAGGCTGCTGTATGAAAGCTGTGTCACTCTGCGGTGTGAGATTTGGCATACTCTCTTGCAGCATTTGTTGTTGACTGTGGTTAACCTCGTTCGGTGGTTTGCAGACACCGGGAAGAACTGTTTCTTTTCCAGCAGAAATCCGAGGAGCATGGAAATTTCGGAATAAACCGACGGGAAAAACTGTGCTCTGAGAACTAACGTTGGGATGCAGAGTGCTATCTTCAGGGAAACGGAATTTTTCTTCCATTAGAACTGTATTCAGCCGACTTCTCTCTTCAGTGTGTTGACAACGGGCACCACCTTCTTGCCCAGCCTTGGTTTCTTGGGTCGTCTTTTCTGACAGAGCAGTATCCATTTTGTTGTCTACTTCAGTTCCTGAGAAATGAACGCTCTTCTTCTGAACACCAGTGGACAGTCTCTTTCCGTTTTCAGACTGATGGGAACGGACATTCTCTCCTGTGTTCAGTGTATTGCCATCATTTCGTGGAGCCTGTAAGCAAGCCAAAGCTGCCTGCTGTTCTGTTGTCTGAGATCTTCCACACGAAACAGTATTCGAACCGACAATCTTTGCACGCTCCCGTTTGTCTTCTTCTTCAGCTCTCTGATAACGAAACCTTTCTCCTTGACCTGTGTTGTTTAAACGATTATCACCCGCCTCCTGTTGCTTTAGTGCTTCATTTTTTGGGAACACAGGCACAGAACAGCATGAAGGCTTGCAGTACTTGTCCGAATCTTGAAGAGCTGGTCTTTGGGAACAACCATTCTTCCCTGAAAGAAAAGCTTTCAGGTTGTCTCCTTCGTTTCTCTGGGAACGAATCTGCTCTCCCGGAGGAGCACCCAACCACCTTCTTTTTCTATTTCCCAGGGATAGGCCATCACCTTGAAAATGGCCTTGTTCTCTGTTCTCCTTTTCTGTTCTTGCCACACGGACAATCACGCCCTTGTGGTGTGTGTTCTGTGTCTTTAAATTTTCAGCTCCCATAAAAATAACGTCTTCGTCATCATCTTCGGTTTCTTCCTTGTTATGAGTTCTTTGAGGATGATTTGTCTGTCCTTGCAGAGTAAGTGTCTCGCCATTTTCAACTGTCAAGAAACCATTTTTTCCCTGGGGAATGCCATGCAGTTTCCTTGCTGCATTTTTTCCGGCGGAACACGCAGCTGAATCAACGGCAAACTGAGATTCTCCCCAACAGTTTCCTGGGAACTGCTGCCTGTCTCCTGGAGCAACAGCATGCTGGCTTTCTCTTTCATTTTCTAGGAAACCGGCACTCTCGACTTGACGAGGTGTATCCAGTCTCGTTACACCATCAGTTCCTGGGAACTGGAAGCTTTCTCCCGGTGGAACAGTCTCAAATCTCTGGAATGGCCCAGTTCTCGGGGAGTCTGGCGACGACGAGGCTGAGGCCTTCACTGCGTCTTGGTAATGTCCGTCAAACTCTGAAACGTTAGTCGCCGGCAGACGCGCTGTCATTTTCAGAAGATCTCGAAGACTGTTTGGACTCTCTCCCATCCCTGTTTTCTGCAAGCAAGCCTGCTGAAACCCATCACCATACTGTTTGATGTTCACTACTTGACGTACAGGGGAACAGGGGTGGAATACAGCTGCTGGGTCCGCATGCTGGGAATGCTCGTACGAACTTTGAATGTCAGCTTGTAGGAATTCATTCCTCTCGCCGGGTGCACAGGCGTTTGATCCCGTTCTAGGGACCATCATCTCTGGAGTAACGACACTTTCATTTTGAGTCAGTGGGAAACCGAATCCGTCTCCACGGTGAGCAGAATTCAGCGTAGATGTTCTCTGTATCCCCGGGAAAGGGGAAGGCAAAACCAGAGGTACAGGGTGAGCTTGAGACTGGAAATATCCCACAGGCGGTCGAAAGTTAGCTCCAGGAAAAAAGAACCTCTCACCGTAAACGAAATAACTCGCTCTATTTCCATCTGGATGCCTCGGGAGGAAGACCATTCTCTGTGGAGAAATACTTCTTCCGTTTCCGGTGTAGGCCCTACTTCCTGGAACAAAATTTAACGGATGCTTTTCCCGAACAGTTCCGGGTAGGTAGGAAAGTGCTGGGTGAAATACAGGTCGGCAGTTTCTGGAAATACATTGGAAATGAATACCTGGGATAGGCTCAAACCTCCCTTTGTTTTCATCTAGAGTTTTTGGCAAATGGGTCTGAGCTTCTGGGAAAATGCCAGTCAAGTCCGATTCCCCTCCAGTTTTCGGGAAAAAGACAACTTTATTTGGAGGAAGGACGATTGGCCCCCTAGGTCTTTGCATCTCGGGGACAAGGGCCGGTATGACGGGTATAGGCTGCACTGAACTCCCGGACTGTTCTTCTAAATCTTGGACATGAGCAGGCGAGAAACTGACTTCTGCACCTTCACGAAACCTGTCCACTCCTCTGATACGTTCAGCAGCCAGTAAAGGAGCGTTTCTGCTGTCCCCTTCAGGTCCAGAATCCAGTCTCTCTTCACCTTCACTTTCTGGGAAACGGAATGGCACAGAGGACGTAGTAACGCTGGCACCCGGGGCAACAGTTCTCTCAAAATGGTCTCCAGGGAAACGGGCATCCTCGCTTTCTCCTTGAGACGCAAGATTAAGTCTCTGTCGATCTTCAGTTTCTGGGAACCGTGATTGTACAGCGGACATGGCAACCTGCGGATGGTCAGTCTCTAAGGGAACACTTCTCCCCAAACGACAAAACTCAGTCTCCTCAGTTCTCTGTAACCGGACCTTTTCGCCCGGATGAGTCAGATCAAGTTCCTCTTCCTTTTCGGTAGGCGAGCTGTTTTCTAGAGGACAGCCGCCCCTTCTTTCATTCACTTGGAGAGTAGGGACGTCGTCCCCAAAAGGCAGTGAGTGTTCACGAACTTTAGTTTGAGACTCGGAGTACAACTGCTGCATCGGTAATATATCTGCGGGGTAGGCTGAGTTCAGTGGAAGATAATGGCCGTTTCCATTTACTTCGTTCACGGCAGCAGGAAAATATCTCTTTGCTGTGACGCTCCTCTTTCTCCATAACGGCCGGCGCTTCGAGCGTACCATTTCATCCACGCTCAGACGTGCACCTATGAGGTCAAGAAAAACAAACAAACAACAAGCCACGTTTAACCCGCTGTTTGTGCCCGTCTAGTATGGTGATCTAGAGGTTAAAAGACCGCCACCAATGCGAGAGGTCAGGTTCGAGTCCCACTCGGGGCGAAGAATTTTTCCTTCTCGTACGTGGCACTGTACATTCGGGCCGATCGTCGGGGGTTCCCTCCGGGTACTCCGACTTCCTACCCCTCTGCTTTGGAAATGTTCAGCCCGCAAAATTTGAACATAAATGCATTTCTAAATTCCAAAACTTAAATAGCTGAGTTGACCCTTCGTACCACGTGATTGTAATGTGTTCATGTCCAGTGTGTTAGAGAATGCGTGTGATTCACGTGAGCGTGCGTGTTTGAGTTCAGCTCGCGGCGGTTTGAGCCAGTTCAAGAAAAATTGGGTGAAGCGCCCACACAATACATAGTAGTATTAGTAGCAGAGAGACTAAATATAAATTTATACAGTCTCTGGTAGTAGTAGCAGTAGATAACCTGTCATTCCGAGTGACGCCAGCGGCAACAAAGTAGATAAGGAAAGAAATTATACAAAAAAAAAACAACAACTTGAAAACGCCTGCTTAGCTGTCCCTGGCACTCTGTGAAAATGCTGCTGCTGACTTTTTGAGAACGTAGTGTCACTGTGTGTTCACTTCCTATTACGGTGTAAAGGCACAACTTTCAGGGTGGTCACTCGACTCTTGCCCGTTCTTGCCCGGACAAAGTCTCAAAGTGGAGATGAGTAACCATGAAAACTTTTGCGATGTTCCTTTAACTCTGACTAAGAATCGCCTAGTTCCCAAAATACTAGCACTGTGCTAATGATTTCTTGCTGAATACATGAAAAGGTTGTAAGTTACCCTTACCCAAAAGTCAAACTTTAGGAAGCGTTCCTTTAAGAGATGTTAAAAAAAAAACCAAAAAAAAAACAAAAAAAACCGATTACCGATCCTCTATACTTTAGATCTGGATATGCGCAAGAGGGTAAAACTACTAGCAGTACGATATACTCCTTTGACGAAAATTGTTGGGTCTCACAACCCCGTCCACAGCTTTCACACCATAGGCTTAATTAAATCAACGCCTCCCCCTCCACTTTCCCCCGCACGTCTCTGTGCCCAGTCTTGCTCGCATATGCAATCCCTCTCTCCCTGCTCCAGCAAATGGAATAAACATAAATATCTACCGCTGTCATATTTAGATGTAAAATTTATTATTAGATCTAAACATGGCATTGTGAACATGTGCCACTGCCAGTGTTTATGACACTTAATATGCCCCCTCCCCTTAAAAAAACCCTCAAACAACAACAACAACAACAAACAAACAAACAGAAAGTCGTTTAGGCTTTAAAAACAAAGTCGTTTTTAACGAATCCTTGTGTCAGCAAAAGCATGTTCCGACGATGTGAAATATTTTGCACAATTCACCAGGAATCTGATGAATAGTTTTGCAGTTTTTTTTGTTTTTTTTTAACTACCAGTACTCACTAACATGAAAACCACAAAACTCTCTTCATAGGTCTAGCAGTACAGCGACTGTTTTTCGTATTCACATTTTAGCGGAGAACGCGGCTTTAAAAAAAAACAAACAAAAAAACTTTTGCGTTGTTGCATTTTTGTTTGCCTTCTCCTCAAACTTTTACACTGACGTCACTCAAAACGTCTGCGTAAGCTGTCGCCGACGTTTCTCCACAGAAATGTGACATCTTATCCCTGAAGAAGACTGATGTACACGTTCTTAGCGTTTTCGTCATATTTTCGTCATACCGTAGAATTTTTCGTCTGATAGACTGACAGAATCAAACTCGAAGACATATTGATTTTACAAACGAACAGAAACAAACAACTACTAGAATATTTACCAGTGATCGGCGTATAACGGCCCCAAGAAAGATGGTTGCAGCTGCCTTTCCAAACGCTGCGCCGGATTACCGATCTATGACGTAAACACCTAGAAATGAATACGGTTTTGACGTAGGCACACAAATTACGTCACCATATTCTCCAAACAAGACGCAAAAAAAAACCCCAGCTTGGAACATTTTACTGAGGAAGCTGACTACTTCTGGTGTGCAGCTGCCCTATCGGACCGAAAAACTGAACTCGCGAAAACACACTCACAAGCCTTTCTCTAATGTTTTGGATTTCAAACGACGTCTTTTGGAAATAAGCGCATAACCGTTTCAACCATTATTTTCCTCGAAATTGCCAGCTTTACTGACAAGAACAAATCGGAACATTTTGTCGTATAGATTTGTAGGGCAACGCGAAAGCTATGACGCGTATTACCCAAATTGACGTAAGAACTGTATCGTGGAGCGTCATTACGGCGCCTCCTTTGAGCTGACGTCACATGATGGCCCAAGCGTCGCTAGAGACGGTCAGTTCTGCTAAAGAGCATTGCAGAATTTCTTGCACTTCACAAAAAACTTGTTTTATTCATAGAGGGGTAGTCAAAGTCATTTCTTCTGATGCACAGACAATACACATGCAAACAGATCTACTGTTATCGAGGAAAAAGGACCAATTTGGCGCTTAGGCTTCTTTTTCTGACGACGGCAGCATTTTGACGAGCACCCCTAATAGTGACGGTGTAGTATTTGAGACGAGTTCTGAGAGTCTAAGAGAGAGAGAGAGAGAGAGAGAGAGCTTTTAATGTTTGTCCTGATATTTTAGAAACTGTATATAGAAGTTTAATTGAAAGTGTACTGGCATTTAACATCGTTGTCTGGTACGGCAGTCTCAGCATGAAGAACAAAACAAGGCTGTCTCGTAGAGTCAGAGTGGCAGGAAAGATAGTTGGCCGGGGTCAGTTCTCTCAAGATGATCTTTATATAAAGGCTGTCAGGAGGAAGGCCACTACAATTGTCAACGACCCCACCCACCCCCTCCAAAAACTCCCGTCTGGGCGCCGCTACAGAGTGCCGAGAGCGAGGAAAAATTTGTTTAAGAAATCTTTCATTCCCTCAGCAGTATCTATTTTAAACTCATGACTGTGTTTACTGCCCGTCCCCAGTATGTATAGATTTTATTTTTTGTGCTTGCTCCTCAGCTGTGTCATGTCCGCTATGCCCTTGCCATCTTTTAGCTTAGATTTCTTAGTTTAGTAGCATAGTATTAGACTTAGACATCACACATTACTTTAGGATCTGTGTTTAATATGTATGGATTTATATGTCTAGATAAATTAATGTAGGGGTGTGTGTGTGTGTGTGTGTGTGTGTGTGTGTGTGTGTGTGTGTGTGTGTGTGTGTGTGTGTGCGAGCCAGAAGAAAATTTTCTACCATCGACAGACAATAATGTTATATTGATTGATTGATTGATTGATTGATTGATTGAGACAGAGAGAGAGAGAGAGTCTAACCTATTAGCGTTATAGTAAAACGCTTGGGTTGATTCAGAACCCTTTGTCTGTCATCTTCGGTCTTTCTGTGAACACGAGAGCCACGTCAACAGTCCTCCTCTGTTGTTTTACGCGGCAGAACAGACGCCTGAATTCACGCCTGAACTTTGAACCGCTGAGGCAGTAGATGTAAAAGTTCACAGCTGTGTTACTGTACCACATGAAGGTAAAAACCGCTCCAACTATCTGCCACGAAGTAGGTCAGGTACACAGAAAACGGTAGAGTCAGCATAATGAAGGCAGATGACGTCATAATGAGCGTGACCGTGAGTGACGAGGCATTCCTCTGACGAGAACTGACGTGGGCCGAGTTGACCATCCCCATCCTGCGGGCTGTCTGGACGGACCGAGCCACTCTTTGCAGCAGTAGCACGTTGCCCACAAACAAAAAGCAAAACGGTACAAGGGAATCAATCACCATGTCCAGCCATGGGAAAAAGGTGCGTTCCAGATGATTTTTGGTTGTCACGACTTGCAATCTGAGTAGCTTAGGCGGATGTCAAACTTTTACACTGCAGCAGAAGCACTGATGTTCTGCTTTTGGTTTTCTTTTTCTTCCCTTTTCGAGAGAATGAATCAATAGAACTTTATTTTACAACGGCCCGGTAGAGGCAGTTGACGTAAGGAGAGAAAGAGAGGAACTATTCCATAAACCTTGCCTTTTTTAATTTACATATTTTTTTGGTTGAAATTAGAACTGAGCGAAATACAGAGTGTTCCTGTGAACTCAGATTTTTGGAGTAAAGCACATTTTTGAACTTTGCTATCAGAGCGTTTGCGTGTATGAGCCTTATCAGTCTCAGCACCTGTCGTTTCACAACCTGAGAAAAATTTAATGTCCATCACAGGTGTTTTCGGTTGCAAATGGATGCTACGCAACCTGCACCAAGTTTCTGTGATCCGGGTCCCTATCTGTGTGCTTGTGCATTCATTCGTTTTGTTTTGTTTTTTTGGTGGGTGGTTTTTTTTTTTGTTTTTTTTTGTGCCAACTCCCTACCCCCCCTCCCCGATTCACCCACTCGCCCCCAGTTCTTCCTGTTTTCCCCGTATAGTGATACCATTTTCAAGGCAAAAAACATGACGTTGGCTCGCTGGTTGCTGACTAAATGCATAAATTGGCAAATGGACCGAAGAGAACGTTTCAACAGTTTATCAAACGTGAGATTCCATTTCGTAAAGCGGTTATCAACAGTTGTAATGGACATTTCCATCAGAATGTGTGTCTTCAACTCAGCGTCGTCTGACTGCAGTGACAGCTTCAACATTAAAACGTTTCTAACACAACATTGTATGGTTTGCGTGTGCTATGTGTGATGCGATGCAGTTCTGCAAGCGTGCTTCAGTCTCAGATTGTTGTGAGGGGTTCAACGTGCGATTGACTTCTCTCTGTCTGTCTGTCTGTCTGTCTCTCTCTCTCTCTCTCTCTCCTTCCTGGGGAGCTCGGGTGGCCGAATGGTAGAGCTTTGGACTTCTAAAGCTCGGGTCGTGAGTTCGTATCAGGCAATTACAATTCTGTGCCATCGTGAATTATGTTTTTTTTTTAAAAAAGTACAGGACCCCCCCCCTCCCCCCCCCGAAATACCGAAAACCCGGTCAAAGGTATCTCCCTCCCGAGGATGACTGATCCAGTTTTGTAGAGCTGACGTCATTCTGAGGCTAGGCGACCGACTGATGTAAGCACATCCATTCACGTACTTCTAAACCTGTACACCCCCCCCCCCAATTTTAAAGTGCTCAGTGTCACAATGGTGCTTGTTTAGAACCAGTGCCTTCGCTTACTGTTACATGTACCCCCTACGGCACCCCACCCCACCTTATTACAACAGTTAAACTCCAACGCTGCCGTTGGCATTTCCCCAAGAATCACCGAGATGACGTTTCACCGTGGCGGAGACAACGTGCCTGTCTGCAGAAGTCTAATCAGACCCACATGCACCCACGCGATGGTGCAACGTTGAATCATAGCTCTGCTCTCCCAGAAGCTTTTGGGGTTTCGTCGCTATATTTAGCGCCACGTCGGAACGTCAACTCTAGTTCTGTTATAAGGTCAAAGGAAAGTGCATCCGGTTGTTATTGTTTGTATCCAGTCCACATTCTATCATCTGCTTCGCCAGACAAGAGTTGAAACGAAGCTTCCGGTGAATGGTGACTCATAGCGTCAACCTCTAGCTACGAGTTTTTTCTAGACTGAACAAGGACATAAACAGGTACGTTAGAGGACAAAGGGCCTGAAGAGGACAAAAAGAGGTACGTAAACAACTTACCGGCGCCAGAAAACGCAAAGACTTTTAGGGTTAGAAGTGCCATACTGGTTTTTTTCATTTGGTGGGCCTTCAAGACGAGAACAGGGTATGTGGGTTGGTGGAATCGAGGGCAAAACCGCTAAGTAGTTTGACTGAACGGAAAAGCTGGTTTGCATGCACGGGGGTAATGGTACCATTTTTATGCCCACAGATCGTTCTCAGCTGTTTCCGTGGTATCTAGCTATCATCACATTACTCACACACCTGGACAGTGACAGCGTCTGTAACGCTCTCACTGAACCATGAGAAGCATACTCGATGACGCGGCGACCGCACTGAGCACTGTGTCTTCCCCGAACACTCATGGGTTAGCCCGGACTATGAGCACTCCAGCAGTTTAACAACAGTCGTAGAATTTGAATGTTCGATCGCTTGCGCAAAGTGTAAACAACGTTGTCACGCATCGAAAGCTGTGCTAATCACCAAGATAGAGTATTTCGAGTGTACAGGCGCACTCACGAGCGAAATTGTTCCAAAGCGTAAGTTGGCTTAGCAAAGATGGAATTAAATTATGAAAACCGTAGTGGTTACATGGGATCTGACATTCGTCTTGTCAGCCGTATGCTTCTTGTCTGAAGTCACGTCAGTGTGTGTGTTCGTATGCTTTGGCCTGTCTGTCTGTCTGTTGTTGCCGTCGCCGGTTTGCGGAATGGCGGTACAGGTGATTGCAACTGTAATGCTGGACAATAATCATGGAATGTGCGTTTTGTCCATGTTTGCTTGAATACTGGCTTGTGTATGTCTGAACTGACTTATTTTCTGCCCTGCCTGTCGCGGTTGTTTGTTAGATTTCAACGGCTCTGCCACAAATGCAAGTCTTTATTGAATGCAAGGGGTAACCGGCCTGCTTATAATGTAGCGCTACTAAATGACAGAATCGATAACGCCGGCTCAACACTGTGCATAAACAACTGCATGTAACATCCTGTTTACGAGGAACGGGGGCAGCTTACGAGCTTACGAGCGTAGACTGCCTTTCCTCAGAAATCAGATCAAGCGTGGGGGAGAGGCCGCACACAATACATTAAATAGATTTAGTGCCTACCTGGGTGTCTACCACACTGTGGTGTGGTAGCTGTGTAGCTATGCACGCTCATAAAGGTTAGTTAGTGGCTCGCTGGCGAAAGATTGCCGTACCATGAGACTCAATTGCTTTGTGCAACGTGCTTTCTCTGGTGATAACTTTGTACTTATGTGTACACGTATGTATATGTGTATATGATGTGCAGGTACGTGAGTATGCATTGCAAAACAGCTTCATTGTCAGGGACAAAAATAATTGAATGGGATGTTTACATCCCACTACATTTGTATCACAGACTCGCATGCTATTCAAGTAATCACTGAGTTTCACTGTCCCGAAAAGTGTAATCATTATACACACAAAAAGACAGAGACCATCGCTTGCGCATATCATTCGTCCTTTTCGTTCTTGGCCTTTGTGTTTCGTATGATTGCCACTCACGCTTCTGTCTACGGCCTTTTTTCTCCCCCTTTTGTTTGCTGCCCCAACCCTTTGCCAGCTCCAGTGGTATTCCTCCCAGGTCATGGGTGGAATCCACGGAGGGCTTGGAAGCTGGAACAGTTTTTTAATAATGTATGATGATGAGGAGGATGGTATGATGATGCTAGGAGGTCCGTATGGTTTGGGACTGCGTGACAGGGCCACATTCCGCGCTACCTGTCATAAATATCCCGGCGTTAACCAGACATGGGAACTACGGCACCTGCGGTGCCGACCGTGTAATCATCCACATCATGATCGATGTGTGTCATAACAAGGGAAGCACCCCCAAAGTCGCACCCGCAGAGTCAGTGGATAAATCTCAGCTGTGTGGCAACAGCCTCCCCACAGGGCCCATAGCACGCCCGCTCTGGGTAAGAGCCTTCCTAGGTCGGAAAAAACCCGCTTCGAACGCGGGGCTCCCGGTCCATGGTCTAAAGTGCGAGGGGCCGGTTCTGTATACGGTCTTTTCTCTATGTTTGTTTTAGTTCTTTAGGCGTTCCTCCTCAGTCTTATACCAATCAACATGCGGCGGCAGCACGGCTGTTGCTTCAGGTGTGGTCAGCCCGGCCACATCGCAAGACTCTGTACGACCAATATTTGGTGCCAAGCGTGTGGTCAGCGTGGACACATGGCTGTGAACTGTAGAGTGGTCCGCTGCTATCAGTGTGGACATTTTGGTCACATCGCAAAGAACTGCCTACAGTCACAACGGCCTATTCCGACCAACGCTCGTCCGCAGCAGTCCTATGGGGTACCGTTCTTTTCTGCGTGTTTTATTTACATTATTTACTTATTTATATTCTAATTTATGGCAATTAAAAATAAATTTCGTTTCATTTGTCTTGTGCCTGAGATCTCTCTGTCTCCCTCTTCGTCAGTCTGTCTGTCTGTACACGCGGTGGAAAAGGAAGTCCAAAACACCCACCCAACTTGTCTGTCTGTCTGTCTGTCTGTCTGTCTCTCTCTCGCTCTCTCTCTCTCTCACACACACACACACACACACACACACACACACACACACACACACACACACACTCGCACACTGACACACACGCACGCACGCACGCACACAGAGATTTGGGTCTTGCAAGGCGCGTCCACCAGCATACTGTTTTGTACTTTTGTAGGATACAATAATTAGTCTGAAATGTTATTCAAATTGAACAGTACATGCTAATTCGTGTGACAGCCCACTCCCGGAATGGCGATTCCTCCTTTTAACCAGAGACCCCCGTCTTACAGCATCAGACCTTCAGTATATCACCCCGGACCAACAGCACAAAACCCACGACCTTCATCCAGCAATAATTCTCAAGTCGTAACGCCGCAAAGACGCCAGGAACACGGGGTCTTCCCTGCTTTTAACAGCCATGCTACAACTCCAGCCAGTTCTTTCACAAAACCACAGACTTCTCAGGGTAGTCAAGGTCAAGGACAAACACATCCTTCTCCAAGAGCAGCCACCACCAGCGTCCGACCTTCAGCGTCACGAGGTCAACAGCCTGCAGGAACCCAGGTCTCGAAATCAAATCGAAAGTGTCTGTCTGCCTCTATGTCTGTCTGTCTGTCTGTCTTCTTCTCTCTCTCTCTCTCTCTCTCACACACACACACACACACACACACACACACACACACACACACACACACACACACACACACACAAATGTCAGAATAGATTTATGCTCAGCCATTTCAGGAAACGGAGAACTTTCTAGTCTGTAAATGAAAAGCGCTTTCCATTTTCTCCGGTAGCTGATGCACAAACTCCTAGTCACAGCATTCGGCTTTTCCCTAGTAGAAAAGAGGAGGAAACCGAAGTGATAATGATAATTGTTCCGGCGGTTACAGACACAAGTACACATGACCATGCGCCAGTGCGTCCAGACGTGGTACCCAGATCTGCTAAAACGTGCACACTTCATGCCTCCTGTCTACATGAATCGCGTGCTGCACGAGAAAGTGGTGATGTCTGGCGTTGAGGTGGCCATCCCGCAGCCCACAGGCGCCTCTCTACAAAACCATGTTCTCTGGGAAACCGACGTTCAAGACGACAGAGCACAGCAGCATGTGTTGCACTGCCTGAAGAAGCTGGCCCAGACACAGGGAGACGTCATGTTCGTCCTTTCCCAGATGCAATTCGGCGACTACTTGGGTGAGCCGTGTTACGCACCTGCCTGCAAAGGCTTCCGCGTTCCCGCTGACCTGAAGAATCAAAGCCTCGACCGAGGTGACTTCGATGTTTTGATCATACATCGCGAGTACGGCTTGCTGGTAGGAGAGATAAAGTGCGTGGGTCGCAGCGCAACCGCACGCAGCCTGACTGAAGACGACTTCGATCAGGAAGTGCTGATCAAATTGAGGAAGATGATGAACCTGGATAAGGCCCCAAAGAAGGCTGGACAGCTGGAGAAAGCGAAGAAGGTTCTCCGGCACGTGCTTGGTGACCTCTCAGCATCGCCTAGAGTCCAAGCGACACTGATCTTGCCGTACGTTACCAGCTCCCAGCTTCGGCGTGCGCTGTTCAAAGACAACGACGTGAAACAGGTAGAGGACTCTGTGACCACAGTGCAAGAAACCACAATCAGAAAATGGGCCTAAGCGCGTATTAAACCAAGCACATAGGCCCCCTTTTCTCCCAGATGACGTTGAATGTTTCGTTGTAAATCCTACCTTGGGTGTCATCACTTTTCTGAGGCAATAGCTATTTGATGGCTTGCAAATGTTTAAGATGTGCAGTAAAGTTTAGAGACAGTAGGAGAGATAAACTGCTAATTCTCTTTTCACTCAAGAAACAAAAAAGGCTACCTTCCTTCCTGATGTCAAACTGGAATATTTCAGAGTGAACATAATTATGTAAAAACCGCTCACCTTCGCTGCATGATTTGTGTTCTTCTTTGCAGAACCTATGCAAAGACCTGGACATTGCGCTGACAGATGATCCAGTGGACGCCTGCCTCTGTTCTGATCTGATGTCGGACAGCAACAGTCCGCACGACGTCACTGACACGGTCATTCAGAGTCTCGGGCAGTGGTGGAGTCGGCGTATGTCAGGAGCAGGGTCAGACAAGAACATGACTGACGATCTCTACGAGACACTTGTCACCAGGTTAGTTGACACAGGTTTGTGTCGCACAAGATTTCGGTACATATATTTCTACGATAAATAATATAAAAAGAACAACAAGCGGCCCCCTGACCTGAAAGAAAACGCCCCCCACACCACCACCACCACCAATAACAACTGAAAGGAGAAACATATAGATGAGCTAAATGCACTGGTTCTAAATCGTTAGCAGGTATCTTGACAAACGCTCTTCAGAGTGGAGATAATAACAATAAAAATTCACGAAACAGGTACACGGTGATATCTGTAACCCACGTCTGACACCATTTGTTGCCAAAGCGTGCGGGAAGCGTCTATCGGCCGCGATCAGATCTGTGCACAAAGCCGAACGTTCAGGACATGCTGTGAGCGATCCGATCCCAAATGGTGAGACGTCCGTCGCTCTCCAGGAAGATTTACCCGGTTCTGTTCATTTCTACGGGTCCAGCTCGCTACTACGTATCGTTTCGCACATCCAGCCTGGCTACAACAAGCCGTGGGACTAACGGGTAGCAGGAGGGCGTTGGGCCATACATTTTTTTTTTTTTGGCTGCCCCAACTCTTTGCCAGCTTCAGTGGTGTTCCTCCTAGGTCATGGGTGGAATCCACGGAGGGCTCGGAAGCCGGGGCAGTTTTTATGCATGATGACGGGGTGAGTGAGTGAGTGAGTGAGTAAAGCCGCGCAAGCCGCATGATGACGGAGATGAGGACGATGGTAAGATGATGCTGTGGAGGTCCGTGTGGTTTTGGGACTGCGGCACGGCCGCATTCCACGCTTCCTGTCATAAATATCCCGGCGTTAACCAGGCCCGGGAACTACGGCACCTGCGGTGCCGACCGTGTAATCATCCACATCATAAGACGTGTCATGCCAAGGGAAGCACCCCCAAAGTCGCACCCGTGAAGTGGGTGAATCTTGGCTGTGTGGCAACAGCCTTCCCACTGGGCCCATAACACACCCGCTCTGGGTAGGAGCCGACCTAGAAAGCAAAAATCCCACTTGCCTCGGCTGGGACTCGAACCCGGATCTCCCGGTCCATGGTCCGAAGTGCTAACCATTACACTACGGAGGCCGGTGCCATACATTCTTATTCGTTCGTCCTGCGCCTCTCAAAGAGAGAGAGAGAGAGAGAAGAAGAAGAAGAAGAAGAAGAAGAAGAAGAAGAAGAAGAAGAAGAAGAAGAAGATAGAGAGAGAGAGAGAGAGAGATTTCATTTTACTTCACCGTACAGGTTTGCCGGACCAGCATCCATAGTCCGCATCCACTGCCAGACAGAACCGCGGCTACAGATTACCCCGCTGCGTACTGAGGGGGAGTACGTCGGTGAAGCTGGGGCTAGGACCGCCCCCAACCTCATAGACAAAGGGGACGGCACATCTGGAAACACGCTGACAACTATCGCCCTTTACCCTGACCAGGTAGGTAGTCTAGCCCAGGTTGCTGGTGTTAGTGTTAAGCTAAAATGCCAATAGACTATTAATGCCTATATTTGGTAACTTCTTCTTTCATTATCGCAGGCACTGAGGTGAAGTTGACCCTGGGTTTTAGCATCTCCCGCGTACAAAAACGCTTATCTGAAAGGAAAAAACAACAACAACAAAACAACAACAAACAAAAACCCAGCAACTTTTTCGGAAAAAGGGCAATAGTACTACAGACACGATATAAAACGGGAACATGATGCCAGTATTGAGTTTTCACAACGAAGTGCAGTCAATGACTTTCAACAAAAAAAAAAAATCAACAAAAACATGCGAACAGTTATACAAAGGCAACTCTTACACTAGAACAAACAAACAAAACAACAGCAATAACAAAACCCCATTGTAAACACCCCCCCCCCCCGTCCACCCTGAAAAAAAGAAAGAAAAAACAGTGAAGTGCAAAACCAAGGTAGACAATGTTTAGCGCGCGCATACACACAATCGCCCGCAGACGTAAAATATATGATTTAGGTACAGTCAACTTGCCATCTTCAGAAGACCAGTGAGTTGTTTTGTTTTGTCTTTTGTCAAAAAAGGTCTTTCTTTTGAACGACAGGTGGCAGCAATTAACGCCGCAGATGACATGGTGTACCTCGTAGGCCCTCCAGGGACGGGCAAAACCTTGATGCTGGTGATCGCGGCTCTTGGATGGCTTCAGCTTGGTCTTGCCGTCTATGTCCTGATTTTAGACGAGACCAGCACTGCCGTGGGTCTGTTCATCAGGCAGCAAATCCGGGAGACAGCTCGGCAGATTCTCGGAGAGGGCGCTGCGAAAAGGGTTGACTTCTTCAAGACGTCAAAGCTTTGGCGTGCCAAGAACAGTGACCAGAAGGCAGCCGCCTTGAAAGATCTGGTGAAGGATCTAGCAGCTGTTGCTAAAGACGGGCAGCTATGTCTCATTGCTGACGAAGCCACGAATGTTAAGTAAGCGGTCGTCTTTATGGTTGTTGTGTGTGCACGTTCATATTTCTAGGCTTCACAAAAGAGAATTTTCGCTTGGAATGTCGGATGGAGGGCATTTTATTCTTTATTTTCTTGGCATGGCAAGTCCTTATTTTGCCATCGAAAGCCTATTTCTTTCGATATTGCCATAGCATGCCTAGTTTTTTTTTTTCAATATTGCCATAGCTGCCTAGTTCTTGTTTGCCGAGTTTCACGTCTTCATGTTTTTCTGCTGCAGAGAACTCCTGGAGGACCTGTGCAAAGGACTGCTGAAGTCCGTCACCCGTCTGCGCTTGTGGGCCGCATCCTACAAACCGGCCTACAGACCGGCGTGTCTCAACCTGCACCAGCTGACAGACCCTCTCCGCTGCCCGCCATGTGTCAAGCGGGAAGTGGACAAAGCCATGCTGATCCAGAACAAGGAAGTCCCTTCTTACACCGTGCCACTGGCTCCACCGCCCACCGACGGCCCACCAGTGATCAGGATTCGCCATGAAGGGCCAAAGCACACAGGGGATGAGCCGTCGGACTGCGCCCAGTGCGGGCGGGAAGTAGGGCACGTTCTGCTGGACCAGCTCCACGTGGGTAAGTGTATTTTGGGGCGGTCGGCGGTCTGGTGGATAAAACTTCGTCACCTATGCAAGAGGTCGGGTTTGAGCCCCATTCGGATTAAAGAATTTTTCTTTCTCGTATTTGGCACCGTTCATTGGAGCCGACCGTCCGGGGTTCTCTACTTGTACTCCGGCTTCCCTCCCTCCACCCCCCACCCCCTTCTGCTTTGGAAATGCTCAGCCCACAAAATTCCAAAATAATTGTAAATCTAAATTTCCGAAACTTAAATTGCCAAATTCGCACCACGTGATTGTTAAGTGTTCATGTCCAGTGTGTGAGAGAATGGGTTTAGCTCGTGGCGCTTTGAGCCAGATATCTGGGATAAAGCGCTTACATGCAATTATTATTATTTCTACCTTATAGCCAGAACAGCCAAACGTTTGGGTGGGAATTTTGATGAATAATTATGTGAGATTACAAGCTTTGAAAATGATTTTCCCTTGTCGTCTGGCAGTTTTATGGCGTGTTTGTACAGGCCAAGGTGGCGTCGACCCAAGCGGAAGCGTTACCCGCCCGGCTTTACGATACAGGGACGTCCTGATATTAACGATGGACGTCAGAGTCCAAGATGAAACGAATGAGGATGACAACGGTCACGTGACGTATACGCCACCTGTCTGTGACGTCATCGTGGGTCTTCGCCAAGCTGGCGTGCCGCTGCGTGTGGTGAGACCCGAGGACCCTCAAAGTGTTGGCGAGATAGGTCTGCAGTTGGGGCCCGATAAAGTGGTGGTCACCCACGTCGACAACGTGAAGGGTTTGGAACGCAAGGTAATCGTCTGGCTAGGACAGGAAGGCATGGATGACGGACCTGGTTGCCTCTCTGCAGCGTCGCGTTGCGTCTCCCAGCTCATCTGGGTGTTGGATTCCAGCTCACCACCACCTGACACCAAGTAGTGTAAACACAGACCTGAGGCGAGACCGTCACTGTCCAGGATTGTCTATATTTTATTTTTTTAATGCTCGGGTCGTGAGTTCTGGCGCCAAATATTTGTGCTGGCGTTTCTTCCGTTGCCCCGTCTTTGATTTCACCCATATGTGGTGGAAAAGGACGTTAACCCCTCAAACGCCCACCCACCCACCTACATTTTATTTTTCATTTAATTATAATTATACTCATGTATGTCCTTATGAGATCCTACTCCATTTTGGAGAATCTCCAATCTTATTGTTTTCATCTTTTAGGACAAACTAAAAGGGAAAATTTCAAATTTCATTGGATATTGAAGTTATATTGAATTGCATTAGACTGAATTGGATTGAACTCTTTGGTGTAACGTTCACCTCGCTCCCTTTCAACTGTGGCCATATGTCTAACACACTGTTTCACTGATTGATAAACACATCATGAGTATTTCGACGTCAATCCGCGAACAGCCAGAATAACCGGTACCACGTAAATGAGTAAGTAGTGCATTTTCCTTGCACAGAACAAAACCAAAGATCGTTTGCCGACAGCCATTTGTGACCCTCCACCACAAAATGAGTCTTCTTGTGCTATTTGTTCATGTTACAAGACGACTCCTTTCGTGGTGGAGGGTCACAATTTTTGTTGAACCAAGCGGTACCTTGGGTTTTAGGGACAACTCACTTCTGAGTGAACTGAAGTAAATAGTACTGACCTGTGAAAGCTGGAACGCCGAGGCCGTGTACCTTTCTGGTGATGCCTTCTTCGTCTGTGTTCCATGGATGCTGCCTCAGATGGCTAGGCTGGTACAGGTGATGAAACTGGTTGTCTGTAGCAGGTTCGTCTCGGTGCCCCAAAGTTTCTACGCCAGCGTTGCTCCACTGGGCCATGGCTGTGTCCTTGAGTCTTGGAAAGGGGGCGGGACCGGAGGATGTGCTCATGGGTTTTCATAACTGTTTCACAGGGGCAGTCTGGGGTGTAAGACAGCCCAAGGCGATACATGTGCATCTGTACCGCCGCCTTGAACTATGGGGTTTGTAATGCCAACCCTGAGCACACGCTGAGAATGAGGCAGGTCTATCTATCTAGGTCTAAGAATAACATCGAAGTGCTGTTGGTGTCAACGAATCCCGGCTGGGGCCAAATATTTTTGCTGGCCTTTTCATCGTTGCCCCGTCTTTGATATTACCCCACCGTATGTGGTGGAAAAGGACGTTAAGCCCCCAAACACCCACCCACCCACGCTGTTGGTGTCAACAGGTTACACTGAGTACACACATCACCTTTAGAGAGTCAAACTCGGCAGTCTAGAATCCATGGACAGTGCCTGCTGATTATTTCGTTGTTGACCACTCCGGCACAACAGATATTTCAGTTCCTTTCTTAACTTGCTTCCACTCAGACAATAAAGGTAGAAATTCACGGCACTGTTACAGTACCACATAAGCACCGCTATAGTGTTTGCTAACGAAAGTATGGTGTCTACGTCTACATTTGCAACGTTTGGATCAAAATAGCCGAAACAAATCTCCACCACCAATACTGGTAACGTCAAGAATAGGAAAGCCGATGACGTCACGATGAGCGTGACGGTGAGTGACGAGGCTTTCCTCTGACGAGAACTGACGTGTGCCGAGCTGACCATCCCCATCCTGCGGGCTGTCTGTACGGACTGAGCCACTTTCCACACCAGTAGCACGTTGCCGACGGCCAGCAGACAGAATGGTACTGCGGATATCAAAGCCATTTCTACCCAAGGAAAAACACGTGTCTCCATTTGCCGCACCATCTCATTAGCTGGCAGACAGTACATCGTGTTATTCTGATACACCAGTGTGTATGAATATAGTTTGTGGGAGTTGACCATTGCACACAGTACAATTATGATCGTTAGGACGACGTAACTCTGTTTCGGAGAGCACAAATGATTAGCTCTATGTGGCCACATTATTGACGTCACCCGCTGTGACGTCATCGCCACCAGAAACCAGGACGACGTCATTCCGAACACATATATTAAATATACACCGCATTTGCATGTGCTTACGCTGACGTCATACACAACTGTCCCGAAACTGACTGCCAGCCAGCCTGTCAAAAGTCCAAAATACATCTGGATCAGGTCTGAGACGGCCAGGGCGATGAAGTAGACAGACATGGAGACAGCAGACTGCCTTGTACTCATCCTACGTAACACCACAATCGTCATCACGTTGCCAAAAGTTCCAAGGAGGAGGATGACAGGCGGACATATCTTCCACAGCCACAATGACACTTGTACGAGAGGATAAGTCTCGAGCGGTTTAGATGTTTCCGCTGTACTGTTATTAGACATTTTTGTCAGAAAAAAAACCCACAAAACTCTACGAATTATGAAAATTATTTCCCTCTTTCCCGGCAGAGTTCAGATGTCTAAATGTGAGCGACGATTTTCCTTAAATGGTGCAAACCCATCTTTGTGAAAAAAAAAATCATCGTTTATGACATCAAGGCAATGTGAGAAGCACTTTGCTTGACTAATGGTGCGTGTTTGCTTCAAAGAAAATGCTTTTAAGCTCCATTAACTAGAGTTCTTGGCCCTGCGCATGACATTAAAATTTATCCTCTATCAGATATTTGCATTTTCTATGGATATTTACACACAAACATCCTATTATTGTCGAAGGTTTTTTTTTTTTGTTTGTTTGATCTGGGGACTTGTTATCTTTGAATTCAATGTACACATTCAAAGTACCGGTCGGTGAAACTTATATGATCTTGTATGATCAATGATGGTGTTTGCATTTCTATGGCTATTTACACACAGAAACATTTGAATTTGTTGGGCGGGTTTGTTTTGGCGATTCAGTGATGTGTTAACGTTGAATTCGACTCCTATGCATTACGGTTTAAAAAAAAAGTGCCAGTCACTGAAACTGATATTACACTGTATGCTGATGTTTATCAAAATGATATAGAAATTAGACGCTGTCTTACTGCTTTGTGTTGACAGCTTCATTAGTTCAGCAAACATTTACACACTGTCCGATATATAGGTGTTTGTTTCCATAATGGTGCTTTCAATTTCGCCAACACACCGCTGGAACTTTACAAAAATCCTTTTGTTTCAATGTTAGTTTGTCTATACGCGCGCACACAGACACACAGACCCACACAGACTAACACACAGACCCACACAGACACAGACTAACACACACACACACACACACACACACACACACACACACACACACACACACACACACACACACACACACACACATTTTGATGAAGACAATCCATTTATTACATGAATATATACTGAACTATGAAATAATCTGAAATGCAACATCCACGCTGATAATATAGACAATTGTAACGTAAGAATTCATTAATTCTGAAGATGAACATCAAGTCATGCTGACCAAGTATGTCTAAGGCCGTTTTGAAAAAGGAAATAACACTTTTATATAGTATACAGTGCAATATATAGAATATTACTGTGCTAATAATAACAGTTTAACGAAACAAACAAACAAACAAACAAACAAACAACAACAATACCCAAACCAACCAAAAAAATCCCAAACACCCCCACAACAACAACAAACAACAGTAACAAACAACAAACAAACAAAACAAAAAAGAAAATGGAAAAAAAACCAACAACTAACAAACAAAATACACCCAAATCCCAGAAAACACTGCAAAGAGATTTTCTGCAGTGTTTTCTACGATTGTAAATAGAGGAAGTCGCACAGACACAAAAAATTATGATTTTTTTTAACCGTTCAATAAAGTTATATTGAATCGAATTGAATCCTGACTTCATGTACACAAAGAGTCGCAGGACTCCATTAAGCAGTCAAACATAAAAGTCTTTTCAGCTCTTCCTTAAATTTACTGCCACTGAGACAGTAAAGATAGAAATTGATGGCGGCGTTACAGTAAAACAGGATGGACGTAATCGCATCCACCAAAACGTCAGACTGTGAAACATCCAGGTCGAAATAGCGAAAACACATGTCAGTGACAAACATTGGTAAAGTCAAGCAAAGGAAAGCCGATGACGTCACAATGAGCGTGACGGTGAGTGACGAGGCCTGCCTCTGACGAGAACTGACGTGCGCCGAGCTGACCATCCCCATCTTGCGGGCTGTCTGTACGGACTGAGCCACTTTCCACACCAGAAGCACATTGCCGATGGCCAGCAGACAGAATGGTACTGCTGATGCCAAGATCATCTCTATCCAACTGAAAATATCTTGATCTAGTTGCTTCAACATCTCATCAGCTGGTTCGCAGTTACCCGCCGTCTTATTCTGCTGCACCAGTGTGTATGAATACAGTTTGTGGGAGTTGACCATCGTTGACAGTGTGATTATGACGGCGACAATGACGTAAGTCCTTTTCAGAGAGCACAGTACGTTAGCTTTGTGGGGCCACACTACTGACGTCACTCGCTGTGTCGTCATTGCTACCAGTAACCACGATGACGCCAGTCCGCTCACATACATAAGAAAGACAACAACCTTACAAGAGCTTTCGCTGAAGTTAAACAAATTCACTTCAAACATGAACGTCAGCCAAACTCCAAAAAGTCCAGTATACAGCTGGATCAGGTCTGAGACGGCCAGGGCGATGAAGTAGACAGACATGGAGACAGCAGACTGCCTGGCACTCATCCTACGTAACACCACAATCGTCATCACGTTGCCAAAAGTCCCCAGCAGAATGATGACAGGCGAACACACCTTCCATAACCACAACGTCACTTGCTGAGATGAAACAGTAGCATACAGTGCAACATTTTCTGTTGTACCGTTGTTTGACATCTTACATGCAAAGTATAGAATTCTCCACGGCCGGGAATTTGGAAACTCGCTGTCCTGTGAACGAGGTACAGACCTGCAGCCTCTGCATATATCTTTTTTCTCAACAGTTCTTTTAATGCATTGCCATTACCCAGAATTTCTACCCGTCTTTATGTTTACCGAATTCATTTCTGGCTCGATCTGCCATGACTTCCTCCTATCTCCCCCGGTGCTCCCAGATAAATATGCCAACTAATGGAATCGATTAAAACTGATTTAACACGCGGCTGGCTTCACTTTGCTTTGTGTTTGCAGATTTATCAAACACTGACGGACATTTTAAAGCAAATGACGGAGTTTTTCTCCATTATGGTGCGTGGTGCCACTGATACGTAGTGCTACTGGTCCGAGCATGATTATGGTGCACGTGCACTACGCATCAAAGGCAATGAGATACGTGAATTTTTGTTGTTGTTGTTGTTGTGGCGTGCTGCTGCTTCTGCTCCAACTCTTCGACGACTCCAGTGGTCACCAAGGCCATGGGTGGAATCTATGGAGGGCTCGGAAGCTGCGGCAATTGTTTTTTTTATTATGCATGATAATGAGGCTGAATGTTTGAGATACTATGGCGGTCCATGTAGATTGGGACTGCATGACAGGGCCCATTCCGGAGGCGATAACCACGTCCGGGATCTACGGCACCCGCGGTGCTGGCCGTGTAATCAGTCATCGTCATAGGATGTGTCATACTGAGGGAGGCACAACCAAAGTCGCACCCATGAAGTAGGTGTGTATCATCTGTGTTGCAACAGCCTCCCTTGTTTGGTCCATAGCCTTCCCTGGGTAAGAGCAGACCTTGGCAAGAAACACGCCGCTTGCCACGCCTGGGACAAGGGTGTCCTGGTCCATGGTTCGAAGTGGGAACCACAGCACTACGGGGGCCGATTGATACGTGAATTTTAACATGTATATACCATGGACACTCAGTGCTTTAGCGAATAGTCCGACATAACATACTCTTCAGTTCTTTCCTGAACTTGCTTCCGCTGAGACAGTACAGGTAGAAATTGACAGCGGAGTTGCAGTAAAACAAAACTGCTGCAATAGCTCTTGCTATCATCATGTTCGACAGGAGATGATCATCTATCATCTTCGCTTGTAAAACTGAAGAACGGAAATATATTTCAATGACTAACGCTGGTAATGTCAGGCAAAGAAAAGCCGATGACGTCACGATGAGCGTGACGGTGAGTGACGAGGCTTTCCTCTGACGAGAACTGACGTGCGCCGAGCTGACCATCCCCATCCTGCGGGCTGTCTGTACGGACTGAGCCACTTTCCACACCAGTAGCACGTTGCCGATGGCCAGCAGACAGAATGGTACTACTGATGCCAAGGTCAACTCAATCCAAGGAAAAACGGTCTGTTCCAAGTGCTGTAATACCTCATTAGCAGGTGCACAGTAACCTGAACTATTTAGGTATGGATGCTCTAGACTATGTGAGTACAGTTTGTTGGAGCTGACCATCGCAGACAATATGATTATGGCGGCCAGAAGGATGTAACTCTTCCTGGTTGAGCATATCAATCCTGCTCGATGCGGCCACATCACTGACGTCACTCGCTGTGTCGTCATAGCCACCAGTATCCATGGTGACGTCAGGGCGCTCATATACATTAGAAACATACCACCCTTGCACATGATTTCATGAAAGTTAAACACACCTGCATTAAACATCACTGACAACCACATGTATCCGAAAACTGCAACATACAACTGGATCAGGTCTGATACGGCCAGGGCGATAAAGTAAACAGACATGGAGACAGCAGACTGCCTGCACCTCATCCTACGTAACAACGCAATAGTCATCACATTGCCAAAAGTCCCAAACAGAATGATGACGGGCGAGGAAACCTTCCACAACCACTGTTCGAGTAGGGAAAGACCATACACCGCAACACTTTCTGCTGTACGGTTGTTTGACATCTTAACACGCAAAGATTCTAAGTAAAACAAAATCCGTATCTCTGAGCAGTTTGTTTCAAACGCGCATTTGAGCAACCCGTGTCTTTTGATATGTCACAAACCACTGAGAAGCGTTTCCATTAGAAAGCGACTGCCTGCCATACAACAACTTCGAACAAAATTTGCGGATTTCGTGTGATCTGTACACAGGAAACGTGTCACATGTATCGAATTATAACATCACTTGTTTGTACCAAGTTACGGCCCGGGCGTAATGCTTGTTCTATTGCTAGACATACTCTGCAGAAGTTCTCGCCGAAATGGGAAAGTCCCAGGAAAAACTCCTAAATTTATGAATTTCACAAACAGCAAAGTTGAAAAAAACGGCCTTAGCGCCCAAGCTGTCACATCAGCCCCAAGCAGAGTTACAGTTAGCTCGGTGAACGGCGAACATTTTCAGGACATCCCGTGAATCACGTTTTATTCATTACCCAGAATTCCCAGCAGTCCGGGCGTGACTTGGACAATACATTTAAAACGTTCAGTGATGCTTCTGCCATCAGAAATGCTTTTAAATCACTCCGTCCTAATCACTCAGAATTATCAGCTGGAGATGAGGCACGGAAATAACATTTCTAGCGATATTTGCTTTTGCAAGGGATATTTGAACACTGAACAGTTCGAGTTTGTCTGTTACAATTAACATTTATTTGTCATCTTCGAGCGCAACCTCACTGCTTTAATACACTCTAACAATGAAAATGTGCAAGGCATTGAAATTGTTAAACAGCTATTGCACTTAGATGCTGTCTCAACGCACGACTAAATCTGCTTTGCTGGCGGTTTCATTAGTTCATCAAACATCAGGGCCGGATCAGTAAGGAAAGAAGGGGGGGGGGGTGTCTGAACTTATAAAGAGGAGCATGTCGACGGCACGCAGCATCCCCCCCCCCCCCAAACAACAACAACAACAACCAACAAAAAACAACCAACAACAACAACAACAACAACCTCGATACAAAATGGTGCAGTCTGATGCATTTTGAGTTCAAAGTCTAACCATACATTTCTCACCAAAATTCCACTACAGAAACCCATTTTACTTGGTTTGCAGTCATGCTCGATTAAAAAGAAAAAGAAAAAAGTACACACACACACACACACACACACACACACACACACACACACACACACACACACAGACACACACACACACACACACACACACACACACACACACACACACACACACACACACACACACACCAGCGTTGTGCCACCAAAACGTGGTGCTGTTGTTCTAAGCGTGATTGTGGAGAAGGCTCACTACGAATCGAAGATAATGCCATACGTGAATTTTAACATGTAGTTTTCCGCATTTTACGGACATTAATTGCTGGTAAAGTCAGGCAAAGAAAAGCCGATGACGTCATAATGAGCGTGACGGTGAGTGACGAGGCCTGCCTCTGACGAGAACTGACGTGCGCCGAGCTGACCATCCCCATCCTGCGGGCTGTCTGTACGGACTGAGCCACTTTCCACACCAGAAGCACGTTGCCGACGGCCAGCAGACAGAATGGTACTGCAGACACCAGGGTCAGCTCTATCCAAGGAAAAATGTGACCTAACATCCCATCAGCAGATTCACAATGTCCTGCATTTGAGTCCTGGCGCTCTAGTGTGTATGAATACAGTTTGTTGGAGCTGACCATTGCAGACAATATGACTATGGCGGCCAGAATGATATAAGTCTTCTTGGAAGAGCACATGAATCGTGCTCGATGCGGCCACATCACTGACGTCACTCGCTGTGTCGTCATAGCCACCAGTATCCATGGTGACGTCAGGCCGCTCATATACATTAGAAACGTACCAACCTTGCACGTGCTTTCATGAACGTTAAATGCCTTTGCATTAAACACCGCTAACAACCAGATTTGTCCGAAAACTGCAACATACAGCTGGATCAGGTCTGAGACAGCCAGGGCGATGAAGTAAACAGACATGGAGACAGGAGACTGCCTGCATCTCATCCTACGTAACACCACAATCGTCATCACGTTGCCAAAAGTCCCGAACAGAATGATGAGAGATGAACATACCCTCCACAGCCATTGTTCGACGAGGGAAAATTCATACAGTGCAAAGATTTCTGTTATACTGTTGTTTGACATTTCACACGTGAAGATTCCAAGCAAAACAACATCCGTATCTTGAACCAGCTTCTTGTAAACGTGCACTTGAGCAAACCGATGTCGTAGATGTTTTATAGACTAATGAGAAGCATTTCCATGAAAATCGCTCGCTTGGCATACAGCTTAAAATCTCCGGAATTCACGTGATCTATGCGCTCAAAAAGTCACATGTGTCACACTGTACCAATGTATGGACCTGCATAAGGCTTGTTCTGTTTATAGATATGCTTCTTCTAAGTCCTTACCGAACTGGAAGTCGTGTCATCCAAAACGTCTTGAATTTCACGGGTAGCGAAGTTGAAAGAGCGGTCTCAATGTCCAAACTTCAGACGTGAACAGCGCTTAAACTTGCTGGTTGGTACACGGCGAACGTTTTCAGGACATGCAGTTTGCGTCTGACACCAGAAACGCTTTTAAATATCACGCTTAAATTATGTCTTCATTACCCAGAATGCCTAGCTTTGGGCGTGACTTGGAAATTACATTTCAACAGTTTGCGAAATGTTCGATTTGCCTTTGTCAATGATATTTACTTTTTCGAGGGATATCTGAACACTGAAAAGTTCGAGGTTTTTTGCTGCGATCATCATGATTTGTCATTTTCGAACCCAGCCTCACTTCCATTATCTTCAGGTACAAACGTGCAGCCTTTGGAGTTTTTTTCAACACCAACAGTGCTTTTAATGCATCGCCATTACCCACAATTTCTACCCGTCTTTATGTTTACCGCGATGATTCGCTCGAGATTACTACATGCACTTAATTATTCGAATTGTTTGTTTTTTTTACGACTGGCTTAGTCTCTGATCTTTTCTATCCCCACCACCTTGCTCCCAGGTAACACTCTAAATATGCCAACCAGTGGAATCGATTGGAACTGATTTGACATGCAGGCTTCAATTTGCTTTGTGTTTGCAGATTTCTCAAACACGGGCATTGTAAATCATATGACGGAGTTTTCCTCCATAGTGGTGCGTGGTGTCACTGATAGGTAGAGCTACTGGCCAGCGCGTGAAGTTATGGTGCACGTGCACTACGCATCGAAGGCAATGAGATACGTGATTTTTTTTTTCATTTTCTTTTGTTTTTGTTGCTGCTGCTCCAGCTCTTCGCCGGCTCCAGTGGTGTTCCATCAAGGCTATGGGTGGAATCCATGGTTGGTTAGTTAGTTAGTTATTTAAGGCTTAACGCCGTGGAATCTATGGAGGGCTCGGAAGCTGGGGCAATTTTTATTATGCTCATGATGGTATGCTGACGCGATGGCGGATCATGTAGTTGGCGATGGCGGTTCATGTAGTTGGCGATGACGGCCCATGTAGCTGGCGATGGCGGTCCATGTAGCTGGCGATGACGGTCTATGTAGTTGGCGATGACTGTCCATGTAGTTGGCGATGACAGTCCATGTAACTGGCGATGACGGTCCATGTAGTTGGCGATGACGGTCCATGTAACTGGCGATGACGGTCCATGTAGTTGACGATGACGGTCCATGTAGCTGGCGATGGCGGTCCATGTAGCTGGCGATGACGGTCTATGTAGTTGGCGATGACGGTCCATGTAGTTGGCGATGACGGTCCATGTAACTGGCGATGACGGTCCATGTAGCTGGCGATGACGGTCCATGTAGTTGGCGATGGCGGTCTATGTAGTTGGCGATGACGGTCTATGTAGTTGGCGATGACGGTCCATGTAGTTGGCGATGGCGATCCATGCATTCCGGAGGCGTTAACCACGCCCTCGACCTAAGGCACCCACGGTACTGGTCGTATAATCATCCACATCATGGGATGTGTCATAACTCCCAAAGTCGCACCCATGAAGTTGGTGGTCTCAGCTATGTGGCAGCAGCCTCCCCTTTTGGCCCATAGCCTTCTCTTTGTAGGAGCAGACCTAAGCAGGAAAAATGCCGCTTGCCTCGGCTGGGACCAGGGTGTCCCGGTCCATGGTCCGGTAAAAACCACTGAACTATGGGGGCCGTTGATACGTGAAATCTTAACATGTATATACCATGGACCCTCAATGCTTTAGCGATGAGTCGAACATAACATACTCTTCAGTTCTTTCCTAAACTTGCTTCCGCTGAGACAGTACAGGTAGAAATTGCCAGCAGAGTTGCAGAAAAACAAAACTGTTGTAACAGCTCTTGGTATCTTCAAATTCGAAAGGAGATGATCATCTATCACCGTCGCTTGTAAAACTGAAGAACGGAAATACATTTCAATGACTGACGCTGGTAATGTCAGGCAAAGAAAAGCCGATGACGTCACAATGAGCGTGACGGTGAGTGACGAGGCTTGCCTCTGACGAGAACTGACGTGTGCCGAGCTGACCATCCCCATCCTGCGGGCTGTCTGGACGGACTGAGCCACTTTCCACACCAGAAGCACGTTGCCGACGGCCAGCAGACAGAATGGTACTGCTGATGCCAAGGTCAATTCAATCCAAGGAAAAACGGTCTGTTCCAAGTGCTGTAATACCTCATTAGCAGGTGCACAGTAACCTGAACTATTTAGGTATGGATGCTCTAGACTATGTGAGTACAGTTTGTTGGAGCTGACCATCGCAGACAATATGATTATGGCGGCCAGAAGGATGTAACTCTTCCTGGTTGAGCATATCAATCCTGCTCGATGCGGCCACATCACTGACGTCACTCGCTGTGTCGTCATAGCCACTAGTATCCATGGTGACGTCAGCTCGCTCATATACGTTAGAAACATACCAACCCTGCACGTGATTTCATGAACGTCAAACACACTTACCTTAAACATCGCTAACAACCACATGTACCCGAAAACAGGAACATACATCTGGATAAGGTCTGAGACGGCCAGGGCGATGAAGTAGACAGACATGGAAACAGGAGACTTCCTGGCACTCATCCTACGTAACACCACAATCGTCATCACGTTGCCAAAAGTCCCGAACAGAATGATGAGAGATGAACATATCTTCCACAGCCATTGTTCCATAACGGGAAAGTCATACAAGTCAAAACTTTCTGTTGTACTGTTGTTTGACATTTCACGCCTCAAGATTCCAAGCAAAATAATACCCGTCTCTTTAACCAGCTTCTTGTAAACGTGCACGAGCAGGTGCTGGCGTATGTTTTACAGACAATTGAGAAGCATTTCCATGAAAATCGCTCGCTTGGCATACAGCATGAAATCTGAAGAATTCGTATGATCTATGCGCTCAAAAGTCACATGTGTCACACTGTACCAATGTATGGACCTGCATAAGGCTTGTTCTATTTATAGATATGCTTCTTCTAAGTCCCTACCGAAACGGAAGTCGTGTCATCCAAAACGTCTTGAATTTCACGGGTAGTGAAGTTGAAAGAGCGGTCTCAATGTCCAGACTTCAGACGCGAACAGCGCTTAAACTTGCTGGTACACGGCGAAGTTTTCAAGACATCCAGTTTGTGTCTGACACGAGAAATGCTT
>JACVVK020000016.1:592500-605000 GCA_018292915.2 Batillaria attramentaria | reverse complement strand
TGCCCGGGTCTCGTTGCATGTTCTGATGAAGGCTTTTATCGCCCACGTCAGTAAAGTTTTCTCTTGTTTTGTGTGTGTACTTTGCAGCGGGTGGTTGGGGTGGGGGGGGGTGTTTGAGGGTTAAACGTCCTTTTCCACCGCATACGGGTGATATCAAAGACGGGGCAACGATGAAAGAGCCAGCACAAATATTTGGCCCCAGCCGGGATACGAACTCACGACCCGAGCATCAGAAGTCCAACGCTCTACCATTCGGCCACCCCGGCTCCCCGTACTTTGCAGCGATGCATTAACTCTTTGACGACGGAGCGCAATTTCTGACACACGATTTCCTATAGGAAATCGTGTGTCAGAAATTGCGCTCCGTCGTCAAAGAGTTAAACAACAACAACAGGGGGGAGGGGGGGAGGGGGAAGTGTGGGTGGGTGGGGGAGAGTACAACATACAACAGAAAATCACAACCTCTTTATTGATTTATTTATTTTTAGTGGTGACGTATGGTGCAACCTGCCTGTCTCAAAACTGAACACCAACGTCAAAAAATGGAAAACGCACACACACACACACACACACACACACACACACACACACACACACACACACACACACACACACACACACACACACACACACAGAGACACACACACACACACAAAAGATTAAGAACACTGAGACACAGGTGAGCGATAAGTTAAAAGATATGTTCCGCTTGATGAGCACAATAGCCTGTACATGATCGGCACTACAACAAACATGACCATCATCACAGGAAATAATTATGCGACAGCCGAGCACATCAAACAGACTAACAACTGGTTACAAGGTATAACACTACAAAAATACAGCACTCAAACTTCCACAGGCACTTAGCTGGGAGAAAGGTTAGCAATGTCGCACGTGCAATAACTGAATCTTGACATTGAACTTTCTGTTGAGCTGCGATGTACGCTTATTTTAGTTTGTAGTCTTTCTTGTGGTCTTTACTCTTGCTTTGTTTTGGATGCATATCTATTTAACTTTTTCCAGACTGATTCTACCATCATATGTCTGGCACTAGCTGCCTTCTTTGTGCTACCTATTACATAAACCGCATTAAAAAAATGTAGCTAACGGTAACAAACGAAAACAGAAACTGTTTCTAAGGGTGATCACTTCAAGAAAACCTGGGAACGGCTAGAACCGGTGGAACAGGATGAAGATTTCGCACACAACCACTGTTGGGCAGAATGAGTTAACTACAAACGTTTATAAGTAAGATAGAAAAACAAAACATAAATTTCATTATATACTCTAACTTTAGAATTATCATAATGTCATTCAAATAAAAAGACATCTTTGAAATCCACAGTATCAATAAATAAGTAAATAAATTAATTAATTAACAAACGAATAACTGCAGAAAGATATGCACTGAGAATGGCAGTCAAAGCGGTATGTTTTCAAGAAAGAAAGAAAAGGGGAAAACAGAAATGAAAAGAAAAGAAAGAGAAAAAGAAAGGAAGAAAGAAAGGAAGGAAGGTATAGATAGATAGATAGATAGACAGACAGACAGACAGACAGACAGACAGACAGACAGACAGACAGATAGACAGATAGATAGATAGATAGATAGACTGCTCAAAAAGAGTCAAGCACCACTTGCAAAAACATGCACAACATAGCAAAAATTCATTCAAATTTGTGGAAATTTTCACAAAATGTAGCTTGAACACATGGCTTTAACATTCTCAAACTTCACAGAATTTCGTCCATGAACTGTTGAGAAGTCATTGTTCAGAGACGACTGAGTGGAAATTTTTAATTCACATGACACTCAATGCAAGGGAAGTCACTGACAAAAAGAGTCACTATCGAGTGTTATCTCCAAGACAGGCAATCAGTTCTGTGCAGTGACGTCGATAGAGCCACCCAGAGTCCTCAGCACACCCTGGAGGGTACACCCTGCCACTCCAGATGCAGCAGCAACACCAGCTGTTACAGACGTCCCTTATAAAGTCTTTTCTTTGGCACAATCATCTCCAGACCTTCATGCAGTCGTTATGAGGTTCAGATTGAAGCTGGAATCGTCAGTGAACATTTCCGGCCAACCTCTGCTGCCTGGTCCACCAAACATGAGGTGTACACCAGGTGAGTCGAGCGGCCGCGGCAGTCTTCAGTGCACCGCAGGGTGACGGAACTTGAGCTGGACGTCTTGTAAACGGTTTCAAAGGTATGACTGGCTATGTTGGCGTTGGTGACCCACCTAAGCTGCCTGCTGAAGTGGTTTTCCATGGTTACTGTTGTTCTCTGAACTTGGCGGGAAATGGCAAAATCTTCCCTGTCTGTAGTCGGTTTTTTTTTTTGTTTTTTTTTTTTGGGGGGGGGGTTGTTGTTGCCAATATGGTATGGTGGCTCCTTGGCACTTCCGGTTGCCAGGAAACGCTGTCGTGGCCTAATTATGACTGACTTGGACACACCCAGTCCCCAAGCATCTTCATGGACCGCCACGCCATCGTGACGCCACACAATCGCTCACCCTTTATCTGCACGATTCACGACTTAGCTGACAGGCAGCGTGTTGCCATGCCATATTAGGGAACCATGCCAGCTTGCAAAGGGAAACAAGTGAGCAGAAATCAAAGCCAAACATTCATTCTTCCACACCCATGTCAGACAAACATGCTATTGCGCGTTTGCCAATGAGTTAATTTTGATTGAATTTTTGGCATTTTGCTGAATAATTAAGCATCCGGCCCGATGTACCGGAAGTGAATGTGCAAGACTGTTTGCTTTCACAGCATCGTCTGACTTCGTTTAACACAGCTGTGGAGTTTCGTTCATCTGTATCAACACTTTTTTGGGATATGACCATTTAACAAGATGGCCACCAGCCCAATATGTTGTTTCCATTCAGTGACCTGCTGTCGTCGTGGTCGTTGTGTCATGTATGCTGCCCGCGCGCACACGTATGCAAGCTCTCTGACATCAAGCTGACAAAGAAAGTACTGGAAACCCTTTCCGTGCCTCTTTGATATCGCAAAACCCCAAACACATGAGGTCATGTTAGCTCGCCTAGCTGGTTGACGTCACTAACTTTTTGACGTATGCGAGGTTCTACATGGGTGAATGAATTCTTGTTAGCAAAGTCATTCCCTTTTGACAGAGTTACTTCCCGCATGCCTGATTGACAGGTGACAGACGATTGCTTACTACTGGCAAAGACTCTACATTAATGTAGGGTCTTTGCTACTGGTATCGGAGAAGAGAAACAGTGACCCACTCTCTCTCCATCTCTCTCTTAGACGCGCGCTTGTCTGTGTGTGTGTGTGTGTGCGCGCGCGTGGAATCTCTCTCTCTCTCTCTCTCACGTCAATCAAACATGACGCTCATACTTTGCGTCAGTGCGCGTGCGGCGTCTCTTCTTTAATGTATACAAATCACACACATCCGCACACACACACACACACACACACACACACACGGCACTCAGTGTGGCAGGAAAGTGTGTTCAGGAGCACCATGCTCCCCAGTAACAATGTTGTTATTGTCAGAGTTACACTTGCGTCATGTCTGTGCGGAGAATGCGAGCGACGTGCGTTTATGCCACAAAACGTTTCCATTACTATCGAAACAACATAAAAACAGCATGTAGAATTGAAGGTGGTCCTTGACTTTTTTTGAGCAGTGCATAGATAGACAGATAGTGAGATAGACATACAAAGAAAGAAAGAAAGAAAGAAAGAAAGAAAGACAGAAAGAATGAAAGACAGAAAGAAAAGAATAAAAAGAAAAAAAACAGATAATCGCAAAAATACTTGTCGTGACCAGTACAAAAGGCACATTTTGAAAACCAGCTAGTATCATTCATACATCATACCAAATATCGTAAACGGGAAACAAAAAAAAAAGAAAAAAGAAAAAAAAAAGAACAAGATCATAGTTATGAGTTTCTTACGGCAGGCACGAAATACTGAACGACGAGTGCAGTTGTAACAATACGCGACAACACAGTAAATACACAGTAAATCACTCCACAGTCCCATGGAATTTTTGTTAATGACCAGAAGTCCCAATCAGAATACAATCCAAGAAAATAATACAACACATAGTGCTGATCTGTCACGTTCCACTCTAAAGTTGTAGGAAGGACACTCCAAGTCATGATATGTTGCGTTCCACTTTAAAGTTGTCATAAAGACACTTCGTGATTTATAGTAGTGTCTTGATTGCAGGAAATGTCACAGGCGACAAAAAACAAAACAAAACAAAACAAAAAACAATAGGCACTGTCTCTACCATCAGATTCCTTTCCACGGCCCTGTATATATAAAAGACAGCAGACTCCACTGACGGATTTCCAGTCGGGATTCGAAAACAAGAACAACAACAGGAAAACCACACAAAAAAAAACCCCAATAATAAAACAAGAAAAAAAACCCCAAAAAACCACCCCTCTACCCTCGGGAAAAAACCAACTCCCCCCAAAAAACAACAACAACAACAACAAACCCCAACCAACCTCCCCCAAACAAACAAACAAACAAACAAATTACAAAAAGCACTCAACCTCACCCCCCCCCCCCCAGCAAAAAAAAAAAAAAAAAGAAAAAAAAAGAGAGAGAGAGAGAGAGAGAGAGAGAGAGAAAAACAACAACACAACAAACAAACAAACACAAAACAAAAGCAAACAACAACAACAACAAACAAACAAAACAAGAACAAAACAACACACAATAAAAATCCAAAAACGAATAACAATTATGCAGATAGACAATTCCTAAAAACGAACAATCCCTGAACTGAAACAGACAACAACAACAACAACAACAACAGATAGTGGAGACTGATGAGGATAACGACATCATCAATGATAAATAGACGAAAAGTGACAAAGACGATGACGACGACGATAGCAACGACAACGAAGGTGCCGATAACAATGCACCAAGCCGATGGATACTGTACTGTCAACATGACACACAACACAACGTTCATTTTGTGGAGAGATCCAGGTTGGCCAGGTCCTGGGAGATGTGCTTGATATCGAACGCCATGTTCTTCATCAGGTTGGTGTGCCAGAAACCCATCAGCCGTATCCGAGGCAGCAGCTGGAACACCTCCCTCAGCCGTTGCTCGGGGTTCTTGTGCAGTACGACTGCAAACAGGAAGGTTGGTTTTGTTTTGTTTTTATTTATTTATTTTTTTGCTGCCCAAACTCTTTTGCCAGTTCCAGTGGCGTTCCTCCCTGGTCACGGGTGGAATCCACGGAGGGCTCGAAAGCTGGGGCAATTTTTATCATGCATGATGATGGAGATGAGGATGATGTTAAGATGATGCTATGGAGGTTCGTGTGGTTTGGGACTGCGGGACAGGGCCGCATTCCACGCTTCCTGTCATAAACGCTTCCCGGCATTAACCAGGCCCGGGAACTACGGCACCTGCGGTGCCGGCCGTGTAATCATCCACATCATAAGACGTGTCATATCAAGGGAAGCACCCCCAAAGTCGCACCCGTGAAGTGGGTGAAGCTCGGCCTCCCCATTGGGCCCATAGCACACCCGCTCTGGGTAGGAGCCGACCTAGGTAGGAAAAATCCCGCTTGCCTCGGCTGGGACTCGAACCCGGGTCTCCCGGTCCATAGTCCGAAGTGCTAACCACTACACTACGGGGGCCGGTCGCTCAATCGTGTTATATCCTGGTGTAAACTACTGTCTCGAAGCAAGGAGTTAATCGCATTCGATGGACAGTTTTCCACAACGTCGCTGTATGCCAGAGACGTTCACAGTGGCTTTAAGGCAGAGACAGCAACGATGAAAGTGGGATATATCTTTTCGTTTTGCGACCCCTGCACCTCAATAAATCTGGCACATGCATGACATCTGACGTAAAATACCATCTCGCGAAAAGGACGCGCACGCTAATTTGCAAGCTCAGCACATAGGGACCACAGCAGTCATGACAGCAGGATGACAGCAGTCTGTAAGAAATGAAACGTTCTGCGGATAATAAATCTCTCGTGGCATATGAACTTGAAGGACATGTCCTGCCTCTCAGTCTCGGGGGGGGGGGGGGACCGTATGTGGCACCGTTCATTCGGGCCGACCGTCGGGGGGGGGGGGGAGGGGGGGTCCTCGCCGGGTACTCCTCCCCCCCCCCCCCCCCTCACTTTGGAAATGTTCAGCCCACAAAATCTGAACTACATGCAATTTGAAATTCCGACACTTAAATTGCTCAGCTGACCTTTGCAACACGTGACTGTAATGTGTTCATGCCCAGTGTGTGAGAGACTGCGTGTGATTCACGTAAGCGTGCGTTTGGGTTCAGTTGGGGCGGTCGGTGGTCTAGTGGTTAAGAGACTTGTCACCAATGCGAGAGGTCAGGGGTTCGAGTCCCACTCGGGGCAAAGAATTTTTCCTTCTCGTATGTGGCACCGTTCATTCGGGCCGATCGTCGGGGATTCTCTCCGAGTACTCCCCCCCCCCCCCCATCCCCCCTCTGCTTTGGAAATGTTCAGCCCACCAAATTAAAAAAAATAAACGCAATTCTAAATTCAGAAACTGAAATAGCTGAGCTGACCCTTCGCACCACGTGATTGTAATGTGTTTATGTCCAGTGTGTGAGAGAATACGTGTGATTCACGTCAGCGTGCGTGTTGGGTTCAGTTCGCGGCGCTTTGAGCCGATTCACGAAATAGGATAAAGCGGCCGTACAATACTCATTATTATTATTATTAGTTCGCGGCCCTTTGAGCAAATTCAAGAAGCTGGGCCGACACAATACACAGTAGTTATTATGATTATTTTCTAAACCAGAGACAGCTCTTGTCTGCACGGAATTTGAATTTCCAAAACTTACGTTAGTTTCAAAACGCAAAAGACAATCCATTATATGTACAGTCCAGGTGTACATACAAGATCGGTATCTATGCGGCTTTTCATTCATGTGATTGTACTGTATCTCCGTGATAAAATAATTGTACCAATCAGCAGGTTCACTCACAGGCAATGTACGCGGTTAAAGCTGCAAATACGTCATCGCGGACATTCTCCACTTTCCTCTTGTCTTCAAACTCGCCGTTTTCTGAAATAAAAAGAAGAAAAAAGTGAGAATTACTATGATAAGCATAGAATTCAGCGGTTCAGCGGACTGTTACCTCAATTCCTACCAAGTAAGTTTGGGGTTGTGCACCAGTGGTCTGTTTTATCAAAACGGGTTACTTCACTTGCAAGTGAAGTGGGCGACAAGCGCATGTTTTGGCCCATGTCTTAGCAACGACAGCCCCCAAAATGGGTCATATTTTGCACACATCTAAATGGTATCATGCTCTTGTCGCGGTTATAAGCCTAGGTCGGTCTGTGAACCTTAAAAAACCTGCTGGATGTATTTTGATTTCTACTTCAAAGTTGGAGGCATTTCGCTCACCGTGACAAAGTATGCAGAAGGCGTAAACTAGGGCACACTCGAGGCGATCGAGCTGAAGGGAGTGGGCTTTGTAGCCTACAGTCTGCAGTCGCTGCTGAAAGGTGTACATGGGAGAGTTGGCGGCGATGTCGCCCGTCTTCCAAAAAAACAGGAACTGGCGCCGCTCGGAGTCGTAGAACTCTCTGGCAGACATGATCAGCGTGACTGTGAACAGGATGTCTTTCCTCACCAGCAGCGTACGGTCGTTGGGGTGAATAGTGTCCATTCCTGTACAGACGTGCAAGTATAGAGTAAACATTAATGAAACATCTGCCATTGTTTTCATTTCGTCCTGATTCTCGCACAGCGATTGGCCAAATCGCGGACTACAAAACCCCGAATTGGCCCTGGGGCAAGGACATTCTCACATCTCAAACCTATTCTCCCACAGCGATTGGCCAAATCAAACGACTACGACGACTGGACTAAATCTCGATTCTCCCACAAGGCCTGGCCAAACCGCCGGACTACAAAATCGTCTGTACCGCCTAAGGGCAAGGTCATTGCTTTCATTCCATCTTGATTCTCCCACTGACTGGCCAAATCGGTCGGACGTCTAACCTCTAAGTGTCAAATCAAAAGTCACGTAAGCAACCGCTGAATTTTTATTCGGTCAGGACTGCGAAAAATAAAATGTGTCCGCTGGTAGAAGAAAGTTCTAGAGTTTGTGAGTGGAAGCTTGGGGAAGTCATCCTTAAACATGCTCGGGTCGTGAGTTCGAATCCCGGCTGGGGCCAAATATTTGTGGTGGCTGTTTCTTCGTTTCCCCGTCTCTAATATCACCCTTACGTGGTGGGAAAGGACGTTAAACCCCCAAACACCCACCCACCTTAATACCCAAACACCTGACCGAATCACAAATAAATAGAGCTTGGTATCATTAACTCTCTTTACAATGACTGGTAATATACTTATATATAATAATAATGAGTATTGTATAGGCGCTTTACCCAATTTCATGAATCGGCTCAAAGCGCCGCGAACTGAACCCAACACGCACGCTGACGTGAATCGCACGCATTCTCTCACACACTGGACATAAACACATTACAAACACGTGGCGCGAAGGGTAAGCTCAGCTACTGAAATTTCGGAATTTAGAATTGCATTTATTTTCCAAATTTGGTAGGCTGAACATTTCCAAAGCAGAGGGGGAGGAAGCCGGAGTACCCGGACAGAACCCCCGACGGTCGGCCCGAATGAACGGTGCCACATACGAGGAGGAACATTTCTTTGCCCCGAGTGGGACTCGAACCCCTGACCTCTCACATTGGTGACAAGTCTCTTAACCACTAGACCACCGACCGCCCCGTTGGAGGGGGGGGGGGGACTGCGCTGTACAAGAGCCATTATTATTATTATTATTATTCATTCCGGGATGAACAGAAATGTCTGGATTATCCGTTTAATGTTAACTTGAGCCAGCAGTACTTAGTCCCGCTACCCCTTCCGGGAAAAGTAAAACAAAGGCCTTCACATTGCCCTACTTTATCTAAAATGGCGGCAGTTCAACCTTCAGCCGGAAAAAGGTCACTGTTGTGAGTTACTTCGTGGTACATTTACTGTCTGACCCTTGGACACGTAATGTATGTCCCGGCCTGCTTGCACAGACACATAAGCATCAAGCTAATGACGTCACTAGCTTGGTTAGTGGGTGCATCTCCTACCGCGTGCGTGTCGTGTCGGCGACAAGTAGACTACGGGACGGCCCAATCCATCAACTCATCACTACATCAGGCGCGCTTCACTGACAGTCATCGTCTTAGTCCTCTGGTTTAGCACGTAGCGTTTAAACGGCAAGTTTCTTGAAAGAGTTCTGGCCCTTTAGCTGACTCTGTTACAGCCATAGAAAGCCCGTTCCCTCCCCTTGCAAATAATTATATGCATGACCTGCCAGGCGCTCGTCAGTGCAGCTTGGCCAAATATAAGAATAGCACAGGGTAATCGCATTGGAACGCGACAACTCCGTTTGAACTCCGCCAGCCGCTGCACGAAGCCTGTATATCACGTGATGCTAACTTTATCTGACCTAATACTGGCACTGAGGATGGACGTGCAAATGCAAGGGTTGTCTGCCTGGGTCTGGGTAGGCTCGAAGTGAGTCTGCGCGAGAACGAGTCACGTGAAATTCACGCCATTCAGCACAGCACAGCGATTGGCGGAATTCAAACAGAACTGTTGTCTCTTTTCAGAAAGACTACCCTGTGCTATTTTACATGTGGGCAAAGTGTTTGAACTATCTCTCTGCCCTGTCAGATCAGTGCAAACCTGCGTGGTTCGACGAAAAAAAAAAATTCATTCGTATTATTTTTGTCGGTGAAGTTACCTCGGTTCCTACCACGTCTGGAGTTGTGCATCACTAAAAATATACTACTACTACTACTACTACTACTACTACTACTAATGAGTATTGTATAGGCGCTTTACCCGATTTCATGAATCGGCTCAAAGCGCCGCGAACTGAACCCAACACGCACGCTGACGTGAATCACACGCATTCTCTCACACACTGGACATAAACACATTACAGTCACGTGGTGCGAAGGGTCAGCTCAGCTATTTAAATTTCGGAATTTAGAATTGCATTTATTTTTCAAATTTGGTAAGCTGAACATTTCCAAAGCAGAGGGGGAGGAAGCCGGAGTACCCGGACAGAACCCCCGACGATCGGCCCGCATGAACGGTGCCACATACGAGAAGGAAAAATTCTTTGCCCCGAGTGGGACTCGAACCCCCTGACCTCTCGCATCGGTGACAAGTCTCTTAACCACTAGATCTTATCATAATTAAACGTCAGTATGTCTACTTGGATTTAAATGTGGCTTAGTGGGAGTGTTGCACTTTGATCATACTCGTGTTTGATAAGAGCCGTCAAGGAACCGTCACGACAATCCTGCCTAATTTTCGCAAAACCGAAAAAGAGTCAAACTGAAACGCGGGCTTCTCATGCGCGGTACGAAATGTGTTAATCGTACAGTATACATCATGAAGTTTACACATAAATAATCAGGCTGAGGATCGGAATTGACCAACATCCTTCTTGGCATTTAAATTTGGTCGGGGGCATTACTAGTAAATTTATCGTAGTCCCATTACCGTGGAAATGGAAATTCGGACTGCTCCCAAACATGGGGTAAAAAAGCGCGTCGTCACTGTGCGGCGGCGCCCATTTTTTTCCTTTTGCATGCATTGTGTGCGGTTTTTATTTTTTTGGTATCCCCCCCCCCTCAGCACACACACACACACACACACACACACACACACACACACACACACGCACACACGCACACACGCACACACACACACACACACACACACACACACACACACATCCCCCCCCCCCGAATGGAATAGGATCCTCAACGTGCACACTGGATGTTGTGCGTGCGTGCGTGTGTACTCGAGGGAGAGAAAAGTACCGTAAACGAGTCTGCAAGTGATTTTTGACTCGATTTGGAATAACAACAACAACAACAACTCTAAACAAAATCCTGCCCGCCACGGATGGGAACCAGGCAGCTCAGGATCCGAAGTCGTATGTCAACCACTCGACCAAAATAATCACCTCTCAGGCAAATGAACGGGCTAACAAATTAACACGCTCGCTGCTTGCAGGGAGAAACGTGTCGGAACGCCTTCGGTCGCTTCTCTCACCGAAACTGCCCTCGGCGAGATGAAAAGACAAGGAAAGCTAACCCGTCCTCTTCAACGGACGACTACACTCCTGCCAGTCAAAAGTGCGGAGCCAGCAGAATTCAGCCAATCGCGTACCGCGGCATCATGAGCACAAGACATGGCGTGGCCTGGCAAACTTTTTACCAGACACAACGTACAACATCGGAAGCACGTGTAGTTTGATATGACCGAAACATGGAAAGAAAGCAGTGTCCATTGAAGTCATTTGAGGAAAAAAGACCATTACAGTCAATGTATTTCGTTTTGAAATCACCTCCTTTTTCCCTAAAACGGCGCCACGGACGTACTGTGTTATACACGGTAGGGGAAAAAGGCCAGGCTTTGGCCTCGGATCTTGCCGAGAGGGTTCATCAAGTATTCTTCCTCTTAAACCAGACGGCAAAGGAGTTTGTTTCATGGTTGACGACCGCACAACACGACACGCACGTCAAGGCTACACAGTTTCAGGAAACGTGACAAACGTTCGCTTCTGACTTTTTTTTTTTTTTTTAGCATGCCCTTCGGTAGGCGTCCTTGTCACGCTAACAGCAGACTGTCTGAAGGTCAAGCCGTACAGTGCAGAAAGGCCCAGCTGTTCGTGGCGGCTTCACTGAGCACCACTCAGGCATGTTTTTTTTGGGGGAAAAGTGACTGGGGCTTACAATGGCTGTTGAGGAATTAGGCAGGGCGTCCCACAGACCTAAGGGCCGTTCTACACGTGGCAAGTTTGCAAGGCAAAAGCGGGTTTGCGGCCTCCGCAAGTCGACGGCAAATGTACAAGCAAGATGTACAGTCTTGCAGCCTACGGCTTGCCGCGGCAAGTTTCGGATAGAACGGCTTTCTATTTTCTCGGCTTGCGCCTCGCAAGTGCGCGCGAGGCACCCTGGGAGCCCCGCCAGGACGGCCAATCGCACGCCGCGTAGTGGTCACGCGGCCAAATTAAACAAAATGGCGTCAAAGACCTCCGTATGCGCCAAGCGAAGCTCGCTGCAAGATCCACTTTCTCGCCCAGATCCACTGTTTCTTCCTGTTCTGCAGCAAAATAACTGCAGCTGCTGCAAAAGTTAATTCCTCCTCCGAACTTTCATTCACATGTTCAGCTGAGTCTGACTCGGATTCACTCGCGACCATGGCCGGGCGAAATCGCGCGAGGCCCCTTCCAAATATAGGGTTGAAAGGGTCACACGAAAGGTCAATCAGCCGACTTGTGGTGCGGAGGTTTCCGCGTGTAGAAGCAGCGGCATTGCGGCAGACAAACTTGTGGGGGGAAAGTCGAAGGGCGGCAACTTGCCGCTTGTCACGTGTAGAACGGCCTTTAGATAGATCCACCGCCGCACGCTGCCACCGCTGCTTGCGAGTGTCGCTATCGCGGCCATCTTGTGAAT
>JACVVK020000016.1:572500-587500 GCA_018292915.2 Batillaria attramentaria | reverse complement strand
GAAAAAGAGACTCATTTACACCCCTCACAGACAAAATAAGACAAAATACTTCTGCATAAAATTCACAAAAAATCCATGAACATTACGAGGTTGAAAAAAAGTTGAAAAACAACACACACACACACACACACACACACACACACACACACACACACACACACACACACACAGAGAAAGACACATACAAACAAACAAGAAGAACAAGAGACTCACTTTACACCCCTCACAAGTGAAGACCCCAAAGTGGACACCATTGGCCAGATCGCCGCAAACTCTGCACAGTTCCTGTCCGGCCCCAGCATGCACCACAACTGGCTTCTCTAAAACACACACAAAACATGGAAACCAGCCATCAATGATGATGATGATGATGATGATGACTGGATGCAGCGCACGGCTCTACCTAGTCATGATGCCCCTCTCCTGTAATCGACGGTCATGGATCCAACCATAAGCGGGGGGGGGGGGGGGGGAATCAACACATTAATATCTCTGTGGTGGCTGGACCAGTATTTATATAATGGTAGGACACAACTGACGCTGAATAACGTTCCATGAAAATATACACTTCATCCCTACAAGTTACAGTGCGTGCGTCTCTCAGTGGAAAATGTCCAACGCTAACACTGCGAGGTGAGGTTCGCCGTGCGCCATAGGGGATCCCATTCTAACTTCAATCAAGCTTAGCTAGTAAACATCATCGTGCAGCTTTGGTACGCTGCCATTTTTCTTACACTAGCCTGACGTTTCCTGTGCTTAGTCACCACGCATAAGATGTAGCCACCAAAACGTTTGTTCGCTTGGATCCCTAACCCAGGATGTGACTTCCCCGATCACTCATGGGTTACTCAAGATTCAAAGATTTTATTTCCTTTGACCCCTACTGGGGCATGGAGGAACAATATAAACACACAAGAATGCAAATGACAAGGTAATGTAAGGTAAAAAGTAGGTGTTAGCAACAACAATCACTGCGAGGACAATAAACAAGAGTGCTGATCAATATTATTATCACAAGCTACATGAAATAAAGCTATCAAAACACTTACAGCAATAACAGAGACAAAGAAAAGTGTTAAGCAATGGGAACTTTGTTCTACACAACTTTGCATTCTTTCAGAAATTTAGCAAAACTAAATGTGACCTTCCTGCCAGGTAAGGATAGGAGATTACAGACATTGAACATTGATTTAACTCTGCGAAATTTGTAAGGTATGTGTCTTTCACGGGATTCTGTGTGTGCAGGACATTCAATAATTAAATGATACTCGTCTCCTACGACACCCATGCTACAATCAGTGCAAAGTCGCTTATCTCTTTGTATGCCCCTTTTTCGTCCTTGCTCTATTGGGAGTTTGTGATTATTGCAGCGAAATTTCATCATTGCAAAGACATATGAATCCGGGAGCCGAGAAATGTACTGCTCTTGACGAAATTCTAATTTGAAATTCCTGTATAAAAGAGATTTGCTGCTGTTTTCCAGGTCTAACCGCCAGGATTGGATGAATGACTCCTGGAGACTCTTTTCAATGTTTCTGCACAAAGACTCTTTGCTTACAAACTGGTGTGTCTGCCAGACACAATCGAAACCTGAACTAACTAGCGTGTTTTTAACGTCTTCTAACCACGGTGATTTAAACAAATCTTGGTCAAATAGATGGCGCAGCATAGTATAGATTTTAGATGAATATTTAACATTGTTTCCACTGACCAAGTCTGCCCAGAATCGAATCATTCTAACTTTAATTTGTATTCTTAAGGGGAACTTTCCGCTTTCTCCATAGACAAAAGAGGACATGGTGCTTCTCTGCAGATGAAAAATATATTTCAGGAACTTTCATTGCAATTTCTCAATAAGCGCTAACGATTCGTATCCCCATACTTCGCTGCCGTATAGTAAGACGGGCACTACTAATTTGTCAAACAGGTCAAGCACGATACTAACCGGTAGGTCGCGCTTCCGTGCACACTGAATTAAACTAAACATTGCTTTTTGCGCTTTTTCATAAGCTAACTTTTTGCACTTAAAGAAGTTGCCATTGCTGGTAAACTGAACACCTAAGTACTTAAAGCAATCAACCGCTTCAATTGGCTGTTGTCCGTATTTGAAAAAAGGTGGTCTACTCTTGCGTTTTTCGAATATCATTACTTTAGTTTTACTAGGGTTGACCTCGAGTTTCCAGTCCACGCAGTACGCATGAAGAGATTCTAAGGCTTTCTGTAGACCGTTTGGGGAGTCAGAGAAAAGAACGGTATCATCCGCATATAGGAGGACAAAAAGGTTGATGTAGTTACTAAGTGTGTGGTTGGGAGAATCTAACTGTATGTTAAGTGGGGAGCAACCTTTCTGGGCCATAAAGTCTTCGAGGTCATTCAAATAAATCGAGAAAAATAAAGGTGAAAGATTTTCACCTTGTCGGACGCCACGGAAACTACAAAAAAATTCTGACTTCTCTCCGTTCTTGAAGATACACGATTTAATCTGCTCGTACATATTAATGATAAGTTTCAGGAGTTTTCCATTTACTTGGTGGGCCAGTAACTTTCGCCAAAGACCTATTCGCCATACTGAGTCGAAAGCCTTACGATAATCTATAAAAGCACAGTACAGTTTTTGTTTCCGGTGTAGAAATATGTCTATCAAAGATTTTAATACAAACATATGATCTAAGGTACTATGTTTCTTTCGAAATCCGGCTTGGCTCTCAGAGAGTAGCTCGTGAGCATCCAGGAACTCGGACAGTCTATTGTTTATGATAGTGGTGAATAGCTTCCCTATACAGCTTAGTAATGTGATGCCGCGGTAATTGTCACAATCATTTTTGTCACCTTTACCTTTATAGAGTGGTATAATAAGGCCTGTAACCCAGTCTTCAGGGACTTTGCCTACCTGGAGAACTTTATTAAATAACTTCAGGTAAATGCCTGTCATAACTGGGATACTCTGTTTGTTTGATGTATTCATTTTTAACATGGTCGACACCACTGGCTTTGCCACTTTTTAAAGATTTGACAGCCCGAATTAGTTCCGCTTCATCTATCGGCGCATTCAGGTCATCCTCGTTGTCATTTAGATCAGATGTTAGTAACTGTTGAACCTCGGTTTCCGAACTTTCATCGTCAGTGTCAGCGTTTAATTCCTTGAAATGGCCTAGTAAAGTATTAACATCAATTGGGCATTCACTTCTCGCTCGACTATTGACGATGCTCCAGAATTGTTTTGGGTCAGTACTTTTCAAGTTCTTAATCTTCTTATGAAACTTGTTTCGCTCGGCTCTAACGGCTCGTCGAATTGTTTGCTTGTACGCTTTACTCTTTTCTTTCAGTGCGCGTCTGTTGTCGGGAGTGTCAATACGCTTTAGTTTCTTCTTTGTCCGCATGTAATCCGATCTCTTGGATTTACAGTCTGCATCAAACCACGGTCGCCTCTTTGTGTTTAACGCCTGTTCGCGTGGCCGGTACGTGCCAAGCGTGTCTTCGGCTGCTCTAAGTAGGATGGACGCCAGACGAGTGCACGCGAGATTAACATCGCTATTGTCCTCGGACAACAACGTGTCTAGAGTCTGAATGTCACTGAGGTTTAGCTTGTCGACAAAGGTGTCGGCTTTGGATGAGTCCCATCGCCTAATCCTCGACACAGTACCCTGAGTACCTTCTTCACGCCCGGCTGTCGCGCCACGGCCCAATCTCGAACTAGGCTCTACCCTGACTGAGTGCTCACAGCGCTGAGGAACTAGTTTTAAGAGAGAGAGAGAGAGAGAGAGAGAGAGAGAGAGAGAGAGAGAGAGAGAGAGAATGACAATGACAATGACAATTTTTTTATTTCAGTTAGGCTTTTGGCTCATGATTTAAAAAGGGGAGGTAGGCAACACAAGAATACAATATCATACTACATAGATATATAGTAGACTGCACAGTATACAATATACGTGTACTGACATGACATTCACACACAATAGCACAGACCATAGTTTACATGAACCCTACAATACTGAACTTTCCACACATGGCATGTGAGAGAGAGAGAGAGAGAGCGAGAGAGAGAGAGAGAGAGAGAGTTAAACGTCCTTTTCCACCACGGTAAGAGTGATATCAAAGACGGGGCAACGAGAAAAAGAGGCCAGCACAAATATTCGCCGAGTCTCGGCTGTATGGCAACAGCCTCCCAAGTGGGCCCACAGCACGCCACCTCTGGGTAGGAGGCGACCTACGTAGGAAAAATCTCGCTTGCCTCTGTTAGGATTCGAACCCGGGTCGCCGGGCCCATGGTCCGAAACGCTAACCACTACAAGACACTCCTGGAGACATATTTATAGAGATAAGAAACAAAGGAGGCACGATGCGGAAATACAGCAGGCTACGGTACTTCTCACTTCAACTCCTCCTTCATGCTTAACAGCTCGAGCCCGAACACCCCTTGCCCAATATATATAATAAGAGTTGTAAACAAGAACAAGCCACTGCACACCAGCAGCAGCAGCCACTTCAAACCACTATTACGCAAGGCACGGGCTTCCCCGCTAGGCCCGAGACCACTGCAGAATGCGTAATAGTGGCTTTAAGTGGCTTCCAATCTAGTGATCCGAAACTGTCAAGTAAAATTGCGATTTTTGCACGGGCTTTTACGAGTTAATTAACCCCCTGTTGATCAAATCATCCATGCTGCTTGAAAACGTTTTTGAGTGGTTTTGGTTGAGGAAAAGGGCTGAGTAAGTTTGATATCTGAAGCTGTGACTGTCTCGGAAGTGCAGAATCCCGGAATCGTTGGATAGCTTTTTGCAAAACGCTTCACTTGAGGTCATTTGGTAGCAGATGAAGGGTTAAGTGTTGTGTAATTTTGAAGTTTAAACAGCGACCTGGTTCCTACAATGGACGGGGGCTGCCGTCGCATGGAAGGGGGCTGCTGCTGGGTTGTACCAAAGGTGACCAAGAGATGGCTATTTCTCCATTTCACCTCCTGTTGTCGTGAGCTGCTCAGGTAGATCCGTACGCTTAGAAAAGTAAGATTGTAACCTCTGAAAAATCAGTTTCAGTCTGGACGGACTAACAGTTTAAATCGCAGCAGATGTTAAATTGAGTTCATTGGTTAGTTTGCTAAGCGTTATGCATGAATGTTTTGCTCACTTGTTATGCTGCTTTATGTGCTTCACTAATTAGTTTGTAACTATTAAGGCTGAAATGTCCATGCCTGTTCGCCTTCACCTTGTCTGTAAACGTCTGTTCATACCAAAAACAGAATTAAAAAAAAATTGAGTTCATTGTTCAACTCGCATTTTCGCTCTTTGTGTATTGTCCAGCGCAGGGCCGGCAGTGTAGCTGGCAGGCAAAGTGTGTGGCAACGTGTGACCACAAGCCCCGCCCAATACCCGGGCGGATGTCTCGCTGGCTCGTCACGTGTGCCAAGGGCTTAAATAACACTATGAGAACATGAAACTGATGGTACCTGGTCGGCTCCCTGCCTCTCTCTTTATTTTTGCCATTGTTTTTCTTTCTTGTTCTTTTTTCTTGTATTCCCTTTTAGCTTGCCATTGCAGTCTTTTTTTTTGTTGTTGTTGTTGTAGCAACGGCTGATTGAAAACTAATCAATGTTTGGCTGAATCACTTCCGTTGGAAAATAAAGTTCGTTCGTTCGTTCGTTCTATGTATGTCTCTGCTCTACGCTATAGTAACGAGTGGGACTGTTACCTTTTCGACTCATGCCAATCAGCAGACACCGCTGGAACCGGCAGTACTGGCAGCGATTGCGCAACTGCTTGCTGACGTCACATTGGCCGATACACTGACGTTGCAAGGTCGGTTCTCCGTCTTTTGTGCAGCGGATGAAGAAACTCTGTTCAGACACACAAAGGGGTGGTTAATTTACTGGAAACAAGAGTGGATTAAAAAAAAAAAAAACCACTGGATTCTATCAATACGTGAACTCAACCCAGGAGCTAATTTTGTAGTCTTAAACAAAAAGAATTTCTTGAAGTCAAAGCGGTAGTTTGGCTACAGCACATTTGCAAACTGTTCATTGATCATGAGGTTGCCTTCTTGGATTCTGAGCTATAATTTAATATAATTGTTTCCCAGGTATCTTTGTAACGGTATTTTGCTTACTGGCCACAGGCGGCAAAGTTGATCTTGTTTGTGCACTTAAAACAACAACAACAAAACACACACACACACACACACACACACACACACACACACACACACACACACACACACACACACACACACACCAAACATTTCCAACTTCTTAGTTCAACTCGTTGACATCCCGTCAATGGGCTAATTCGTTCTTGTTTAAATGTATGACTGATAACACTGCGCGCGCGCGCACGCACGCACGCACGCGCACGCACGCACGCACGCACGCACACGCACGCACGCACGCACGCACGCACGCACGCACGCACGCACGCACGCACGCACACACACACACACACACACACACACACCACAGAGGGACTTGCACCATACCTTACACGGCAGACACACGGAGGCGCCGAAAAAATTGCCGCTGGCTTTGTCCTTGCAGACGGCACACAGTCCCTCCCCGTCGCAAGGAGATCCAGCTTTCTCCTCCCCAGCCCCAGGGGAACCGCCCGACCCGGGCCGCCTCTCCTCCACCCCCTGCGGCGAAAATCCGCAATAGGCCTGCCGCCCAAATCCGGCCTCGCCGCCATCCGAGGTCATGGGTGGCCCAAACCAAAAAGCACCGTCCTGTCCGGGCGAAGTCTTGGCGCTGTCGCAGTGTCTTTCGTGCCCTGCACACAAACCTGTCGGGGAGACGCCTGGGATCTTCAGGGGTACCCAAGGCTGGGGAGGGGAGGCAGGGTTCGAATGTGAAGGGTGGATGGTCTCCCCGTTCGAGAATTCAGCCATCTTGAAAGTGGGGCGAGGCGGATTCGGGCTGGGGCGATCCTGGTGCCGACCCTCGCTGCCCAGGCAGATTCCGTCCTTGTTACTCATCAAGGCATGACGATAAACTGGCATGTTCGTACGCGAAAGAGTCTGCCTTAACCACTTCTAAACGCCTCGCTGAAATGGACTCCGAAATCAGCTTTGCACAACGCGAAGGTGTCGACTTCAGCTAGTTTCCACGGTACAAACTGCACACCCTGAGTAAGACATCTCTTCTTCAGCATATGGACGCTGACTATTTGCAGGTAACTCCGTAACCAAGTGTGCGCTTGTGTCCCTCTTCGACCTCTGAGTCTTTGAAGTACACCTGGAAAAAAAACAACACGGAACAATATGGAGATGAACGAGTGAGTGCCAAAAGTTCAGCACATCAACAGAACTACACCACCTACTTGAATATCATGTTTGTGACAGGGCTGACTGGAATTCTAAGGAGGTATCGAATCAATAAAATCAATATATATTTACCAGAACATTCAGAATCCTCCACTTCAGTGACTCGTTGCTTTACACACACCAAAGACCGTAGATAATCTACGGTCTTTGCACACACACACACACACACACACACACACACACACACACACACACACACACACACACACCTGATGTTGGGCTCCAGTTTTGAAATTTGGTCGGTCCCGCTATGCATACACTGCAAACATCTGCTAGTTTGACTTCTGGGAAGACGTTTTACAGATAATGCATGTGACCAGAGACATACATAACTAGGTAACTGTACAACAGTGGAAACATGTCCATTTCTGCTTATCAAACACGCGTACCAGGTTTAACTCCTTTTTTTTTGCCCTGATCAGGCAAAAAAACAAAAAACAAAAAAACAAAAAACATATATATATATATATATATATAGAATAGGAACAAAGGCGTTACTAAAGCCGAAAACATGCGCTCAATCAGGTCAATTTGAAAGTAGGGGAAGTAAGTAAAGCTGAGAGCGCTCCCTAGATCTAGGAGGTGTGTGCTTTGTATGCCATTGGACAAGTCCGCCTTGCCCTATATTGGCTACAAGCCACAATGGGAGGTGGGGGGGGGGGGAGACCTACCATCCTACCGCTGAAACGTCTAACAGATCTAAGGGTATCTCACCATTCATAGTGGTTGAATATATATATATGTTGTTGTTTCTGGTAACCCGACCGACCCTATTTCCCCCCCCCCCCGACCCTAATTTTTTTTTTTTAGCTGCTGGAAAGAAAATACAAAATACAAGCACGACCAGTTTCGGTTTTCATGCAGGGAAGTCGTGCGCCATCGCGGACCCAAGATTAGAACGAAATATGGTAAGATATTGTGTTATAATATTAAATACAGTTTCACAGAGCATCATTTCTTATTAATACTCTGTTTCTTTGTTCTTGGATATCTGTGTGTATTTAGGGGGTGGGGTTAAAAAAAACCAAACCTACCCTATTTTTTTTTTTAGCCATGTTGCCAGAAACAACTTTTTTTTGTGGCCTCAGCCGTCACGCACAGGACGGGCACAGATAAAACGGGCATCTTTCAAGCGGCCATGGTTTTTCACGACAGATTCGCTCCAAGACCCAGTATCTAAGAGTCTTCTGCTCACAGATCATTCTGAGCTGTTTTAGCGGAGTCTACCATCCCACCACTTAGACACCTGCACAGTGACAGCATCCCAAATGCTGGCACTGAGCCAGCAAAAGGGTATACAGTGACGCGGCTCACACGAGAGTCTTGTCGGCAGAACCAAGCACACAGTCGTAGAATCTGAATGTTCGACCGCTCGCGAAAAGTGCATACAGCATTGTATCGCATTAAGAGCTCTATTAATCATCCAGATTGAGTATTTGGAGCGTACTGGCGGGTAGTCAAACGAAAATGTTCAAAAACTTAAGTTGGCTTCTTTGAGGCCTGGTAAACATGAAAACAGCGCGTAGATCATTTGTATCCGACCTATTTTTTTTTTTTTTTTTAAACCGAGAACTGATCTTACAGAAGAGGGTCACTTCAAATGGACCAGCACAACTTTGAACTTTAGCAGCTACAGAACCGTCGATTAAAATTAAAGTCGCTATGTTTGAGGGGAGAAAACTGCCGATTACAAAGCTCTAAACTGTTTGCTAAATGTGACCCGTTCTCACAAAAGGGACCATAAGTCGAAAATTCTACATTTTGAGATATGTACATCACTGCAATGTACTGGTTATGCAGTTTAATTCAATATAAGAATGAAAGCTGTACTACCAAAATTGACAGAGATATCAGCAGTTGAAGTTGGCTACTCACAAGGCGGCCATACTGGCCCGCGGCACTCTTTTCGTCTGTAGCGGCGTTCGGCGTAGCGCGACTTACGGTGCCTTTCGCGAGAACGGGTCACAAATGAATAGATATTCCTTCTGACCACTTTCGTGACTTTGCGGCTTCCACTAGTAGAGAAATATGACTTTCTTTAGCCCAACGCTTCCATACCTGTACTACACGCCGATGCGACCAAGTCGCTGTGAACAGCCACCAATCACCGCTAACTGGTGTTCAGCCCGCAACCATATAACGTCACGGTCGTCTGCTCAGTGCGCGGTGCGCTTCTACGTGGGTAGAACAACACATATATGCCAACCCGGTAGAGTCACCACAATGGTTTAAAGATCTAAGATCCCAACAAAAAGCTTTCCGAAGTGTGAATTTTTTTTTTACTGTGACTCCTTCGACTGTGCATTGTCCAGGCAACTCTGTCACAGTTGCAGAGTTTTCAGCGCTTCGGGGACCCTTATGAAACCAGAGCATGAGTTTTGCCGTGACGTTATTTGGCTTTTGGTCAGTGAGCGAGACACATCGCTATACAGTGTCTAACGGATGTTGAGTGCTTCACGATCTTTCTCGCTCAGTGTCAAACCGCAAACTGAGCTGTGAAATCAGGCTACCCTTAGCTTTTATTGGGGTTTCATGGACGCTGAAAACTCTGCAGCTGTGACAGAGCTGACTGTGCTTGCACGGTCGATTCTGTAACAAAGTTTTCACACTTCGGAAAGCTTTTTTTTGGGAGCTTAGATCTTTAAGATGTTATACTGTCAGTGTCCCACGTGTGACGGATCCTAATGCACGGATTAAGCGCATTCGATGAAAAAAGTTTTCCACAGCGTTGTAGTATGCCACACAAACTTATTGAGACTTTTAAAAAAAGACGCCTCGTTCCGCACATGCAAATTATACGCAACTAAACACAATGGTAATAAATTATGTAGTCGTTAAATGGTATTCACCTGAAATCGTGTCGACATGTCACCAACAGTTTGATTGACAACATAACCCTAGGCAAAATGACTATGACCTAGAAGTCCCTCATGAAATATGCATCTCTCTCTCAAAGAAAAGCGAGTATAATCACTGACTTATATCCAGGTCATAAAGGCGTCTGGTTTGATACCGCGATGTGTCATAATTGTGACCCGTTGTCGCGAAAGGGACCGTAAGTCGCGCTACGCCGAACGCCGCTACAGGCGAAAAGAGTGCCGGGGCTCAGTATGGCCGCCTTGTGAGTAGCCAACTTCAACTGCTGATATCTTTGTCAATTTTAGTAGTACAGCTTTCATTCTTATATTGAATTAAACTGCATAACCAGTACATTGCAGTGATGTACATATCACAAAATGTATAGTTTTCGACTTATGGTCCCTTTTGTGAGAACGGCGGGTCACATATTAGGATTGAGAAAAACGTAATAGCACCAACCCCGGATCAGATCGGATTTCTATGCCACACAAATACGGGCGGTGATAAAAAGGTTCTGGTGGTAAAAAGGGTTTGAACTGTCGTATTTTAAAGACCCACCAATTTTATACTCACAAATCGTTCAAAGTTCAAAGATACCACAAATTTCGAGCGAACTATTTATAGAATTGCTTAGATGGAGGTATAATATTGAGAAACGTGCTGCTCGACTGAGATTCAGTTATGGAGAATTTCGAGCCTGCTGGTGTAGGTATTTACCACTACTGTAAAAGAAAAAAAAAGAAAAAGAAGAAAAAAAAAAGAAAAGAAAGAAGAACTAATTGTACTTCGGACATAATTTATTCTGCAACATACCAGTACAAATGTCAACCACTCTCTCTCTCTCTCTCTCTCTCTCTCCCCTACCCCTCTCCCCCCCCTCTCTCTCTCTTTCCACATAAAAATGCACACACATTCTTCAAACATACAGATAATAGTGAAATCATGTATGGGTACGAACGCATATGATGTACATGTGTGTATATGTTGCAGTATGTACTCTACCCTATGTTTGATTTACAACGAGCTGGTGTGTGTGGAAGAAGAAGTTTGAGAAAAGAAAAAAAAATCGAAGCGAACGTACACGTGCACTCTGAAGGACAACTGTTTCAAAACATAAGCTGGCATTTGTGACGTCAGGTAAACATGGGATGGGATATGACGTAGCAGAAGAAAGGTGATCTACAAAAAAAAAAATCGGTCGGACTAAACCGACTGATCTACCTCGTGGCTTAGATTAGAACAAGAAGAAGAAAAAGAAGAAAAAAAAGAAGGGTGGGTGGGTGGGTGTTTGGGAGATTAACGTCCTTTTCCACCACGTATGGGTGATAGCAAAGACGGAAGAAGAAGAACAACAACAAAAACAAGCAAGCAAGCAAGCAATCAAACAGAAAAAAACCCCAAACAAACAAATAAACAAACAAACAAACGCTGTGTAAAACAACCGCTCTGTGCATTCGATACAGAGACATTGAAGCAACTTCCTGCTTACGCTGGTGTGTATTGTTCACCCCCTTGTGTCACATGCCCTCGTGTACATGCCCTACGACCGTCTAAACAACATAGCGATATTACACCATTACCACGAGGTTCGCCCGAATACAGGTTACGCACGACAGATACCGACATCAAAGGAACGCTAAATATTCCTATTATACATAACGCATGACACCCTACAAATACTTCAAAATTCACAGAAAAAAATCACAAAAATCCAGCAGACTCATGTATATGGTAAATTTATACAGTCAAATGTTCAGATTTTTGGCAAAGCTAGAAGCGACCACCTACCTCCTCATTCCTCTGTCGTCTGCCGGCTCTTGAGCCAGCCGCGTACGAATACATATATATAGTCCACTTGCCAGGCTCATTTTTCACTGTTTTCACTATCATCTGGCATGAAACTTATTTACAAAGCCAACAAACAGCCCCAGATTGCCTTTGTCTTCATTTAACGCAAATTTCAAAGGGGCAAAAATCATGTTCTGTACTATATTTAGCGGAATGGTCGCTACTCAGTGACATGCCCCGCAGAGCTGTTAGTGGCATGTAACCCGATACAACCCGAAGGTGCAAGTTACACTGACTGAGCCTGAACTGAAGTGCTTCAGAGTTGAACAAAGGTATGCCGTCCCAGAACGGAAACCTGATGCTGCTGCTTGTAACACAATCTGCTGACCGACTTTCAACTGAGCGATGATAGGGTTACACTGATGTCAGTAAAACCTAGTTTGCCACCAAAGGTATCAATGATGCCTCCCTGCGCCCCCCCCCCCCCCTCACCCCCCCCCGTACCCCTGCAACCGCCTCAGGATCAAGTGAGTGATCAGGTACATGCATTCTCACCATCTAGGGGCACTAGAAAGCGAAAAAAGACAAGCATATACCATATTTCCACTTGTGACCAATAATAATAATAATAATAATAAATTGTTCTTATATAGCGCAGAAAATCTGCCCAAGAAAGCACTCAGTGCGCGCTACACACACACACACACACACACACACACACACACACACACACACACACACACACACACACACACACACACACACACATACACGGCGGATGTGGGATACAGGGGAGGATACGGTGAAAATTTTAGTGGAAAGCTTGCCGAAACAGATAGGTTTTAAGGTGTGCCTTGAACTGTGACAGAGTAGGGAGGCTTCTAATGGAGACGGGCAGTGGATTCCAGATTTGGTGAGCAGAGTTTCTGATAATATAATAATAATCATAATCATAATAATCTTAATACATTGTGTAGGCGCTTTACCCAATTCCTTAAACAGGCTCAAAGCGCCGCGAACTGAACCCAACACGCACGCTCACGTTGATCACACGCAATCTCTCACACACTGACTCCACGTGAACACACGACAATCACGTGGTGCGAAAGGTCAGCTCAGCAATCTAAGTTTCGGAATTTAGAACTGCATTTATTTAGAATTTTTGTGGGCTGAATATTTCCAAAGCAGAGGGGGAGGAAGCCGGAGTAACCGGAAAGAAGCCCCCCCCCCCCCCCCCCCGGTTCGAATCTTTAGTTTTGTTTCCTTTGCTGAGTTAACACTATTGATCCGTTTCCAACAGTAAAGAGTCCGCCCGCCGGTACTAATCCTGAAAGGAGTGGAGACTGGCTTTGGTCCTCAATAGTCGCACATATAAACAACAATCAAAAACACATTTTCGGTTTCATTTTCCCCCCCGGTGATTTTAGGTGATTTAGCTCTTGCAACTTTTCCTCGTCGTGTCCTCGAATATTGCCTCGCGAATCCCGGCTGGGGCCAGATATATGTGTGCTGGCATTATCTCGTTGCCCCGTCTTTGATATCACCCATACGTGGTGGAAAAGGACGTTAAAGTCCCAAACACCCATCGCGACCTGCCTGGCACTATTTGGACGGACCCTATACGCTTATGCTCCTCTAGTCATGATCGATGTCCCTCTCCTGTAATCGAGGGTCATGGATCCAACCATAGGAAAATTCAACACATTAATATCTCTGTGGTGGCTGGACTAGTATTTATATAATGGTAGGACACAACTGACGCTGAATAACGTTTCATGAAAATATACACTTCATCCCTACAAGTTACAGTGCGTGCGTCTCTCAGTGGAAAATGTCCAACGCTAACACTACCAGGTGAGGTTCGCCGTGCGCCATAGGGGATCCCATTATAACTTAAATCAAGCTTAGCTAGTAAACATCATCGTACAGCTTAGGTACGCTGCCATTTTTCTTACATTAGCCTGACGTTTTCCTGTGCTTAGCCACCACGCATAAGATGTAGCCACCAAAACGTTTGTTCGCTTGGATCCCTAATCGAGGATGTGACTTCCCCGATCACTCATGGGTGACCCGTACTAACGCTCCTCGGACTTCAGGTGGCGAGTTAGCCTCCGTAAACACGGCAGGTTATATTACATTACGTATACACGCCAAGATTTCATCACTGTGCATGACACGCCGTCGTGCGGGAGTACACACACACACACACAAACATCAAACTGGCTGCTGTGACCGTGACCTTGAGGCTAGTGACATAAGTCTATGATTGGCGAAAGCACAAAAATTTCAGCTTTTTCGCGAAAAATCCGTTGTTGTTGTTGTTGTTTGTTTGTTTTTCGCGACAAAACCGCTTTTGTCGCGAACAAGTCCATTTTTCTGGAGAAAAACTTTTCACGCGAAAAATCGCTATCAAATGTTTTCGCGATAAAAGGAAATTGCCGCTTTTTCGCGAAAAAAAAAAAAAAGTTTTTCGCAAAAAAGTGCCGTTTTTTTCGCGACAAAATCGACTTTTTCGCGAAAAACTGCTTTGTTGCGAAAAAACTGCATGTTTGTCTGCTTTCGCCAATCATATAAATCTAGGCACAGTAACGACATGAATAGGCTGATACGATACACGCTGAGCCACCAAAGACTGGCGTGAATTGAAGCTGAGACATGGGCTGGGTGAGGCAAGGTGGGTAGTGTTCGCTAGTGTCACAGTGTCTGACACACAGATTTAAAACCTGTTTTGAACAACAACAACAATATCAACATCAACATCAACAACAACAGCATGGGTATACAATTATTTCAAGCTTCGACAACAACAGAGTAAACAACTGCCAGTTCACACAAGATTACACAAGATCTGCCAAGTGACCAATACTGGGAGAGGCGGCGGGGGGAAAGAGGGAGGAGGGGGGGGGGAGGGGTTGGGGGGGTGGCGACGTAAATCTAGTAATACCCACTGAAAAGGCGAATACAAAAATCCTCCAGAACAGCTCCTTTGCAGCCGTGGTGCACATCATTCAGCATAGTTTCGTTGTCACGTGTACCATTCCATCGATG